>OX393581.1:7941862-8392228 GCA_947652605.1 Elmis aenea | reverse complement strand
CGCCCTAACCATCTATTGGGATATTCTATGTTCGGCAACTGGATTACTTGCTGTGTTGCTTTTAATGGTACCTATAACCCCCGAAATGTTATCAAGAGTGCTAGAGTCTTTGAGACAACATCTACGGCTGTGCGTAGAACATGAACAAGGATATAATTTAAAACAATTTATATGATAAATTTCGGGGAAAAGGGGTACCATATTGGACTAAAATTAAAGTTGGAGCTCTTTTTATTCTTTTGTTTAAAAATTCTTTGAAAAATTACGACTTACGTCCATGGCCGACTTTAAAATATTTTAATTGCCTTAGTAATACTAATAAAAATCGAGATAGCTCGAAAAATATTAACTTTAGGTATAGGACATGCTTAATAATCTCGAAAGACAATTAAATTCTCTACAAGAAAATAAAAATATACAGGGTGTTGCATTTAAGAAAAATGACTTATCGATGTTTAAAGTTTCACAAGTTTGACCAAGCGTAAAAAACACCCTGTATAATATTTTTTAAATGTAGCTAGTGCAAAGTGTTAATTAATCTATTGTTAATCTCAATTTTAAACGAAATTTTACCGCTTTTTTAAATAACTTTAATGTAAAAAAAAATTGAAAGTGCTGTATTGCTCAAAAATTTCATAAAAATGTAAATTTTACGAAAACTGTTGAAATATACAGGGTGTTCTATTTAAAAAAAATCAAATTTTTATATGTGCCGGTCAAACGAAACACCCTGTATATTTGAAAATAATTTTAGGTTATGTAGAAAACAGGTTCGCACAATATTTGTATTAAACATTTTTTGATATTTTCATTAATAAAGGAGCTATCGAAGAATTTCAGGGTCGTGGTGCACCCTGTATAAGTTAACTTCATAAATTATTATAAAGTTATAAGAACAAAACATTGACGAACATTTTGGTTATTCGAAGTTATTCGTGTTGTATATCGACGAATATCACCTATTTGTAGCACATAATAATTATGAAAAACTACATATGTTGGAAAAGCGACCAGCAAAAAATTTAAAAAGTACAGCAAAAATGAGCAAAAAATGAGCAAAAAATTGTGACATTAAAACATTTCGACTTTTTAGCAAATGTACCTCAACGTAAAGTTGGAGGTACAATTCTTTTTTTTTTAATTATCTTGTATTTGAGACCAGCAAAAACTTTATGATGTACCAACAACTTGACGGACCTACCAAAAACGCTGTAAAACACAAGCTGGTTTGAACGCTACACGCCCCGCTCCGCCGAACGCAAACAAGCACGCTCTCCCCAACGCTCTTACCGGCGGGCACTCAGGACACTTGCATCCTTAAACGTGTGTTTGACACAAACGCTACACGCCCCGCCCCGCCGAACGCTCATCTACAGCGGGCACTCAGGCCTTACACTAAACGCTAATATCTCGCACGCCCCGCCCCGCCGCACGCTCCGCAAAACGCTTTTTCACTCAGGCCTTACACTAAGATAATAAGTATATTTGATCAATCATAGATGTTTAAAAAAAAAATCAGCAATAGGTTCGTTTTAAACATTGGTTTGTAACACAACCGAACTAGTTTTACAGTTTGCTAACAAATGCGTGAGATATCACTGTACAACACTTTAAGAACTTTTTTTGTTGATTGTTCTGCCTTGTAAAACGAGTATATTTATTGAAAATAGGAAAACTTTCAGACTACCTTAAGGTAATCAAAAATGTTTGTATGGGTTATTTTAAAAGTTGTCAAACAGATGTTTTATAGCTTCTATTAACTATAATTTTAAAAACATAAACCTACATGTAACAACGAAAAATTATAAAAAAATCGAATATGTAAAAAACAATTACAAATACCTACTATATTACTTTTGTTTTGAATAATTAGTAGTAGTAGGTTTGGCATCAAAAATTAGCTCTTATTTATTTTTTTCTCGATTGGTATGTTTATTTCATTGGTTGGCCTTAAACAAATAAAAATTGTTAAAAATGCCTTAATAAGTTAAAAAATTCCACTTAGAAGGACCACTATGGGAATATTAACGGCGAGAGCTACAAAGAAGTTTAAATTAGACTACCTAATTGTTCCCCTTTTTAAGATCTATTCAGTGATTCTATAATGTTTTAAAATATTTCTATCGCACGCTACATAATAAACCAAAATCAAAATAGAATATCTTTTTAAATCGTTAATAACTCAGTTATATTTAATGGTACAAAAATACTTTTGGGGAAAGTGTTGTAGATTTTTTTACCCACTGTAAAATGAAAACATTCATTTGTTTCAATTTTGTTTAAATTCATGGCACTCTATAGCTTCATAGGGACTTTTTTAATGAATTTTATTTGTTTGGAGCCTAAATATCAAATAAAATAGGGGAGACCGGGGATAAAAGTAACACGGGTAGGTTGTAACAGTGCCTATAGTTTCTTTAATTTTTGTTTTATATCGCCCTAAACGCTTTTGCAATGTTAAGTTACATCCAGCTCCCTACCTACATTGCTAGTTTTCATCTGTCATAGAGGTTAACTTTTTGCCAGCCAGAGTCACTATTTTCAGCCTAAAAGTTACTGCGTTGTCATCCGTCGAGTAACTTTTAGGCGCTCTCTAAAATAGGAACATAAAAGTACCTATATTATTTTGTTTTAAATTTAGTTGGCTATTGGTGGATGCAATACAATTTGACGTTAGAATCGTGGTTAATTGTGGATTCCCTGAAATTTTTTTTGTGTACACTTGGGGTCAAAAGTAACAAAGTGTTACAACCAACCCAAATTAATGTTTTCACTTGCAAATGTTCACTCTTAGCACATAATTGGTGGCTTTCTTCGTAGATGAGAATATACAAGAGTTGTCGGAATAATTTTCCAGTTTGCTGTATCTTTTTGATTCACATTTTTAAATATGTACTTATAATCTTGGCAAACCTGGTAACTGCAGTCCCAAATTATTAAATTATAAAACTCAGTATATAATATCGGTTTAATGATGGAAATGTATGTAAAGCTAAATCATTTCTTAAATAGCATTTTAAATTATAAAACCTATGTAAATTGGTAAGATCTGGTACTTTTGGTTTTTCTACCAGCCGCCATTGTTTTTATTCTATTACCTTAATATTTATAACTTAATATAAACAACGCTTTAACCAACCCAACTTAACCTGACCCTCTTTTACTGATTTAATGAATGACAGTTATTATGATCCAGTATAAATTTAATAATTTGGGACCGCCCTTACCTGGTATGCCATACTGTTCACTTATCTTTTTGTATTGTACCAAAGATATTTTTTTTTAATTTTTTCATTTTGCTAATGTGTATTTTTGAATAAAATATTAATTTTGTTGATGAATACTAATATATTTACCCACTACTTATGAGCTGTGTAAATTATTTTGCCGTTACAACTTACCCCAATCATTGTTACTTTTAGCCCCAACGTTGAGGTTAAAAGTAACAGCTGTCTTACTAAAGAAAAACATTTTTTTCTAACAGTTGCTTTACGAAACACACGAAATAAATATTTTGGAAGCAAGACAAATGTCCAATCTATCATTAAACCAATTTGGATGTAAAAAATTTGTAATAATCTATGAGAAATTAAATAAAAACAAAAAAATGTTACTTTTATCCCCGGTCTCCCCTACTTTAAACCTTATATTATTAAAAAGAGGAAAAACAATCCTTTTTCATGATGAAAGTTTGTAATTTATCTAAGAATTTAAACAATATTGAAACAAATAAATGTTTTCATTTTACACTCCGTACAAAAATCTGCAACTTTTTCCCCAAAAACTTTTTTGTACCATCAAGTATAACCGAGTTATTAACGAGTTAAAAAAATGCCCATTTTGATTTTTATTTATTTTTTAGCTTGCCATGGAAATATTAAAGCATCACTGAATAGCTCTCAGAGAGAAACATTTTGTTCAATTTAAACTTCTTTGTAGCTTTTACCGTTTACGAAATCCCAGTAGTGGCCCTTCTATGTGGACCACCCTGTATATATCGAACGTTGATAGTAATACAATAAAACAACAGAAAAAGTAATATAAATAGGTTTATTTAAAAATAACTTTTTTTATTATCTATGAAGGATCTCTTGTAAACATACTAGACCAGATTCCTTTGTAACTACTGAGAGCTATACGGATATCTCAATCTAATCTAGTTTTTTCAACTAAAAAAATTCTTCATCGACAATACGTTATTTTTAAGTTATTTTATATACATTACATTTATGTAAATTACTTAAATAATCCAAACATTTAACTAACAAAAAGTTTTTTGCATATAATTATCAAATCATCGTTGAATTCCTTGAATGACTCGTTATGTAATACCAATAAGTCTCATTAGAAATAACTTTTTTAAAGGATTTCCTTTTGAAAAGCTAAGCCAGTTACTAGACATCTTCTTCAATAGCACTTATTTATCTAAATAGACAAGATTACTACTGCCAAAGCCATAAGAATCTCGAAACTGGTCAAGCATTGTAATAGAGCCTTTTCAAAATAAGAATATTAATGATTTTAAATACTACACTTATTTAAAATATAATCCAAGTCATATTCAGGTTTTGCGTTTAAAAAATTATGTATATATTTAAAAAAATAATAAATGCGTCAAGATTTTTGTACACCTACCCCTAGGGGTACGCGGGAGGATTTCAAGGGGTACGCGAAAGAAGTTTTTATTGTACTTGAGCATTTTAAGCTATAAAAAACAATGCCTTAAAATTTAATATTCAAGAAGCTAGTCCCATTTTCAGCCGAGAGGGTACGCCGGTAAGACAAAACTCTCAAAAGGGGTAACAGATAGTTGTTAGTTTGGAAACACTGTTCTACATGTATTAAATACACTTTTCTTCTTTAAAAAAATTATTTAAATTGCCTTGTAATAAAGTGTGAGAACGTACTAATTGTTTAACATGCAAATCTACCTCTATGTCGCTATTCTTAAAAACGATTTTTAATGGATGAAGGGTATCCTTTTTCAATTAAACACAAAACACTTAAATTACATATTTACGATACAGATGTTCTTGAGTATTTTTATTGACTATTTCAATTCCATTTATACTCGAATAGTTGTGGTTGTTTTTGCAATTATTTATACTTCACCACAGGTTTTAAGACTTCTCCGTCTAGTTATCGTGTACGATCTAACGATCGGCCTTGCTTTAATATGCCACTTTTTCTCAGCATTTGTTTCATCCTTTTGCGGTTGTTAACTCGACGACTATTAAACGTCGTATTACTGAGAGCACACGTTATTAAATACAGCGGAGATTCTTATTTTGTTATAAAATTCCTATAAAGATAATAGCGCCGGTCTGGCTAAAACAAGACACAGTTTAAAGTCTTTTAGGATTGTTTTTAATTAAACTATGCGTTGCCGGCAAGGGGGCTTGCTCCAGACATACTAGTAGTAAAACAACACCTGATTCTTTTTTAAGATATAGTGAATATTTAGCAGCGTTCCTTGAGTTCCAGTACTTGCTGTAGCTATGCCAATTAACTGGGATTGTTATTTTTGTTAGGGCATACAACAATAAATTTGAAAGGGGCGCAATTTTTAAAATTATAGGTTGATGCTTAATCGATTTTTTAATGAAAGAAAACATTAAATGCAACTTTTTTTTACGGGTTTAATAACTTTGTTTTTAAATATTTGTTGGAAGTAGGCGTACCGTCTGCCTATCCGTCTGCTGCATTAAAGAGATTTTAAAAACCGTAAGAGTTACAGGTTGGTTTAAATAAAACTACTTTAATTTGTTTATACAGAGGACAGTAATCTTTCTCTTTAATTGTGTAACTTTATTTTTATTTAAAAAAACACACACATGATTGAATTAGCATGGCTGAGAAGAGTTGCACAAAATGGTATTTGAAAAAAATGCTGTGTTGTTAACTCTCTGAGGAAACTGTCTAAAACCTAAATACCACAAAGTTCTCTAACACAAATCTATTTTTTGGAAAAAGAGACAAAAATTGTAAGTAGGTAAATGTTGGATTTTTTAAAGCTAATTGCGATTAAAACGCTATATGTTTTGCAAATTCAACTGTCACCAAAATACAAACTAAACTAACATTTTTCAATTGGCAGCCATTGTTGGATGTTGCCTTGTAAAAAAACATTATTTTTTGGTTCTGATTTCATTGATGGATTAAGTAGTTATTTGAGGTGTTAAAAGTTTTTAATAAAAATTGGTGTTTATTTTTTTTAAATAATCATAATTTTGGTAGTTGGTAATCTTGGCAACTACTTTAATTTAAAAAAAAAAAAACTGTCATAAACATCTTCTTAATCGGTTCCTCTTGTACCTTTCGGTGTCGAGGTATGCTTTTTTATTTCTGTATTAAGTTTCTCCACTCCTGCCTATCGTTAGCTAATTGTGGCACATCTCTCCAGCTGACTCCTTTTTCTTCTAGTCTCTGTCTCACTTCTTTTTCCCATTTTATTCTTGGCCTTCCTCTATTTATTTTTCCCTCCATCTACATTTTCCATCCTATTTTTGCGTATCTACTTTCTGGCATGCGTAGTGAATGTTCAAGCCATCTTAATTAATTCGTCTCCATCTTGTTCTTAATATCCGTTACTCCTAAGTTATTTCGAATTTTTTCGTTACTGATTTTATCGATCAGTCTACATCCCTCTATTCTCCTCAAATACCTCATTTCCTGTACCTGTATTATTTGTTTTTGTTTTTGTGTCATATTGGTGTAAAAATGTTGACACTCTTTAGTTTTTTTGCAATTTTGTAGGAGAAATGGGTGTACCTATTAATGATTTAAACACCATAATACGTTTTTAGTATTTCTGCATAACTCTGCTAATTTAACTATCTCTTTATCTTTTATAATATTAAAGATACCTAAGTTAGGCAGTATCCTTCTTGATGCCCTGTTTATTGCTTAGATCCTAAAATCCTTAACTTTCTGTGATATTGTAATAGTTTTTATTTACATTTAGTGCCTCAGAGAGAATATTTTATTAGTTTTGTTTCGAATTATCAAATATTTGAAAGATTCGTTTTTGTTAGATCATAAGAAAGTATCATTCCCTTTTTCTACACCGGTATATTTATAGCATATCATGTATAATCAACTACAGCTTTAGTAAACTTTGTTAGAATACGGTGAGGAACTAATAATATGTTGCCAATCTTTTTATATTGTCTAAAATGTCCAAATTTATTACCAAGTTCTAGCTCACTAATATAATTAATTCAAAAGACACTTGTACAGGTAATTTTTATGGTTGTTCTTTTAATAGACTGGGATGTTCAAATTCGATGGGACTACATGAATATCTCGGTTATTATTTAAGATAGACGAATGATTGAACTACCAAAAATGTGCAACTTCAAAACCTTTGCAAAATTTTGTGACATTTACAGTGTCTTCAAATGGTCGAAATTTATAAAACGTATAAAACCAAAACTGTTACAGGTTTTTTTATTAAATTAAAATCAGGACAACATGCTGTAATAATTAAAATTTCAGAAAGATGCTTTTGCAAAATTCGGAAATAATTTTTTAATACTTCAAAAACATTGTAAAAAGTGTTTGAAATTAAAATTAGGTATCTTTAAAAAGTTACAGCTTAACGTTATCAATTTGGAGTAAAACCGAATATATTTTAGGTGTCGTTTGTATCTTGTTTATTAACTTTAATTAAAAAAAAGCCAATATAAAGTTTTTTTTCATGGCGTAAACATATTTTTGGAGAAAGGTTGCGTTTTTTTAACGTTGGTTCTCAATGAATTAAAAACCTGGGTGTTTACTTCTGTCTATTTTCGCTGATAGATTTCTAAAAGGCTATCGAGTTATAAGCCAAATAATTAATTTTATTGCTGGTATAAACATTACATATGTCCTGTAAACTTCATAATTTAGTTTTGGGGCGAGCAGTTTTGATTCGTTTTTTATTTTTTTGTTTTATTTAACAATTTTATTTTGTATATTAAGTGCATTTGTAACCAATTTTAAAGTTATGTTTAAAAAACCTAATTAAGTTTATTATTACCAACCTGGCTTTAACTCAAACAATCTGCTGAAAACTTACGATTATTGCTAAAAATACTACAATCAAAAACGGCGAACACTGCACCACCTTCTAAAACACAAAGTTATGTGTCACAGTGTCTATAGATACATCGATTTGCATATTATTGTTTAGCAACACGTAAGACACTTACAATCTAACTTGTACACCTGAATCTAAATGGGAATTCTTCACCAAGGAATTTGAAAAATGTTTTTTAGCAAAGCCGGTCGCTATCTTACTCAAGTAAATTTCATCCTATTGCCAATTACAATTTGACGCTTTTAATATTTGTTGCCGCCCACGTGACCAAGTAGAAGTCAAAATGCAATTTAAATATGATTGATTTTTGGCTTATCTTCGTGTTTTTGGTGTAACATTCGAACTGGTTACTGCTAATCGCAATGCTATTAATCACTCGGTGTCAGATAACAACGGTCCAGACAAGCAAATTAATTTTATTTGTTTTTTTGAACGTGCATCTTAATTATATTGTTTTTTGTAAAAGAGTAGACACTCCTGATAAATATTACAGATGCGGGCAAGAGAAGTAGTTTTTTGTTATTTTTTGGTTGGCCTAGTCTACCTAACCGCTCGTTAAAATATACTATAAAAAAACATCTACAATTGATTAATTTTTCGATAAAATTGATGTTATGTATACTTTTAAATAACTTGAAAAATAAACTAAATGTTCTCATGCCAAATTGTTTTTTCTGAGGCAAGGACGCTACAAAAACAAATAAATCGTTTTTAATCTGTATGGGTAGTACGGATTGACCAAGCGTACTTGTTTTATGGGGTGTAAAAAATTTAATAACTGTGATTTTATGTGTATTGAAAGACAAAAAACGAGGGGGTCGTCCAACTGAAAATTACGGATAACGAACATTACTTTTTGTAGCAGCAAATATTGACATATTGAGCGTATGGTTTTTTGGTTACTATTAGATATCTATGATATATAAATAGCAATAACAGGTTGTTATAGTTACATGTTTACAGTTTGATAAAATATAAATACTTATGTCAAAAATATAATTAATTTACTATTTAAAAAGTGTTCTTAATATACCACAGTTACTCCTTCTATAACGTGCACATTTTAAACTGAAACTGCTTTTGAAAAATACGACTTCAAATAACTTTTAAGAATGCCCCACTTTAAATGATAAACATAAATGAAGGTAAGGTTAGTTAGGTATTTTTTTCCGTGGCTTCTTAGCGTCAAAACATTAGTTTATATACGTATGTAGTAAGCATAATATAAAATACGGCCTTTTATAAATTGCTGGCAAAACAAGCATCTCGTGTTTTGACTAGGCAAACAATAACATGCTGGCATAATTGTTTTTAATGAAAACACACCTATTAGCTTCTTTTTATAATTTATTGAAAAATAAACTTTAAACAGCCTTTAACCTGACCCTCTATTACTGCCCAAATTAATGAATGAGGGTCAGGTTAAAGATTGGTTAAAGATTTTTTTGTATGAAAACAAACGTATGAGGTTTAGATAAAGTCATAATTTGCTTATTTTGACGGCTTTTTACAAAATGCCTAGACATTTTATAGAATTACCCAAGCCTATTATAAAAAGTTGATATTATGACATTCCGTCACTTCACATCTGAAATCTGTTCGGTTGTCACTTTTATTCGATTTCTAAGATCATCTAAATGTTCTGATTTTACTTTATATACGTTATTTTTGAGGTATCCCCACAAAAAGTAGTCCAAAGGTGACAAATCTGGAAAGCGTGGTGGCCATTCAATTGTACCTCGCCTTCCTATCCACCTTTTTTATGTGGATTAAAGAATTTCGATTTTGTCGAACAAAGTTTTAAAGGAATTCGTTCTGAAATTGCTATGTTGTGAAACCTCAATATTTCCTTAAAGGCCTATTTCTGTCAAAATTTTCATAAAAACTTAAATAACTTAAAAACGATTGATTTTAGACACATGACTCTATAGGTACATTTTGAAAGACAATTTAATTCTGCATCTAAAAAGTGCAAAATATACAGGGTGTACTATTTAAGAAAACAAAGTGACGTATAGGTACGCAAAAACAAAACACTGTGTATAGTTGAAAATAATTTTACGTTATGTAGTAAATTACCACAAACAACTTTTATTCGAAACTTTTTGATATTGATCCGTAACGTTATTTTTTTTCACTCTGTATATGTATAGTGACTATTTTACAGCCTGTGGTCGTTTGTCACATCCTAATCGCCATTTTCTTTTGTTTTGCCAAGAACCGTCTTCAAGGTCTTTTCTTTCCATTGCCGTCTCTATTTCATCTTTCTAGCGCGTTCTTGGTCTTCCTCTCTTCCTTCTTCATGTTGGGGTCCACTCATATATTTGTTTGGGTACCTATTCTTTCTTTTTCCATTCTCTTCATTTGGCCGTACCATGCTAATTCTTTCTTTTGTTACATTCTCTACGACTACTTCTGGACCGTGCTTGTAGTAGCTCCACAGAAATACCTCCTGGGCTAGGACCAGCGATTTTTTTATTTTTCATGCCTGTTGGTGCATTTTTTTTCTTTCAATAGAGTTTCTTTAGTTAAAAAAACTAATCATAAATGCCAGAATAGCTGTTCTGTGCATTTCAAAACATTCGCAAACACCCACAACCCATTTAAGGTCGTTAAGGAGTCTAGTCAGGTATTTCTATCTCAAAATAAATACCCAACCTCTAAAAAATGATAATTTTGGGCTACCTGTACCGAACGGGACCAACCTAATCCTCCCAATTACAATATAAATTGTAAAAGACATATTAATAACAATCTTGTCCGACGCAGAAGTTCATTATTGGGATATTTACGTTGTTTACGGTTCGAAATATTCGCATACAGTTACAGGTGCGCCTAAAGATTAATTCCCAGCAATTTCGCATATTTATTTAAATCATGTAGCTAGATTAGCGGTTTGCAAACGTAAGGTCAGTGCATTTCTTTTGCTAAACCCATCACGTATTTAAGGTAATAGTAATCAAACGTTTACCTCAATTTATTGCTTTATTACTGTCTGGTTTCTTGAATGTACCATTCATTATAAAGATTAGATGCTGTGATGGACTAATTCTTAGGTGTAGTAAGGCCTGCTGAGATGTGATTTAGTAATTTTAAACAAATTAAAACTAGAGGACGCACGACCCAGTTTTATCACTAGATTTTTAGCACTGATTTATTCCAAGGGTTATACTATCATTAATATATGTGGTTGCGCAAAAGTATAGAAACAGACAAATATCTAGAACACTATTAAAGATATTACAATGAAATATGGCGTTTGAGTATTATCGTATGTTTCTGAATTGATAAAAATATTGAGGTTGCAATTCGGCTTTCGGTTTAACCGGAAACAGACTCAAACTTTAAAATTTTAAATAGAACACCCTGTAATATTGGATTCCTTTTTTAAATTTACTTCAAAAAATGTATGACATTATATGGGTCTTAATTTAATCGTTACAGCACTTTCAAATGTTTCAACTATTAAAGATTTTGAAAAGGCAGTAAATTCGTTTAAAATTTAGATTGACAATAATTTAATTAACACTTGGCACAAGTTATATTTTAAAATTATTATACAGGGCGTTTTTTACGCTTGGTCAAACTTGTGAAACTGTAAACAACAATAACCCATGTTTCTTAAATACATGTTTTTGAAGGACTACTAAATTTTCTACAATATAGGTACGGTGCATATTTTCTTGGAAAAAATAAACGACAAATCAAGCCTATAGATGAAAGCCTATACCAAAACGCTTCGAATGCCTCCATTTACAAAAAACGACATTATTCACATTTATTCAGTAGTGCTGACGAACAAAAATTTAATTACAAACATTTGTCACGTCAGTAACAATTTTTTTTTTTAGCATAACACTAGTATGAAAACTATACTTTATTAATTAATAAATAGTTAATGATAAATTACGTTTTTATTTTAATTTCAATGATATTTTTTGATGGATGTATTTTTTCTAGGTCATTTTTATGTTTTACGTGTTCATAAAATTCTACAGTTCATATTATAATTGCATTTCGACTCTCAATTTTTTTTTATTGATACAAATTTTATTTATGATAGAAAAGGCCGACTCATTAGTAGCTTTTTAACCCAGCAAACCTTAAAAAAACTCAAAATTAGCGTTAGGTTTGAAACTGTAGTGTTAAATTTTCAAAGACATTTTAAAATATTGGAACCCATTTTTGTTCAACGGTTATTGAACTTTGCTGCCATTTCTTTAATTTTACTTTAGATACAAAGTGTTTCATACACAAAATTCACCAAAAAGATCACCTTTTATATGTAATTTAATTTTATTGGAATCCGATCAATTTCAACTGTTTCTTGTAAAGCATTATACCACCGATTTAAATAGGTAATCAATACAAGTTTAAAATTATTGCACAAATTCTTTAAATGATTTTGTACTTTGATAGTGACTTTTTTCCAATCGTGAAATATATTTTTACATTCATGGGTTTAATTTTTTTACATCAGCAAAAGTTGTGCATGTTGAAATATTCTGAGATTTATTTTTCAGTAAGTATGTGTTTATGAAAAGTTGAAGCTTAAATATGGAAAAAAAACATTAAAAAACATTTTAAGAATTGTAGGGCATTTTTCCTGTTTTGAAAGGCGCAAAGAATTTTAAAAAGCTTTACAAAGTCAGTAGTAGATTCAACTACCTAGCTTTGCTGTACCCTAGTAGTTTTTGATATTAAACATATTGTATCACAAACCTTAAAATTTTCAACACGTAATGAATCAATAGAAAAGGATGAATAAATGTTTACTGTTATAATTTTAATATCAACTGGACTGAGAGGCATTTTGTACCAATACTAATGCAATTGTTTCATATGTGGCCGGCACAATAAACACCAATTAATTTATTTTCACAAATTTTTAAAATAAAGAAAAAAATTATGATTTCAAAAATTATATAAATCTTAAACACATCTTTTAAAAATAAAGAAGTGTCCCTTATAATAAAGGATGTATGGACACCGTAAATATAGAGTGCTGTATTTAAAACCCATGAGTTATCGATGTTTAAAGTGTCACAAGTTTGACGCTGTATACTATTTTTTAAATGTGGCTAGTGCAAAGTGTTAATTAAACTATTTATTTTATAAAAAAAAAACTGTTTTAAAATTGACTTTAGCTCCTATGTAACACAGTGATAAAAGTTTTGCATTTTCCTTTCGTTTGTTGTTTTTGATTAATGTTATTACATTTTCACAACATCCTCTATCTGGGGAAACTTAAACGCTCAGTATATTGCAGGATGCACTGATACGAAACGAGTTAAGTTAATTCAAAATTCGCAGCATTCACAAAGCCGTCCTAAACAAGTTATGACAGCTTTTTTAGATTCCAAGATCAAGTATAATTAAAATGAAAATTATACCACGTAGAAGACAATTTCCTATCGGCAAAAACAACCGAAGTGAGCATTTTTCGTATTCCATCAACCGCCGCTGCTTCTATATAATGATGGGATAAAAATTATCTTGAACAGGACATTAAAGAATGCCACGCACATCCTTAGAATTAATTTGTTTAATGATATATGTAATGTTGTCATGCCAACGAACAACAGAACGTGCTAAGTCGTTGACAATGGTTGCAGGCAAAGGATTGCATGTCAATTAGAATAACATCGTAACTAATATAAATATAAATGTACACTAATTGGTGTTGAGTGTAACAAATACTTAATTAAACTGGACAATTAAAATGAGTAATGATTTAAATATTTCATCGCCGAAAAAGCTTAATGCAACGAAATTCTGATATTAAAATATTTATAAAATAATAAATGTAAAATTAATCGCTTTATTCTCAGTTAAAAATAGATCTATTAGTTTATAAATCGTTAAGACATTGTAAAATAATTAGTTTTCCAAAACGTTCATATACATTTTCCCTTAGTCCAATTATTTTAATTACAAGTAGGGTATAGAAACATGCAAATGGTGAAAATAGTGGAATGTGCTTTTGCAGACGATTTTATAACCTACGCAAAGAACGAAAAAGAACTACAAATGAATTAAGACATCTGGAAGACAGCATTAGAAAAGAACAAATAAATGTCTCTAAAACCAAGATAATGACAATTGGAGAGAGAGAATCAGGCTTAACAATAAAACTAGATGAAAGAGAGATAAAGCAAACAGAAGCATTCCAGTATTTGTGGGTAAATACACATAAGGATGGAAATAAAGAGGCTGAAATCAGCAATAGAATAGTGAATACAACGAAACTCTGCTACAAACATAATAACACATTCATAAGGAAAGAAGGTATATAGAAGAAAACGAAAATGACAGTGTACAATATACAAACCAATTCTAACATACGGATGCGGAAGCTAGGTGTTGTAGCCAAATGAAAAGCAAAATACAGGCGCGCGAAACGAAGTATTTAAGAGGTGTCAAAGGTATTACCCGAAGAGATAAAATACGAAATGAGACAATTAGAGTTGAACTCAATGTTAAACCAGTTTTGGAAAGCATAGAAAAACAACATCTAAATTGATTTAGGCATCTAGTAAGGATGGAGGATGGAAGACAAACGAAAAGAATATGGCTAGCCAAATCGTCACAGAAAAGACAAAGAGGAAGACCGAGGAAAGCATGGAAACAAGTGGTGGCTGAATGTCTGAAGGATAGAGGAATGACCTGAGTAAAGGGACGAGGAAGGCAAGGAACAGGAGAGAGCGGACAGGGTTTATTAATGAAACTGGTTGATGTTTTGTAGCGCACCTTAACACCTACGGGTATACAGGGTGTGTATAAATTGGCGGAAGCGCTACACGTGACGATGTTCTTCGTAAAATTCTAAGTCGAAAATCTTGATACAAAAATGTTGTACCATGCTTCCTATGGCCTCAGGAACCATTTAAAAAAACAAAAAATTGGCAACATTGCATACATTGATTTGCGTTTGGACATTTTTTTATCAGCAATTTTTACTTAGGTATTTACAATTTTTGTTCGAACTGAAAGCCTTCAGTTCGTAAACATAGCTGCAAACTTTTGGGTATCGTAAAACACAGACTAGAAATAATTACGAGAAAAACAGAGATGACAGCTAATGACAATGTTGCCATATGTATTATTTTCATTCAAATCAGTGATTTACATATTTTCAACACCAATTTTTGAAAGGAAGAACACAATATCTAGGAAAAAATACTATTCGAAATTTATTTTTATTCTAAATTGCAGCTTTTTCATTTGCAAGTATTAAATAATAACGCTTATTAAAGGACTAAATGTCAAAACTTTGAGGACCTCTTGCAGACACAGCAAGCATGGTACAACATTTTCGTATTAAGATTTTCGACTTAGAATTTTACGAAGAACGTCGCCAAGTGTAGCGCTTCCGCCAATTTTTACACACCCTGTATAAGAATATGATTAGTAAAATCAAAATTCTTCAGCTATCGCGTACAAATAAAAACTATAATGTTTTCAATTTCTTTGTTTTGAAAATATAACAAAAAAAATTAATTAATAAATCTTTCGTCAAACTTTAAAGCATAAAATCGGAAGTCTATTTAGAGAAGCACTAAATTATTATTACTCCTATAGTAAAAAAAAAAAAACACCTACTGGTGTTGTAGATTACAACTTATCTATATAAGATTAACGAGCAATTTTTTCCTAATAGTGTCTTAAGCTAAAGTGTTTACTGAGTTTACCCATTGGTCTTCTCAGGTTGTTCTGGTTTGGTACACATACACAAAATTTAATTAATAAAATATAGGCGTTAAAAAATTGCATATAAATTAAGGCTTTTGGCAAAATCTCTTGATTAAAAAAACAACTTCTTATGCGGTTTTTAATGCGCCAGATAACTCTGAACGAATTTTTTGAGTGGACAAAAAACTCTTGTCGGCAATGTAAATATTTTAAAGGTATTTCATTGTTAACTTTATTTTTTTTGCAGATGTTTCAAATGTGGATCATTTGAATAACATACCCATCCAACAATGATTCTGCACGGCGTCGTGGCACTCTTGACACTATGCTTGGCAACAGCTTCTCTTAAAGGTAACGTAGTGATTATAAAAAAGAAAACAATGTAATAACGATCCTAAATTTAAAAAAAAAAACTATAAATTTTAAGTCCTACACCAAAAATTGCCTAAGTTGTGTTTAATATTGGATCAACTTAAATTTTTTGTGCCAACAAAGTTCAAGTTAATTAAATTTATTGCAATAGCTTTGGAGTAGAGCTTTAAAAGTAGATTTAGTTTAACAATGTGATTATTTTTATAAGCAATTCTAAAGTAAGACAAAGCTTTCGTTAACTGCAAAAATAATTATTGTCGAAAGCTTTAATAGTCGATATCACCATTTTTAGTAAATCAGTTTATCACCCCCGCGATCACCCGATTTAACGTCACCCGACTATTTTCTGTGGGGGTACCTGAAAGGAAAAGTCTACGCTAATAAACCAACAACAATTCCAATGCTTCAGGACAATATTCGACATGAAATTGCGGAAATAACACGCGAAACGTGCGAGAATGTCATGAAAAATATGATTAAAAGAACAGGCATTTGTAACGCTGCCAGAGGTGGTCACTTGAGCGATGTCATATTCCATACATAATTGTCATAAGCCTACTGTTGAATAAAAAAATCCAAATTTTAAAAAATGTGATTCATTTCCGGGTTATTCAAAAACAACATCGGCCTGGAACATAATATTCACCCGTTATAAGAGATACAGGTTTGTTTAAATTAAAAGAATTATTCCTTAGTATGAGAGAGATATGACATGTGATATATTGTTAGAAAGAGGTAAAAAAACACATTTAACTATTCCATAGCCAACTTCGCGGCTCATAAGAAAAAATGAACTTGGGGTAAATATTTTAAAAAGGAAGAGTGATAACAAAAAGAACTAAGATAATAAGTAGTTACATTCTACATGAAAAAGTATCTTCATAAGGTACAAATTAAATTGTTGTAATGATTAAGACAAAAAAGTTATGAAAGAAAAAAGAAATTCGACTTTTTTTTTGCTATAACTTCTGAAGTACGAGGAGTTTTACTTTTTTTTAAATTGATTGTGGCTTCTCTCATACTAAGGAATAATTCATCTAATTTAAGTGAACCTGTATCTCCTATAATAAGCGAGAATCCCATGTTGGAAATGTAATCTGGGACTCCCTGTGTATTCAGTTATTTCAAAGTTTTCCTTTAGTACTGTTCTTTTTTTGAGTGCCTCTCCTAGACTAATTTTAAGAGATTAAGGTAATGACAAAATGATATACATTGTAAAAAGTAAAAAAGACATCATTATATAACACAAGCTAACTTCACTATATTTTGTAAATTTGTCTCATAACACTTTTAAAAAATGGCTTAGTTTTGCTCTCAATAAGTTTATAAGTAGATACCTTGGCTATGGAAGAAATATACGGACAGTGAATTAATCACTGGCGCTAATCATACCGACGTTATCTTTAACATGAAGCGCCTAATTCGTACTAATGAACTTAACTATATCGGTACAAAAAATGGGTGTAACAAACCCATTAATAAAAATATGTTAATAAGGCGACATTTATTTATATCCATAACGAAAAACCTGTTGAGGAATTATACATGGGGCTATAATTTATTAAAAGCCTGTGGTTTCTGCCAAAAGTAGGTACCGTTTGGCGACTTTTCGAAGAGTTCATAGCGTTTTGAATAATAATCTACGCCGGTGTTGTACACATCAATTTTTTGTTGCAATTTCGCACGCCCGTTCAATTCAATCTGTGCTAAAAGCTTCTACAGGCGATTTTAATAGGATCATGCTACTCTAAACGTCATAGCTACGGCAGATAAAAATTTTGATTGATATGTGGGATGTATAAAAATCGGAACATATGAGTGAGTGGATGGATTACACCGCAATAAATCTACATAGCTATTTATAGAAGTAAACCCGATTTTATTTAATGGTTTGTGTTACAATTTATTGATTGTTCCACTACATTTAGGATTTATTTTCTTTATTTAAATATTGCTACTAGTCTAGGGAGACTAGCCAACAATTTTATTGTAAAATTCTTAAGGACTAGGTATCTTTCCAAGATGTCCATATAGGTGTTTCTTAGTTTTTAAGATAAAACACAGGTTTGTCGTGTTACGCACAGGTTCACTATGCTCTGCTTTAGCACTGTATCGCAATATACACCACACCAGTTCAAAAATTTGATCATCTTGAGCCTTCTTTTCAAACCAGCATTATCTAGAGGCTGCAGCACCTCGTTGTTGCCATTGGAGTTGCTTTCCTGCGAACTTTTTGATCTCTTCTCTGACGGTTGGCATAGCGCAGTGTTTCCCAAACTGTGGTCCGCGGACCCCCAGGGGTCCGCAGACTGTTTCCTGAGGGTCCGCAGGCGAAGTCTTGAATCGCATGTTTGAGCTGTGGGTTAAAATGCGACTATTCTTAATGGATAAAGATTTTTATTTGAAGGACCGTTTTAATCAGAGATTATTTTCCTGAAATGCAATAAAATATCTCGTAGATCAGCGATCAAATTCACTATAAAATCATTAAAATTACAAACATAACCACTATTGAACAAGACAAACTTGTTATGGTATCATGTAATAAAGATTTAAAAACTCAGTTTAAAGAATCTAGCTTCAATGACTTTTGGATCTCAATGCAAAAATGTTGTCCTTTACTAGCTGAAAATGCATTAAAATATTTACTTTTACTTTACTCAACTTAGTTGTGCGAACAGACGTTTTCTTCGTTAGTTTATATTAAAAATAAGCAAAGGAATAGATTGAATGTGAAATAAGATTTAAGAATTTATTTACCCGGAACTAAACCCGAGATCGATAAGATCGTAGGCACAAAGCAACACCATTTTTTATTTAGTTCTTCAAAATAAAACATTTTATTAAAGATGTTATGTTCATTAATGTTATACAAAACGAATAAAAGAATTTAAAATATTTGTTTCAAAACATGATAAAAATGCAAGAGATTGAAGAAGCTCTAGAAAGATTAAAATCCGGGAAGGCGGCAGAGTGCGACAATATAAAGCCCGAAATGTTAAAGTACATGGGAGCTGAAGGCACAGCACTGCTACTGAGAATACTGTACTTGGCCTGGAAAAATAAAAAATTACCGGAAGATTGGAATGTAGCTATCATTATGCCATTACATAAAAAGGGGACACCATGGAATGTAATAATTACAGGGGAATATCGTTACTATCTGTAGCGGGGAAGGTCTACGACAGAATTTTGGAAAAATAGCACCACGTAGAAGCTGGAACCAAGAAGTGGGACAAGTATTATCAAGGAAGAGCACCGCATGGAACGAAGCTGCAAAATTAGCGAAGAACAGAATTAAATGGAAAAGTTCTGCAAATCGCCTAACGGCAAAAGAGGAACGGATAACTAACTAACTAACTAACTAGTTTCAATCAAAAGCTTTTGTTTGTAATACCTATCCTCAACAGGGGTCCGCCGTAAAATCTGTGGAAAAAGGGGGTCCGCAGACCGACAAAGTTTGGGAAACACTGGTGGCATAGAGCATCGAAAATACCTCGGAGCACTTTATTTTAAAAGAGCTGGATCTTATCTATGTTGCTTTTGGCTGCACATCTCCAGAGCCGAACTCCATAAGTCCAGACTGGCTTAAGGATTAGTTTGTATAGTAGCATCTTACTATGCACAGACAATTGTGATTTTCTTGCAATGAGAAAGTCATATTTTTTTTTGTATTTAAGGTCAAGTTCTTTTCTTTTTTCTTTATGTGTTCTTTCCATCGGACGAATATCCATATTCATTTCCAAGTATTTTGCGGTATCGCAATGTGGGATTTTGGCATTGTTTATTGATCTCGGAAATTGTTCATTTTGCTTATAGGAAATGTCAATATGCGCTGATTTACTCTCGTTGATTCTTACTCTCCACCTCTCACTCCAATAAGTTACTCTTTTGCATGCGCCTTGAAGTTTAGCAGCTGTTTCTTCATTGTCATTATCAATTGCCAAGATGGCTGTTTCGTCAGCAAAAGTTCCATTGTGACGTTTAGAATTTGTGGAATATCGCAAGTATACAGCAAGTATAAAATAGGTCCCAAAACACTGCCTTGAGGTACTGCTGCATTTATATTTCTCATGTTCGAGTACTCTCTCTCTCTCTTGCTTGGCACAAAACATTCGATCGGATGTGTAAGATTTTAATATTTTGGCATATTGTTTTGGCAACATGTTCATTAGCTCATACTCTAGTCCTTTATGCCAGACTTTGTCAAACGCCTGGGCTACGTCTAGGAATATGGCTGAGCATATTTTCTTTTCTTCGTACCCTTTTTCAATGATGTCCGTTATTCAATGAACCTGATCGATTGTCGAATGCCTGTTCCTAAATTCAAACTGGTGAGTGGGAATTAGATTCTTGCTTTCAATAATTGGTTTTAATCGCTTCAGGAACAGTTTTTCGAATAATTTGTACAATTTTAACCCTTTTAATACGATTTTTTAAATTTCAATATTTTAATATTAATTCAATCTACTTAATTTTTTTTTATGTTCTGTGACACCAAAGAACATAAAAAAAAATTTATAAAACTATTAAATAATTTTTAATTATAAAGATATAAAATGGGACAGTATGTCCCAACCGTATAGAACAGTGGGTCGTTTACGTCCCAACAGTGTTCACCATGTGCACTTCTCAGCGCCTGTGGCCAAACAGAACAAATTTATTCGTTCAATCCAACTTGTCACGACTGTCTTTGGTGATGTTGACCATAAAATACTAAAATCCCAGATCCCTATACATTTGTAAGCATTTAATACATGTTTAGTATATGTGAAAATGTCTCTGGGACTATATGTCCCTACAGGGCTGAAAGGGTTAAGATACATGAATATATTTATTCAAAAATTTATAAAACTTTTACTATTTTTGTTCACCCCAGAGATCATAACCACCTACATTTTTTCGTTTTAATTTAGAAATAAACCAAACAAACCCTGTAAATTATTAAAAAACTGAAGTACTGACCACTAAGGCATAAAGATATGTCCAAAGTTCATGTACTAATGCCTAATTTACATTGGTATAGTAGCTAGTGCAAGTAACTAAATCAAGTAACTAAATTTAGCTACTTGCACTGTGTAGACAGTTTTGTTTAGTACTTGCGCAAGTAAACAATTTAGTGACTTTTTAAACAAAGTAAATAGAAATCATTACTATTTACTTGAAGACGATACTTCATTTATTGTCAAATACTAAACAATTTCCTTAAATTGGGTGTAGACCACGTATATATTGTGTAAATACTCACTAAACCAAAATTTTGACAAGTTTTGCTACTTGATTAGTGACTTGCTTTAGCTACTTGATTTAGTAACTTGCTTTAGCTACTATACCAATGTAAATTCGGCATTATCCATGAATTGGTTTTAAATCGCTTGTTGGAAAAACCTATAGTTTTGACTAAAAACGACACAACAATGGCAAAAATCGCTACTAATTATACATTTTTGGGGTAAACACTAATTAGGATAACCTTTTTGCAAATCAATTTTTTCTGAATTGCATGCTAAAACGCTAAAACTAGTTTTTAGAGAACAGAATATATTAATCGATATTGCTATGATAATGCGTTTTATATACGTCAAAATTAATAAATTTGTGTAACTGTCACTATCTGGTAATTAAAAATTGTGAGTATTTTTAAAATAGGTGACCATTTTTTTAAAATTAATTAATTTTGAATGTTTTTCCCCAAATATAAAACAAAAAACATCTTGCATTTAGATTACAAACCTATAAGATTGATTGGTGACTGTTTGAATTATTATGTTATTTGTTTAATAGATTAATGATTAATGTATAAATTATTAGACAGTATTAGTAATTGTTAATCAGTATAAATTCAGTATGTTGACAGTATGGTTCATTTTAATAAATAGTATAAATTTGTTAATGATGATATGATTTGGTTTGACATACAAACGAATTTTTACTTTTACTTTAATGTCATTTACAAACAAATTTTAAGTGCAATGTATTAAGTTAGTGATTCCGTCTGAATTTCACATTATTTAAAGTGTTTGGTTCACTAAAGATTTTATTAAATATTTAACCCTTTCACTGCGGCACTCGTTTCTGCAAGTCGTGTCCGCTGTGCGGCGTTCGACAGGCAGTGCGTGTTATTACGGTTCCCGCAGTCAGATCCCTGCACCTTGCGTATTAATACGGTTCTCGCAGTCAGAGTATAGGTTTTACGTTAAAAAAAATAGATTACAATTTTTTAAATTTATTTTTAATTTATTGTTACACAATGTCGTACAGTTCTTCGTCGGTGTAAAATTTGTTATTCACACTCATACTTAGGGATTTTTTCAAATTGAATTTAACACTAAAACACGCCTTGACGATTACTAGGTTGAATTATTATAAATTTAACACACAGTAGTTGGAATTATTAGGTTAACTGCCAACTATCCAAGTATTTATGCTTACTTTGATAAACATGCAAAAAGTTCTTCTATTACCACTCCGCCCTGGATTATGTATGTAATTAGGGTTTACCTAATTAACTTTGACAGGAGTTGACCCAATTGGATTATAGAATTCAACTTAATATTGTTCGTCCCCACAACCAAATATTCAGGTTTTTCACATACTTTGATACAAATGCACAGATTCTAATTTTAAACTTCCGCCCCGGTTCATGTGGATTAACCCTAATTAACTTTTACAACAGTTAACCCACTTTAGATATTGTTCGTCACCACATCCAAATATTCAGGTATTTAAGCATACTTTTATGAAATGCAAATATATTTGTTCAATGAACAAGTAACATGTAAGAATACTTGGCGTGCGCTCTGAAAAATCCAGTAGCGCGGAATTTTACGGTTCCCGCAGTCTGCGGCTAAAAAGTGTCATACACATATATCGAGCTAATACGTAGAATATGAAGCACAGTATGCTATAGCATGTTAAAAAATACGGCAGAAGTGATCTGTCGCTTCAAAAAGTGCTTAAAACACGCCCGCGTAATATTCCGGTTCCCGCACATGAGCCACTAAAATTTTATGCGGAATAATACGGTTCCCGCAGTGAAAAGGTTAATGAAACTAAATAAATGTAGTTATTTAAAACCTTGTTGTTTCAATTTAGTATTAAAATTAAATTTTTAATGTAATTCTTTAGAATTAATAATTTAATAATTTAGTGAATCAAAATTTACCATTTTTTAATGTTTTAGTCGAAAACAAATATTAATACTTTGGATTTTTTTACAATTTGTAGTTGATTTTAAATTATGCCCATCTCTGGCTTGGAGCTAGTGATAGCAGTGATTTTTAAAGGAGTATCATCGTCAAGGGTAATTTTCATAAACGCACCGTTTAATGTGGAAGTGGTGTATGTCAATTTTTGAGAAAGTTGAGAAGACATATAATTTAAAGTGAATCTTCTATTTGAGACAATTATATAGTTTACTTTTAAACATCCACATGTTTTGGCCAATTGAAAATCGTTAGTAAAAGACATTACGTAAACGTTTATAATGAAAGGATTCCAATCCATGTCCCGTAGTCTAAACACTGGGTGAGCTAATGAGTAAAACCGTGTCATTTTACAAATACATTCGTCATGTAATACAAAAATCTAGTAGTTAATAAAAAAAACTTTTAATCATAATGTAATTTGCAAATAGTAAATACAAATAATGATATTAAACAATAGTATTTTGTTTCTTGTTATAATTTAGAAACGAATACGGACTGCAACAGCGTAATTCAAGTAAAACTGATATTAAAGTAATTTAAAATTAATGATATTTACCATTTAGTAATAATAAAAATGGTGTAAGTCCATTTGTGGCCCCAAAACAAGAAAGTATTGGTTTAGTGAATTCTCAAAAAAAAATATTTTCTTCATAAATTTAAATGTATATAAATTTATATAAAAGTTGGAATATTATTAGAGTTTTTCAGTTTTTTTTAAATCTACTGAAATGCAAATCTAATATATATCGAAAGAAAAACCAAGGACGTTCACCACTTTTATAATAAACAGTCAAAATAATTAAAAACTTACGTAATGGAATTATTCTTTAGCACTGTATTCGATTCTTACCTGAAAAAAAATAAAATTATTAGTCATTGTCAATCGAATTTTAGTTTTTTTTTTAAATTATTTAAAGCTTTTTATTAGGTATATTTAATATTTAAATAAATATTTAAAGAAAGAAAAAGTGTATTCAAAATATGACTATAGGACAACTAATTCATATTTAATTGCAAATCTATGAGTGTATTGACATAAAACTAAAATAAATGAGAATTATGTTTTTAGGTATGTTTTCATATTTCTTTATTACTATATTGTTTTGCTTATTTGTTTTAAATGTCCTTTTCGCTTCTAACAAAAATTTGAATAAGTTTACCTGTGTGATTTACTTTAGGATAAATCGTTGTTATAATTATTGTGTTTAAGATTTTTTTAACACCAACTGGTGTTGTAGATTACAACTAATCTAGTATGTATAAGATTAACGAGCAATATTTTCCTATTAGTATCTTAAGCTAAAATGTTTACTGGGTTTACCCATTGATCTTCTCAGATTGTTCTGGTTTGGTACACATACGAGTACACAAAGGTATTTGGTAAAATAATCGCTACAAATTTACATAGATCAATAAATTTAACTTGTATAAAATTTTCGTTACAAACAAATACAATAAGTCAAAACAAACAAGAAATATTCATATGATTATTTTAAATATACATATACTGAACGTGAACAGTATTTTAAAATCTTGCAATGTAAGCGTATAGGCAACCAAATAATTGCCTGTGTTTCCAACGTCAACTACATAAAAGTATATACTGCAGCTTTAAAACTGAATTAACAATGTTTAACGCTTAAAACACTACCTTAAGCTTCTTCCAACCTCTGTTTACAAATTCAAATTTAAATACGATAAAAAGAATAACAAATTGGTCTTTTTAGAATTATTTTGTTCTGAATTTGTTAATTCATAATATTCTCTTTTTAAATTTAAATTTAATTTTCTTAAATCGATTAATTATTGATTAAATTTGTTACAGATCCTATGTCTGTACGTCAAGCTAAACAAGTATCTCTAAGAGCAGACTTCAGATGCCCTAAAGAAGGATTTTATCCAGATTCAAGGGATTGCAAAATATTTTATCGGTGTGTGAAAAACGGTCAATTTTATACAGCAGTAAAATTTGAGTGTGGTCCAGGAACTGTTTTCGACCCTGCCTACAATATCTGTAATCATCCAATTGATAGTAAGAGACCAGAATGTGGAGGAAACACATCTGAAAATGAAATAGACGGACATTTTGGACAGAAGCAAAGTACTACAACGCAACTTCCAACACAAGCTACTACTCAAAAACCCAAAATTACTCCATCAACAACAATAGCCCCAACAACAACAATATCGAGTCAAATAGGTACTACTTGTACGCAGGAAGGATACTTAGCCGATCCAATAGACTGCAAAAAATTCTATCGATGTGTTAAAAATGGCAATAATAAATATATAAAATATGAATTTACGTGTGCAGCTGGCACTGTTTGGGATCCACAAATTGTATCATGTAATTATCCTTGGGCGGTTACACGTGAAGGATGTGCTGGTACTGTAAGTATTCCGGGAACGGGTTCTGAAGGAAGCGGAGGATCTTGGGGTAGTGGCGGATCTGGAGGTAGCGGAGGATCTGGAGGTAGCGGAGGATCTGGAGGTAGCGGAGGATCTGGAGGCAGCGGAGGATCTGGAGGTAACGGAGGAGCTGGTGGTAGCGGTGGATCTGGAGGTACCGGCGGATCAGGAGGTACAGGCGGATCAGGAGGAACTGGCGGATTAGTAGGAAGTGTTGGTTCCGGTGGTGGTCAAGGAACTGCTGGACATCCAGGCCAACCAGGTCAACCAGGCCAACCAGGTCAACCAGGCCAACCAGGACAAGGAGGTTCTGGCGGGTCTGGTGGTGGTGGATCGGGAGGTAGTGGCGGATCTGGTGGTACTGGAGGATCTGGCGGATCAGGAGGTGGTAGTGGAGGTGGTAATCCAGGTCAACCAGGTCAACCAGGCCGACCAGGTCAAGGAGGTTCTGGTGGGTCTGGTGGTGGTGGATCAGGAGGAACTGGCGGATTAGGAGGTGGTAGTGGAGGAACTGGTGGTACACCAGGTCAACCAGGTCAACCAGGCCAACCAGGTCAAGGAGGTTCTGGTGGAGGTGGTGGATCGGGAGGTGGCAGCGGATCTGGTGGTACTGGAGGATCTGGCGGACCAGGGGGTGGTAGTGGAGGAGCTGGTGGTCATCCAGGCCAACCAGGCCAACCTGGTCAACCCGGTGGACCAGGCCAGCCAGGTCAGGGTAACCCTGGTCAACCTGGTTCAGGAAGCCAGACAAATAGTGTATGTGATAAGGAAAAATTCTTGCCAGATAACAACAACTGTTCAAAATTCCATCGGTGTGTCAACAATGGGCAAAACAGTTTTACTAAATACGAATTTAGTTGCGCACCAGGAACCGTATGGGACCAAAATTCATTATCTTGCAATCATCCTTGGGCAGTATACGGCAAATGTGGTACAGCTGTAAATCCACCTATTAGTCAACCCGAACAACCAAATCTTCCAAGCCAATCGGGACAACCCAGTCAACCAGGACAATCTGGCTTCCCAGGACAACCTGCTCAACCTGGACAACCAGGTTATCCAGGACAACCTGGAACTCCAGGCCAACCAGGTCATCCAGGACAGCCCGGAACTCCAGGACAACCCGGACTGCCAGGACAACCTGGAGTACCCAGTCAACCGGGACAAGCAGTGCAACCAGGCTATCCAGGACAACCAGGTTATCCCGGACAACCTGGAGTACCCGGCCAGCCTGGACAACAAGTGCAGCCACCACAACCTGGACAACCAACACAGCCCAACTATCCTGTACAACCTGGACAACCTGGAACCCCGATACAGCCTGGAATTCCTGGTCAACCTGGAATTCCTGGTCAACCTGGAATGCCTGGTCAACCAGGACAACCTATGCAGCCATCACAACCTGGACAACCTCCACAGCCTAGCTATCCTGTACAACCTGGTCAGCCTGGACAAGCACATTATCCAGGACAGCCTGGAATACCCAGTCAACCTGGACAACCAGTGCAGCCAACACCACCAGGACAACCTATACCGGTGCAGCCAAGTCTACCCGAACAACCTACGCAACCAACACAACCCGAACCAGGCAATCCTGGACAACCTGGGCAACCAAATCCCATTGGTCAACCTGGTCAACAAAACAGTTGTACTAGTGAAGGATTTTTTGCAGAGAATAATAATTGTACAAAGTTTTATCGTTGTGTCGGCAATGGTCAAAATGGATATAGAAAATATGAATTTAATTGTGGACCAGGAACCGTCTGGGATCAGAACACTCAAGCTTGCAATCACCCTTGGGCAGTATATGGGAAATGTGGAACAGCAGTTGAATTACCTCCACCTCAATCTGGGCAACCTGGTAATCTATTAGGAATATAAAAATGTTATAAACTTGCAGTAAATAATTTATTTGACATAGGTCTAAAATAAGGCAATTAAATTTAATTTTTATAACCTAGGTAATCCAGGAGCTCCAAGCCAGCCTGTTACTCCCGGTCAGCCTGTGCAGCCGGGCCAACCTCAGTTACCTGGACCTCAGCAACCCGGACAACCAGGTCAACCTCAGCAACCCGGACAACCTGGTCAACCTCAACAACCTGGACAGCCTATTCAACCAGGTAAACAGTCAAATATAACAAACTTGATAATTATGACATGTATGTGATCATTAAATTATTGATATACATCAAACGCAAAAGGATAACTTGTCTATGATAATTAAGTATCAGACATTGGAGTTTAATAAGGAACTCTACCTATAAAAAAACTGTATCATTCAAATAAGTTTTTTGTAATTATAAAAAGTTTGATCAATGAAAATTATTGTTATCTTTAGATATCTGCAACAAGCTACTACCCCCGCTAAAGACAATTCGACAGTCTCTGGTTATTGGTCAGACGCCATCGCAAAAAAATCTTCGTGACCTTAAAAAATTACCTCTTAAAGACACTTCTAGAGTCTCTGGTTATTGATGACACTCCCACAAAAAAATTCTTCGTGATCTTGAAAACTTCTTTATGATCTCCAAGACATGACTACTTCACCCTTCGAATGAACATGCAATCGAACTGTCCCCGTACCTACATAGTTACAATACTCCTTTGTAAATAAAATTTCACTTAACACCATTTTTAGTAGCAGATTTATTTGTTTTGTAAATATCCTTAAATTTATCAAGATTATTAAGCTAAACAATAAAAGGTAATCGACTCGAAACATAGTTCATTAGCAAATTTATTATTTCTCCCCTCCATTAAACAACGTTGACGAATATTTATTAAATAAATCTAGGCCCGATTGAAATAAACCTAAATCTCAGATTAACCCCGGGAAAGAAAATAAGTTAACCCTAGAACATCGCAAAATTGCACTATAATTGGCGCTGATATTGCTTAGTTTTAGGGATTAAATTGTATTTTAGTACCAGTGTTGCTTTGTGCAATCGGGTTTTAATGTTTTAAATATCAAATTTAATTTAATGAAAGTGTTAAACATTAAAATATGCCTTATTATATTATATATTGTCAAATATACAGCTAACTAGACGTATGTTAACACCTTGTTGCTTCTCTTGGTGCTACAATATAAATTTTTAATATCTTTAGCTCATTTAGATTTAATTGTCAAATTATAACATTACATTGACATCGGAAACCTTGTTTTAGCCAAAAATATGATTATAGTTTGTTATATTTATTAGTAAAATTATAAACCACTTACCGTGATCTTGCGGGGTGACTTTGATAACCATTTCCAAATTATGCATATTCGAATTTGGCGCGCGTAATACCGACTTAATAAAACCGCCAATTTCGCCATTCTTTTCAGAGTAAACGCACGAAGCAGAATTGTATTGTGCAATAGTATTTTAGAGCTGTTTTATGCTTAAATTGGCTGCTAAAAGGATAAGTGTTTTCAACATAGATTTTATACCTCTGAAAAATTGTGTTGTACTTTCACGTTCACTAAACTAAATTAAGTCAAATTTTCTTAACAGAATCATGTTCGTAGATAGCTTATACACTTGTAAGCTCATTTTTACTGTTTCTGTCGTTTATGGTTAGATTGCTATTTAAATTTTTGTTCCGTGGGGTGAAATTGATCACCACGAAGCGAAATTGATCACCATTATGACGTAATATTAATCGTCAATTTTGAAGGTTACACATTGAGTAAAAAAATATGACTTAGTCTATCGAGAGAAATATTATTGTTTTACCTTAATTTATTGATAATAATAGCGTTTTATATCCTACCAATTATATTTTAGATATTTAAATAGCCAACAGCATATAAAAGAAAGCTAGGGGCGTCCAAGTATAGATATTACGATGAACAATGCGTTGAAAATGCTTTGCAGAAAGTTATTGACGATGGCTGGAGCTTGAGAAAGGTTGCAAAGCAGTATAAAATTCCAAACGGTACTTTAAATAATAAATATCATGGGCGTCACGTTAAATTTTGGTTTTGTTAATAGAAAATGTGTTATGTTTTACAACGAATTAATTTAATAAACGTTACTGAAATAAACAATTAATAAAAATAATGAAAGCATCGCATAAAGATCTCATGCATAAGATGTGATCAATCTCACCCCAAATATGAAAATTCAACATAACTTTTTTTTCAGCTAATGAACTTCAACAGGGGTTGAATTGTTCACAGTGTATATCATTTTTCAATGTTTCTGCACTAGAATTCAAGTACTGATCAAAGTGACCCCAAACTAAGTATAAAGTTGATCATGAGGTTTATTGCGTTTTTTTGTGATAAAAAAAGCACTATATAATTTTTGCATTAATGAAAATGTATTACCACACGAATATACTTCATCATCAACATAAAAAACCGATTATGCAATACTGTTTTACAAAGTTATACCAATTTGAAAATTTTATAATATGATCAATTTCATCCCATTTCACGGTAGTAAAATTCATTTTATCTTGCTTTAAATACCAGAGTAAAACATTTGTTGAACAGTGATTTTAAGTCCGTTTTCGGTAGAACCGAAAATCGTATTGCAACCTTAATATTTTCATCGAATCCGAAAAGTACCATAACGCTCAGATACAAAATTTGATTGTTATATCTGCAATAGTATTCTAGATATTTGTCTGTTTCCATACTTTTGCGCATTTCTGTATACCTGTAAGAGTTTTTAATTTTTAACATTGTGCAAAACAAAACTATAACAGTAATTATTCAATAATAATTGCATCTGTAACATACAACTTTAGATATTTTACTATATCCACTTAACATTCAAGGGCAACCCGGATCTCCTGGTCAACCAGGCATCCCCGGGCAACCTCAGCAACCTGGTCAGCAAGGACCACCAGGTACACCGATACAGCCCGGAACTCCCGGAATTCAACAACCTGGGCAACCAAGCACACCAGTACAACCTGGAATTCCTGGTCAACCTGAAGTTCCTGGACAACCTCAACAACCTGGAACTCCTCAACAACCTGGAACTCCTGGGCAACCTCAGCAACCTGGTCAACCTCAACAACCTGGAACGCCTGGACAACCACAACAACCTGGAACGCCTGGACAACCTGAAATTCCCAATGTTCCCGGACAACCTCAGCAACCTGGTCAGCCAGGACAACCTCAGCAACCTGGTCAGCCGGGTCAACCCCAGCAACCAGGAACTCCAGGTCAACCTGGTGTTCCTAGTCAACCAGGACAACCAAGTCAACCACAGCTACCCGGGCAACCCATTCAACCTGGTCAAGGTGTTCCTGAGCAACCTGCACAACCTGGACAACCAGGTACACCTACGCAACCTGGTCAGCCGGGACAGCCCAGTCAACCTCAGCAACCCGGGCAACCCAGTCAACCTGGTCAAGGAATTCCTACTCAACCTGCGCAACCCGGTGTGCCAGGACAACCTCAGCAACCTGGTCAGCCGGGACAACCCGGGCAACCCAGTCAACCTGGTCAAGGAATTCCTACTCAACCTGCACAACCTGGACAACCAGGTACACCTGCACAACCCGGCGTGCCGGGACAGACCCAAATACCAGGACAACCTGGTACTCCTGGAACACCAGGTCAGCCAGGGCAACCTGAACAACAAAATATATGCTCCACTGAGGGATTTTTCGCGGATAATAATGACTGCACAAAATTCTATCGTTGCGTAAGCAATGGTCAAAATGGATATACAAAATATCAGTTTAACTGTGGACCAGGAACTGTCTGGGATCAAAATTCACTATCTTGCAATCATCCTTGGGCAGTATACGGTAAATGTGGTACAGCTGTTCAACCGCCTCAAACCGGACAACCTGTTCAACCAGGCCAACCTGGACAGCCTATTCAACCAGGTAAACAGTCAAATATAACAATCTTGATAATTATGACATGTATGTGATCATTAAATTATTGATATACATCAAACGCAAAAGGATAACTTGTCTATGATAATTAAGTATCAGACATTGGAGTTTAATAAGGAACTCTACCTATAAAAAAGAGTTTTTAATTTTTAACATTGTGCAAAACAAAACTATAACAGTAATTATTCAATAATAATTGCATCTGTAACATACAACTTTATATATTTTACTATCCATTTAACATTCAAGGGCAACCCGGATCTCCTGGTCATCCAGGCGTCCCCGGGCAACCTCAGCTACCTGGTCAGCAAGAACCACCAGGTACACCGATACAGCCCGGAACTCCCGGATCTCAACAACCTGGACAACCAAGCACACCAGTACAACCTGGAATTCCTGGTCAACCTGAAGTTCCTGGACAACCTCAACAACCTGGTACTCCTCAACAACCTGGAACTCCTGGGCAACCTCAGCAACCTGGAACGCCTGGACAACCACAACAACCTGGTCAACCAAGTCAACCTGAAATTCCCAATGTACCCGGACAACCTCAGCAACCTGGTCAGCCAGGACAACCTCAGCAACCTGGTCAGCCGGGTCAACCCCAGCAACCAGGAACTCCAGGTCAACCTGGTGTTCCTAGTCAACCAGGACAACCAAGTCAACCACAGCTACCCGGGCAACCCACTCAACCTGGTCAAGGTATCCCTGATCAACCTGCACAACCTGGGCAACCCGGTCAGCCGGGACAGCCCAGTCAACCTCAGCAACCCGGACAACCCAGTCAACCTGGTCAAGGAATTCCTACTCAACCTGCACAACCTGGACAACCAGGTACACCTGCGCAACCCGGTGTGCCAGGACAAACTCAGCAACCTGGTCAGCCGGGACAACCCGGACAACCCAGTCAACCTGGTCAAGGAATTCCTACTCAACCTGGACAACCAGGTACACCTGCACAACCCGGTGCGCCGGGACAGACCCAAATACCAGGACAACCTGGTACACCAGGTCAGCCAGGGCAACCTGAACAACAAAATATATGCTCCACTGAGGGATTTTTCGCGGATAATAATGACTGCACAAAATTCTATCGTTGCGTAAGCAATGGTCAAAATGGATATATAAAATATCAGTTTAACTGTGGACCAGGAACTGTCTGGGATCAAAATTCACTATCTTGCAATCATCCTTGGGCAGTATACGGTAAATGTGGTACAGCTGTTCAACCGCCTCAAACCGGACAACCTGTTCAACCAGGCCAACCTGGACAGCCTACTCAACCAGGTAATATAGCAATAAGAACAAATTTAATAATATTCATGACATAAACGTGATCACTAACATACCTAAGTCAAACAATAGGATATTTTGTTTTATTACAATAAATTATGAAACACATTAAAGTTTACTAAATAGCTCTGTCTGTAAATAAACAAACCTCGTAATTTAAAATTGTGGACCCCAGTTTGTTTTTTGTAGTTATAAAAGGTTTGATCATTTAAAGTTAGTGTTTGCCTTAGATCTTGTAATAGTTGAGCACTAATACTTGTTCTTTTTTACTTTAGGAAATTCATGTAACATATTCGAAACATACTATCATTGCGTTAAAAATAAAATTTTACTGAACACAATGTTCGGTGGCAGATTTATTTGTTTCGTAAATTTCTTTAAATAAACAATATTATTAGGCTACTTAATTAACGTCAAGAACTCTAAATACAGTTAATTACCAAATTTATTTATTCTCACCTAAATTTTAATTAAGCTCACTGTCTGTGTTTAATAAATTTAATGTTTTAAATATCAAATTTAGTTTATTGAAAAAGTTTCATATCAGAATATGTCTTATTGAATTTCCAACATGCAACTATACTTGGTGATTCAATTTGATTGTTGTACCTCAATAACTTTATTATTTTTGGAAAAAAACCTATATTTTTAATTTATTACTTACATACAGGGTGCACCACGACCCTGAGATTCTTCGATAGCTCCTTTATTAATGAAAATATCAAAAAATGTTTAATACAAATATTGTGCGAACCTTTTTTCTACATAACCTAAAATTATTTTCAAATATACAGGGTGTTTCGTTTGACCGGCACATAAAATTTTTTTTTTAAATAGAACACCCTGTATATTTGAAAATAATTGACAATAGATTAATTAACACTTTGCGCTAGCTACATTTTAAAAATATTATACAGGGTGTTTTTTACGCTTGGTCAAACTTGTGAAACTTTAAACATCGATAAGTCATTTTTCTTAAATGCAACACCCTGTATATTTTTACATTTTCTTGTAGAGAATTTAATTGTATTTCGAAATTATTAAGCATGTCCTATACCTAAAGTTAATATTTTTCGAGCTATCTCGATTTTTATTAGTATTACTAGGGCAATTAAAATATTTTAAAGTGGGCTATGGACGTAAGTCGTAATTTTTCAAAGAATTTTTAAACGAAAGAATAAAAAGAGCTGCAACTTTAATTTTAGGCTAATAATGTACCCCATTTTACCGAAATGTATCGTATAAATTGTTCAAGATTATGTCCTTGTTCTACGCACAGCCGTAGACCTTGTCGGAAAGACTCTAGCTCCCTTCATAACATTTCGGGGGTTATACCATCAAAAACAACACGAATCCTGTTCTGCACATCTTCAGCAGTTGTTGGGGGGTCTTGATACACCTGTTTTATGGGTCCCCACAAAAATAAATCTATAGGGGTAAGATCAGATGACCTAGGTGGCCAGGAGATTGGTCTACCTCGCCCTATCCATCTATTAGGATATTCTGTCTTCGGCAACTGCATTACTTGCTGTGTTGCTTTTAATGGTACAACCCCTGAAATGTTATCAAGAGTGCTAGAGTCTTTGAGACAACATCTACGGCTGTGCGTAGAACATGAACAAGGATATAATTTTAAACAATGTATACGATAAATTTCGGGGAAAAGGGGTACATTATTGGACTAAAATTAAAGTTGGAGCTCTTTTTAGTCTTTTGTTTAAAAATTCTTTGAAAAATTACGACTTACGTCCATGGCCGACTTTAAAATATTTTAATTGCCTTAGTAATACTAATAAAAATCGATATAGCTCGAAAAATATTAACTTTAGGTACAGGACATGCTTAATAGTTTCGAAAGACAATTAAATTCTCTACAAGAAAATGTAAAAATATACAGGGTGTTGCATTTAAGAAAAATGACTTATCGATGTTTAAAGTTTCACAAGTTTGACCAAGTAAAAAACACCCTGTATAATATTTTTAAAATGTAGCTAGCGCAAAGTGTTAATTAATCTATTGTCAATCTAAATTTTAAACGAAATTTTACCGCTTTTTTTAAATAACTTTAATGTTAAAAAAAATTGAGAGTGCTGTATCGCTCAAAATTTTCACAAAAATGTAAATTTTACGAAAACGGTTGACTTAAGACCCATATAACCTCATACATTTTTTAAAGTAAATTTTAAGAGGAATCCAAAAATGTAAAAATATACAGGGTGTTCTATTTAAAAAAATTTAATTTTTTTATGTGCCGGTCAAACGAAACACTTTGTTTATTTGAAAATAATTTTAGGTTATGTAGAAAATAGGTTCGCACAATATTTGTATTAAACATTTTTTGATATTTTCATTAATAAAGGAGCTATCGAAGAATCTCAGGGTCGTGGTGCACCCCTGTATAATGATTTTTTGGTCTATAAATAACAAAACACAATTTTTGACTCATTGTAGTTAAAAAAATCTTTTTTATGTTAATTTATTTAGTCCACAACAGATTTAGAACAAAATTTTCTATCATAATTAATAAAAAAGTCTCATATATATTGTAAAATAAACCTTGCAACGTTCATTGATAATAATTGCTTGAAATTTAACAACTTAAGCGACAGTTAAACTGAATCACCCGGTATATTATACATTATATGCACCTTATTGCTGCTCTTGGTGGTATTAATATCTATAGTTTGGTTGATTTTAATATTCAGAAAAATACATTACATTGACATCGACAATTTTAATTTAGCAAAAAATAAATTTTAAACGAGTTTACAATTATATTTGTAGAAAAATTATGATATGTTATTTAAATTTTATTTTAACTTATTTCGTGAACAATATTTTCCTATATGTGTAAGTAATTTTTGATTTTTTACCTTGTGCAAAAAAACTATGATAAATAATATAATAATAACTGCATCTGCAAAAAACTGTGTATATTTTACAACATAAAATTAACATTCAAGGACAACCTGGAACTCCCGGACAACCTCAACAACCTGGTCAGCCCGGACAACCTGGTACACCGATGCAACCTGGAACTTCCGGACAACCACATCAACCTGGTCAACCAGGACAACCAAGTACACCTGTACAACCTGGAACTCCTGGACAACCCCAACAGCCTGGTCAGCCTGGTCAGCCCGGACAACCTGGTACACCGATGCAACCTGGTGCTCCTGGACAACCACAACAGCCTGGTCAACCCCAACAACCAGGTATACCTGTACAACCTGGAACTCCCGGACAACCTCAACTACCTGGTCAGCCTGGCCAACCAAGTACACCTGTACAGCCTGGAACCCCTGGTCAACCTGGAATTCCAGAACAACCCCAACAACCAGGTCAGACCGGACAACCTGGAACTCCCGGACAACCTCAACTACCTGGTCAGCCTGGACAACCAAGTACACCTGTACAACCTGGAACTCCTGGTCAACCTGGAACTCCTGTACCACCTGGAACTCCTGGTCAACCTGGAATTCCTGAACAACCCCAACAACCAGGTTTACCTGGACAACCTGGTACACCGATGCAACCTGGAACTTCCGGACAACCACATCAACCTGGTCAACCAGGACAACCAAGTACACCTGTACAACCTGGAACTCCTGGACAACCCCAACAGCCTGGTCAGCCTGGTCAGCCCGGACAACCAGGTACACCGATGCAACCTGGTGCTCCTGGACAACCACAACAGCCTGGTCAACCCCAACAACCAGGTATACCTGTACAACCTGGAACTCCCGGACAACCTCAACTACCTGGTCAGCCTGGCCAACCAAGTACACCTGTACAGCCTGGAACCCCTGGTCAACCTGGAATTCCAGAACAACCCCAACAACCAGGTCAGACCGGACAACCTGGAACTCCCGGACAACCTCAACTACCTGGTCAGCCTGGACAACCAAGTACACCTGTACAACCTGGAACTCCTGGTCAACCTGGAACTCCTGTACCACCTGGAACTCCTGGACAACCTGGAATTCCTGAACAACCCCAACAACCAGGTTTACCTGTACAACCTGGTGCTCCTGGAACACCACAACAACCTGGTCAGCCGGGACAACCAAGTACACCTGTACAACCTGGAACCCCTGGTCAACCTGGAATTCCAGAACAACCTCAACAACCAGGTACACCTGTACAGCCGGGATCTCCCGGACAACCTCAACAACCTGGTCAACCAGGACAACCAAGTACACCTGTACAACCTGGAACTCCTGGTCAACCTGGAATACCTGAACAACCCCAACAACCGGGTATACCTGTACAACCTGGTGCTCCCGGACAACCTCAACAACCTGGTCAGCCAAGTACACCAGTACAACCAGGAACTTCAAGTCAACCTGGTACCCCTGGACAACCAGGTGTTCCAGGACAACCGTTACCGCCTAGTCAGCCTGTGCAACCGGGACTTCCTAATCAACCCGGACAACAACTACAAAATACATGCACATCTGAGGGATTTTTCCCAGACCAAAATAATTGCACACAATTTTATCGTTGTGTTAGTAATGGACAAAATGGATACAATAAATATGATTTTAGTTGTGGCCCAGGAACAGTATGGGATCAAAATATATTATCTTGCAACCATCCCTGGGCAACTAGTGGTAAATGTGGTTCGACTGCAATACCACCTTCTCAACCTAGTCAACCATCGCAACCAGGACAACCTTCACAACCTAGTCAACCCAATCAACCAGGACAACCTTCACAACCTGGTATGCCAGCACAACCAGGACAACCTTCACAACCTGTTCAACCAACACAACCTGTTCAACCTAGTCAGCCGGGACAGCCTCCTCAACCCGTTCAGCCTACTCAACCTGTTCAGCCGGGGCAGCCTACACAACCTATTCCGCCAGAACAACCTGGACAACCAATTCAACCCGGTGAACCCGCACCACCAAGCCAGCCTGGACAACCAATACAGCCTTCTCAACCTGGTCAGCCAGAACAACCGTCACAGCCAACTCAACCTATACAACCAGGCCAACCATCTCAACCGAATCAGCCAGGAGAGCCTACTCAACCTGTTCAGCCGGGAGAGCCTACTCAACCTGTTCAGCCGGGGCAGCCTACACAACCTATTCCACCAGAACAACCTGGACAACCAATTCAACCCGGTGAACCCGCACCACCAAGTCAGCCTTCTCAACCTGGTCAGCCAGAACAACCGTCACAGCCAACTCAACCTATACAACCAGGCCAACCATCTCAACCGAATCAGCCCGGTCAACCAAATCAACCCGGTGAACCATCGCAGCCAGGCCAACCAACTCAACCAGTACAACCTTCTCAACCTGGTCAACCTTCACAACCTGAACAACCTATACAACCAACACAGCCAGAACAGCCTTCTCCACCAGACCAACCTGGTCAACCATCGCAGCCAGGCCAACCTACTCAACCAGTCCAACCTTCTCAACCTGGTCAACCTTCACAGCCTGGACAGCCTGAACAACCTGGTCAACCAACACAGCCAGGACAACCTCCTTTACCAGAACAACCCCCGACTCAACCTTCGCAACCTGTTCAACCAAGCCAGCCTGGACAACCTTCACAACCTGGTCAGCCATCACAACCAGGACAGCCATCACAACCAGGACAGCCTTCGCAACCTGAGCAACCGTCTCAACCAGGTCAACCTACACAACCAGAGCAGCCTTTACAACCAGGGCCGCCTTCTCAACCGGGGCAACCTTCGCCACCAGGTCAACCTTCAGAACCTGGTCAGCCAACACAACCAGGGCAGCCTTCGCAACCTGGACAACCTGGTCAGCCATCACAACCAGAACAGCCTTCGCAACCAGGACAACCATCGCAACCAGGCCAACCATCACAACCTGGGCAACCAACTCAACCAGAACAGCCTTCTCAACCAGGACAACCTGGACAGCCAACACAGCCAGGTCAGCCTTCGCAACCAGGACAACCATCGCAACCAGGCCAACCATCACAACCTGGGCAACCAACTCAACCAGAACAGCCTTCTCAACCAGGACAACCTGGTCAGCCAACACAGCCAGGTCAGCCTTCGCAACCAGGCCAACCTTCACAACCAGGTCAAACAACTCAACCAGGACAGCCTTCTGAACCAGGTCAGCCTTCACAACCGGGTCAGCCTTCCCAACCAGGTCAACCATCACAACCTGGTCAGCCAACACAACCGGGACAACCATCTCAACCTACACTACCTGTTCAGCCACAACCTGAGCAGCCCTCTCAACCAGGCCAACCATCATTACCAGGACAGCCTTCTCAACCAGGCCAACCACCACAAACTGGTCAGCCTGCGCAACCAGGTCAACCTTCACAACCAGTTCCGCCAGCACAACCAGGGCAACCTTCTCAACCAGGACAACCATCACAACCAGGACAGCCTTCTCAACCAGGTCAACCATCACAACCTGCTCAGCCAGCACAACCAGGGCTGCCTAGTCAACCTGGTCAACCGTCTCAACCTGGTCAACCAATGCAGCCCGGACAACCTGCTCAAACCCCACCAGGTCAGCCAGGACAACCAAATCAATCGATTACATGCACTGCGGCTGGATTTTATCCCAACCCCTCTGATTGTACCAAATTTTACCGCTGTGTTGATTGGGATGAAAACAAAGGACAAAGATTTTCTGTGTATCACTTTGATTGTCCCCCTGGTACTATCTTCGATCCAGCAATTAGCACATGCAATCACCGAAATTCGGTGTATCCTCCACCAAACTGTCCATCTGCTTCAAACCAGGTATAGCGCAAATATTTAAATGCCTTAAGGTTATATTAATTCATTGCTGTTTTAGGTTACCACCACTGGACCACCAGTTACTAATCAACCTACAGGATCACCAACAAACCCAAGCAGTTCCGTTACTGTGCCTTCAAACTGGCCCACAACAGAACCTTCGAACACTGTACCTTCTACAGTTTCACCTCCCGGTACTACTGCTAGTTGTCCAATTAGCCAACTTGAAGGAGACCAAATGGCTTTAGCATGTCCTACAGGTTTTAAACGACATCCAAAGTATTGTAACCTATTTTACCAATGCACTGCAAGTTCGGCCAACTACGACATTAAAGTTGTGGTGTTGAGTTGTCCTAACGGAACGATTTATGATGACGTTAAGGTTCAATGTCTTCCTCCAAACGAAACACAGCCTTGCAGTGGTAATGTTGCTTCAAGTACACTGTACAGAAAGTTGGCCGATAATTCTTTACCACCGGTAATGCTTTGATTTATTCTTATTACAGCAAAATAAACTACTATTTTTTTTAGATAAGCGTAAACGAACATCCGTTGTGTCCCAGTGAAGGTTATCACAATATGGAAAATGGAAAATGCGCCTCGACCTTTGTTAAATGTTACAAATCTCTAGAATTTAGTGGTAAAATGCAGGCATATATGTACCAATGTCCGCAGGGATATGCGTATTGGCCAGTTAGTAGGCGATGTGAACGTTCATCAAGACTACTAGATTGTAAAGGTGTTGATTTGTACAGTACACGATGGGAAGTGCCCGTCGATGTGATCAACGTCTCCTTAAGAAAACGTGAAGCCTAAACTCTTAATATTAAATCTTTTTTAAATTCATTTGCCTTGAACTAATTTATTAGTTCATCGTGATATTTGTATTTTCAAAATTTTGTATAAATTTTGAAAATTCAGGGGATCGGTTATGGGCTATCTCTTGTCTATAATTTATTTTCTAATTTATTACTAGTGTAATCTCAAACTGTAAAAATTAATTAGCAGGCTAATACGAATTTTGTAAATATATTTGTAATATCAATAGATCGATTTAGCTTAGATCTCATAGGGCCCCATTCGTAAGAAAATTATAAAATTGCCACTGTAAAATATTTAGTTTTATTTAATATACTTAAATACAAATAAATACTTGCAAATAGAGAAGTTTTATCAATCTTTATATTTGAATATTTCGCTTTATTATTTAAACGAAATGTTAATTCTAATAATTATGTGATAATGTATACAAAAGTTAGCGTCAAAAAAGCGAGCAGTAAAAGTCATTTATGATTAAAAATATAACCGTACATTTAAACACATCAGTTGTCATACAGCTTATTGTAATTATGTACTGGTCAAAACACAATTCGTTTTTAATGAAAAAAACTATGACAAAATTACAATTGAACTTAATTTGTTCATATAAAATAAATATACAGGGTGTCCCAAATTACATTTCCAGGGTGGGGGTCTCGCTTATTATAAGAGATACAGGTTTGCTTAAATTAGATGAATTATTCCCAAGTATGAGAGGAGCTACAATCAATTTTTAAAAGTACAAAATTTCTCGTACTTATAGCAAAAAATATGAAAATGTTGAATTTTTTTTTGTCATAACTTTTTGGTCAATCATTATATTAATGGAGAATGTAACTGTTATAATCGATTTTTTTATCACTTACCATTTTTGGGATATTACCCCTAACTTCATATTTCTTATGAGCCGCGAAGTTGGCTTTGAAATAGTTAAATAAGATTTTTTTTCTCTGTTAAATAAGATATATCTATTTTTGTAAATAAGTCACAAAAAAAAATCGTATTTTACAATTACTTATAGGTACGTAAATAAAAATAAAAAACAACTAATTATATGTCAAATGACAGTTACCATTTGTCTGCGGTATCGTTTATTGGAATTTTATAGTATTGTTGTGCAATTCGCTAGTCTTTGTAGCAAATTTGTTATCATATAATTATGGGCACGTTAATTACTAATAAAAAATTTGACATGTTGAGTTGCTACATTTTTTCGCCATATAAACTGTGTAAAAACAGATAATTGTAATTCTTCATTAACTTGTTTTAAATTTTTGGTTGGTCTCTCGAAGAAACTACATTCTTTTAAATTTATTTCCAAATTTCTGTAATTACGAGCACATTGTTGCCTTTCTCTCGGGATACAGCTCTAACAAGGGAGGGTCCTTGATGAAAACGGTTAGAAGTTTTATCTTACAGGGGTGGGTTTTTCGCTATTGTTAATTATTTGTTTGAATGGACAGCAAAAGAAAGTTTAAAATTATAATAAAATGGTATGTACAATGTAAAATAAAAATAAAAAATACAATTATAATCACAAATTACACCTGTTGAATAGATATAGTCAGGTGAACGTCATTTAAACACACAGAAAATATGTAAAATTCGTAATATTTGTGTATTTATCATATGCCGAAATATTAAACTTGCTAATTAATCAGGCAACTTAAGAAGCTAATTATAAAGACAATTCACCATATTATACAGCAAGTTCCAGAAAATATTATCACATGGATTATCTCTTTTGTTTTCAATAATAACCAACGACCAAACGAACTATACTAATTAACTAATAAATGATTTAAAAAAACACCAATTCATAATTATTAAACAATTTAACAATACCATAACAGAAAAAGCACAAATCGCAGAATATTTTAATGATCATTTTGTAAATGTAAGCATTAATTTAGCTAACAAAATACATATTTCTAAAGAAGATCCTGACGCAATGATTAAAAATGCCCCAGTAAATTCAAATTCAATTTTTTTATCGCCTATCACTCCTGATATCCGCTGTCAAAAGTCTAAAATCTAATGCAACACCTTGTCAAGATAATCTTTCATTAAACATATTGAAAACTATAGAATCAGAAATTTCAGAACCTTTAAATATTATATTTAATAACTGTTTTCTTCAAGGATACTTTCCTGAACAATTGAAAGTGGCTTTTGTGACCCCAATCTATCAATCTGGACCACCCTTTGATACAAATAATTATCGCCCTATGTCAGTTCTTTCAAATATAACAAACAATTTTGAAAAATTAATAAAAGTACGGCTTCTTCATTCCTCAACACTAATAAAACCATCTCAGATAACCAATTCGGATTCGTTAGCAATAGAAGAACAAATGATGCCATAACTGAACTAAAAGAAAAACTCTCTGGACAATTCTAACCCATGTGCTGCCACATTTCTAGACTTAGCAAAAGCATTTGACACCATGAACCATATTATACTACTTAAAAAATACAGTTCAATTGGAATAAGGCGTAGTGGCCTTAACTTATTTAAAGCTTACTTATCTGATAGGCATCAATTTGTTAAAGTAGGTGGTTACTTTAGTCCCTAAACAATTATCACATGTGGTGTGCTTCAAGGAACAGTTCTAGGCCCAATACTATTTTTAATTCATATTAATGATCTACAGCTATCTAATAACATTCCTGGCTCTCTGATAGCATGACACTGTTGTGTTCCTTGAGGCAACTACATGGGCTGAAGTTGAGAATATGGCGATGCGAGATCTTAAATTTATTAAACAATGGTTGAATATTAATATTCTCACTCTTAATTATACAAAAAGTAATATTATTACATTTTCTATATATAAAAACCATAAACCAAATTGGGAAAATACTAAAATTCATGATGTTAAATGTAATCTTGTAAATAATTGTGATTGTACTTGTCTAATAACTCGAGTAAACTCTGTCCAATATCTAGGAATTACAATAGATAAATTTATGAGGTGGGACATACACACTAACAATCTATGCACCCGAGTTAGAAAAACAATATACCTGTTCAAATTAGACATCGAAAAATGTACTGACTGTTATGAATAAACTCCGCTCTGTCAGTACGTAGGGGAAAGTACCCATGAATGGGACAGTCCTTGGATGGGACATTCTTAATAAACTATAGTTAAACACAAATCTTTATGTACGTGCATAGATGGTAAATCGCGTACCTAATGTAAAACGAGGAAAAAATAATGAAAAATGGAAATAACGACCCGGCAAAGAAAAAGGACAGAATAATAACAAGAACAAAAATTGAAAAAAAGAGATATATTTGGAAATTAGGAACTTGGAATGTAAGGAGCCTATATGGAAAAGAAAAGGAATTGGTTATGGAATTTGAAAAAGCACAATTAGATATATTATCAATATCTGAAACAAAGAAAAAGGGACAAGGAATGCTAAAATTGGATAATGGACATGTAATGATATACAGTGGAGTGGAAAATACTAAAAGAGCGGCAGCTGGAGTAGCATGCATTATTCATGAGAAGCTCACGCATGAAATTTATAAATGGGAGACATACACAGAAAGAATAATGAAAATAGAAATGAAGAAGAAAAACGGAAATATATGGACAATAATTGCTATATATGGACCCAACGAGGATGAGAAAGCAGAAATAAAGGAAACGTTCTGGAATGACCTTGCGAAAATAACAGAAGATAGTAAAGGAAGTATTTGCATAGCAGGAGACTTTAACAGCAGAGTAGGGAGAAAAGATAATATACACAAAGTAGCAATAGGAAGACATGGGGAAGATACAAGAAATAATAATGGCAAAAGGATGCTAGAATACTGCCAAATCCACAATCTTGTCATCACAAATACGTTTTTTGAACATAAAAACATACATAAATATACCCGAGAGGTACCAAGTAGAAGAGAAAAATCAATCATTGATTATATTCTAGTAGATAAGGAGACAAGAGCATTAGTTACAGATACAAAAGTGAGAAGAGGTCCAGAAATAAATAGCGATCACTATCTACTTGTAACCAAAATCAGAGAAGACCCACAAGATAAAAGGAATAACATACAAAAACAAACACAAAAGAAAAAAGAATATGAATCGATAAGATCATACAAACTTTTGAATGAGAATAATAAAATAAAATATGTAGAAACTATAAATAAAGAACTTGAAAAAAGGAAAATAAAACCAGCTGAACTAAATACTGAACAATTATGGAAAAGTTTCAAAGAAATTATTAACTATTCGGCCAAAAAAGTGTGCGGAGTATGCAAATCTATCAATAATAAGAAACAAACAGATTGGTGGAATGACGAAATTAAGAAACAGGTAAACACAAAGAAAAGACACTGGCAGAATTACTTATCCAAAAGAACACCAGAGAACTACGAAAAATACAAAGAACAGAGAAAAATAGTCAAAAACTTAATAACAGAAGCAAAACAGAATTCATGGAAAGAATTTGGAGAAAAACTAGAGACAGACAGTAAGGGAAATCAGAAATTATTTTATAAAATACTGAAAAATTTAAGATCAGACCGTAAACCCCAAATAATAACTATTAATGATAAAGCAGGAAATACCCTAACAGACGAAAAAGAAATAATGGAAAGATGGAAAGAATACTTTGAAGAATTATTGAATACAAACAATAAAGATTTGACACCACACAATGAAAGAAAAGAGCAGACAAAAATCAATAAAGAAGAACAAGAAGACGGCATAACATTAGAGGAACTACAACAAGGATTAAAGAAATTAAAAAACGGGAAAACGCCAGGACATGACAGAATAACAAGCGAAATGATGAAAAATATGGGACCCAAAGGAACACTTTTACTATTAGAAGTCATGAACAAGGCATGGTCAGAAGAAATAATACCGAAAGACTGGGAGATTGGGATGATACTGCCTATATTTAAGAAGGGGGACAACAAAGATTGCAATAATTACAGAGGCATAATGCTTCTCAGCACAGCACTAAAATTGTACGAACAAATACTAGCACAGAAGCTAACAAATATATTAGATGAGACATTAACAGAATCACAAAGTGGATTTAGAAAAGGTAGGAGTGTGCAAGATCATATATTCACAATTAAACAGATTATAACTAAAACACAACTAAAAAGAGAAAAAGCATACTTCGCATTTATAGACTTGCAAAAAGCATTCGATAAAGTATCTAGACAAAAAGTGTGGGAGATCCTTGAAGAAAGAAAGATAGATACCAAACTAAGAAAAAATATTAGCTGCTTGTATAAGACAACAATAAATTATGTGGCAACAAAAAACATGAAATCGGATTCTTTCAAGACAGATGATGGATTAAGACAAGGAGGAGGTATGAGCCCCATATTGTTTACGATTTTTATGGACAGTTTAATTAAAAAATGCAAACGAAATGTTAAAAGTTTATTAGTAGGAAACAAAAATTTACAGAAAGTCGAAGTATCAGAATGTGCGTTCGCAGACGATATAGTGATTATGGCTAAGAATGAAAGGAACCTAAAAACCAATATAAAAATTTGGAAAGACGTACTAGAAGAGAATGGAATGGAAATTAATCACAAGAAAACAAAAGTGATGACGATAAACGAAGAAAATGAGAATATAAGCATAGAAATTGAAGGAGAAAAAATAGAAACCTTACAATATTTTGACTACCTCGGTGTAACGATTGAAAATTCAGGACAACAAGAATTAGAAATAAATAAGAGGATCGAAAAGGCAATAAAAACCTTTTACGCCATAGACAAAACCTTTATTAATAAACAAGAAGTCACCAAAAAAACAAAAATGAGCGTGTACCGTGCGATATATAGACCAATTTTGACATTTGGGTGCGAGTCATGGGCATTAACATCGAGCCAAAAAAGTAAAATACAAGCGACTGAAATGAAATTTTTAAGAAGAGTAAGAGGCGTAACAAGAAAAGACAAAATACGAAATGAACAGATTAGAAATGAACTGGAAGTAGAATCTATTCTTGAATTCATCGAAACTAGGCAACTGAGCTGGTGGGGGCATCTACAAAGAATGGACACAAGAAGACAGGTAAAGAGAGTGTGGGAAGCAAGAATACAAACAAGGAGGAAAAGAGGAAGACCGAGAGAAACATGGGAAAAGGCGGTAGCAAAAACCTTGGAGAAGAAGGGAAAATCGTGGTGCGAAGCGAAAGAAATGGCACAGAACAAAAAACAGTGGCGAAAATTCATGTACAATACATAGATGTGCACACCTCCCTACACCTACGGGTAGAAGGGAATTTGATTATATATATATATATATATAAACACAAAACTTTATGTACGTGCATAGATGGTAAATCGCGTACCTAATGTACAACCACATTTCGAAGTTCTCATGTTGTATACAACACGATTGTATTACATATGATACATTAGGTACGCGCTTTACCATCTATGCACGTACATAAAGATTTGTGTTTAACTATAGTTTATTAAGAATGTCCCATCCAAGGACTGTCCCATTCATGGGTACTTTCCCCTATACTTCTATATACAAGCAAATACTAAAACCAGTGTGGACGTACGTTATACAGCTCTAGGGTTGTACCAAAAAAAGCAACACCAAAGTAATTTCAAAATAAACTACTAAGGAACATTGTAGATGCACCCTGGTACATTAGAAACGATGATCTTCGTAGGGACCTTGGAGTAGAGTTTATGGACAGCGAAATTCAGAAGTTTTCGAGAAGCCACGAAGAATATCGAGGCTATTCAGCTTCTCGATAACACAAATAGTCAGAAGACTCAAAAGAAAAAAAACTTTGAGCTGGTATAATATGACACTATTAGTGCGTATAAAAAAAGTGTTAACAAGTGTCTAAAAAAAAAGCAGTCAGTGTTTGGGTTGGTGCACAACTAGAACAGATAAGAGACACCAACGAGTGACTCTTAGATCTTAACTTTTTTTAGTATATTAGGAACAGAACTAAGTTACTTATCAGTCTAAGAATAGATGGTAACATTATTTAAATTTAAAAAAAAACAACGGTTGACGTTTACTTAAATTACTCAGAACAATTATTTTGTCGAATGTGATCAAATGAATAATAAATCTAATTGAAATGAAGGCAATTTAATAAATAAACGATTCAAACTATTTCACTTAAATATACTTCTAGGCATTGAAAATAGTATAGCAGTCATTGTTTTTTAAGTGGGGATAAAGAGGGTTAATATTATTTAAACTTAATTCAAGTAGAGGGAATGTAAATAACGAATCACGAACAAGTAAATCTAACATCCTGCATATGCCACAATTTCCTTTGAGTTAGTAACAAAAAGGAAAGAAAAAATATTAAAATAAACGCCTAATTTATGCGGGGCGATTTACAGATTTACTGCAGGGAAGAGTTTGTAGAAAAGTACAAAAACCGAAATTCGCAAAGGTAAAGGAACTCTTGATTTTTTCATCCGAACTTAGACTAAAAGTTTTCCTGGCGTTTTGCGCTGGGAGCTGAAGTCCACGCAATTTTATAGATATGCGAAAAGCTCTCCTGGCGAACTAAACCTTTAATTACTTACGCTATTGATATTTTTTATAACGACGGAGATATTGCACTCCGTTCAACTATTGTTACACTAACCAAAACAGTATAGTTTTGTATGGCAGTGAGTGAAAAAAATTCGTTTCAATATTTTTTTGCTGTTTTGAACCCCTCTAGTGACTGGAAAACTACAATCTAACAACGTCAAAGGACCCAACCACAACAACAAACGATCACGAGCTTTAAAAAAGAAAAAGCTACTACACATGAAGAAATTAAACAAAAAAAAAGGTAAACAGTTATTAGCACCTATTACAATACGAATATTTATATATTTCCCAAATTATTTACATACATTTTATTTTATTACATGGCTGAATTTTAAAGTAATATCAAAGCTTATAATATGTTTTTTTTTTTTATATAACCGCAAGTTGCAAAATTATGTATTTATGTCGAAGTCGATTACCATATAAATTTGCACAGCAATAGTTAAAAAAAAAAACTAATGTCATTATCAAGAATATGTTTCATTTTGATGGTGATCAAACCTTTAAATACACTATATTTTACATATAAACATTATTCAAGCATTATAACGAAATAGTCATTTGAATACAATTATAGCTATCGGACTTATTTTAAATAAATGATAAAATATATTTTATAATAAAGCTATTTTAACAATTATAGCTTAAAATTTAAATAAAATATTATGTTAATTTTAATTTAATATCAGTTTAAATGCAAATACACAAAAAAGCCATACTTTTTGCCATAAAACCTGCCATTTTAATGCAAAGTTTTCGTATAAAAGAACAATTAATGCTAATATAATTAAAACTCTTCACGCTTTTGACAAAAAATGAAGTACTTAGTACTTCTTATATCCATCTTAATTCCTTTGACGGAGAGTTTAGGTACGTTAATTATTTTAAATTATTTACACACGAAGCTGCTTATCTAAAAAATACGATTAATATCATTAGATTACCACACAAATAATTTTTAAAATGACGTTTGACAATTCTCCTTAAAATACTTTTTTTATTGTGTTTGTTACAGTGTTAATTTCTTTATACAGTGTGTCCAAAATGTAACGTAACGGATCAATATCTCGTCTTATAACAATTTCACAAAAAAAAGTTTCATACAAAAGTTGTTTGTGGTAATTTACTACATGACCTTAAATTATTTTCAACTATGCAGGGTGTTCCATTTTCGCGCTATATCAAAAACAAATATTTTTTTAAATGGAAATTTATTTACAAAGAAACATCAAATTATGAATTTTATACAGGGTGATTGATTGGGACCGCGCATTAAAAACATATGAAGAATGAAAAAGGGTATTGATCTGAAATTTTGGTTATGAGAATAATGACATAATATGATCTGTTTAATGAAAATATTTTCAAGTTGACGTCTACTTTCTTATTTTAAATACAATGGTGTATTTTTTATTGCGTATTTGGATTTTACACGATATTTAAGAGGGACTTTTGATAGCATTCCCTAAACCTAAGTGATATAGTTTTTTTAGATTTTTAGATTTTGGGACTGTTTTGAAATTTTTTAATTATCATCGAAATGGTTAATATTATCTACCGCCGCCATTTTTGTAGAGAAAACGCTCGAATTGAAACTATGCATAGAAGAAACATAGGAGTTCATCCTGGAATTTTTGCAATCGATGCATTACTTACAGGGTGTCCAAAATTTAATTTTCTTTTAATAAAACTTCAGACCACTTAAACAGTTTTTTGTCAAATACAATGCCCAAATTTTTATTATGGCTTTTGTTGTAATTTCCAAGGCTTACTATTTAAAAATGTTACAATTTCTCTCAACTTTATTAAAAATTCTTAATAACTCGAAAATTATTGCAGGTAGGTATATGAAACGCTAATACAGATTGATGCAGAATGAAATTTTGCATTAGAAAATAAAAAAAAATTGGGCATTGTATTTAAAAAAAAAAAAAGTTTTAGTGGTTGTATTAAAAAAAATATTTGGACATCCTGTAAGTAATGCATCGATTGCAAAAATTTTATTATAAACTCCAAGGTTTCTTCTATGCATAGTCTCAATTTGAGCGTTTTCTCTTTAAAAATGGCGGCGGTAGATATTAAGCATCACAACGAAAATCAAAAAATTTTCAAAAAATTCCAAATATCTAATAAATCGACTCCACTTGGGTATAGGGAATGCTATCAAAAGTCCCTCTAAAATAACGCGATAAATCCAAAATGGCAATAACAAATAGACTATTGTATTTGAAATAAGAAAGTAAACGCAACTTCCGGTATTTCCGGAAGTGTCGCCATTTAAAAAAAATTTCATTAAACAGATCATATGCCACCATTATGGTCATAACCATTTCAGATCAATACCCTTTTCCATGTATAACTTATTATATGTTCAAAACAAAAAAAAAAGCAAAGATAAGTTTTAAACGCCGCCGAACTTTGGCATTGAACTTTACTTTAAGTGAAAAATGAGTGAGGATACATTTACAATTACAATTGACAAATTCTATAAAAATGGTGTATTATTACTCTAAAACAAAAATCATTATCTATTAGTTATCAAAACGCATTTGCTTTACTCCTTTCAGGGCCAGTCTGTTCCTCTAATGAAACATTTACAATTTGTATGAAAACAAATCCGGCTAGTTGTGAAGATCCCGGATGTGAATCTTGTACACAATCATGCTATCCAGGTTGTGCTTGTGCAGAAGGATATGTAAAAAGTTCCACGGGAAGTTGTATATTACTAGGAGATTGTCCCAGTGGTTTGTATATATATATCATATTTTTTAATTATTGCTAAGTAAATGATTTTTTAAGCAAGTAAATTATTTAATAACTGTTTAAAACATCAAAAACATTTTCATCAAAATTTGTTCTTTTATAATTTTGTGTGTACCTTGCCCGCCATAAATAAATAGTATTCTATTAAGTCAAAGAGCGATCATATAAGGTTTTAGTAAACTTTATTACAATCTTGACCACTTTAATCAAACTGTAATATGTTGCAAAATCGGATTTTGTCTAAAAAAACCCATTTTTTTTTAGATGGAACGATTGTGACACAAGCGTTTAAATAAATAGAGCATTTTTTAACAACTTTAACCATATCACTAAGTTGATTTTACCGAAAATTACGTTTATTTCAATTAAAAATTTAAAAAAAAAAACAAGGCGGTGAGTTTTAGTTAAGACACCAGTTTTGATTCCAATACGCATCCCCAAGAACAAAACAGTAATAGCTATAAAAAGTGAAACAAGCGAAGTAGAAACATAGGAAAAGTTTAAATTTTGACAATAATCTCCTACATAGTAATTTTTTCCAAAGCTATTATACAGGGTGTTTCTTAAATATTGCAAAGGAATTAAGGAGGTGAATTTTTATCAAAAATTAATGGGGTTCTTTCATATAAAATTTTTTCCTTAGACGTCTACTTTCGGAGTTACACCACCCTAAAGGGACCGATAAAATAAGGTTTTATTTTATTTCTCAAATTTGGATAAATTTAGGGGAATGATATTTGGCAGATGTTTTATACGTGTTAAATGGTTCTCCATGGTAATATTTTCAAAGATCTTCTACCTACACAGGGGGCTGAAAAGTGCGACCCATGTTGGTTTTTTTATCAGAACTTTTTGGTGGGTCAAAATTTTGCAATTAGAAAAATATTGAAGTTTGATTTGTTTAAAAACTTTTTTATTCTTTAGTTTTTCTCGTAAAATCTACAGTTTTTGAGTATAAAATAAGATAAGTAAACATGAACCAATGGTTTATGTTCATATTGGGTAGAATTATCGGGAGTTTTAGCATTGTCGCCGCGTAAACATCAAAATGAATTACAACTAAATTTTTGAACACTTGTTAACAATATAATTCAATTTATGCAGGTTACATCACTCTTAATAAAAATTATATAAGGTTATAAAAATAAGCAAAAATTGTGCAATTTTATTTAAAATTAAAATTGCGTCCCCATTCAATAAATGTACAAATATTCAGTGCGTTTCATTTGAAGTGACACAGTTGGAGTTATTAACGGCAAAGCAAAAATGAGGTAATAGTGTACATTTGTTCAAAGGTAGAAAGCTTAATTTCAGTTATAACAGGTACATTGCTTAATTTGTAACACAATAATGCAAGTCTTTGTATTAAATTAATTTCGTTATTTGTAAAAATATTCGTAGAAATAGAATGTCAAAGAAACGAAGTTTACAAAGAGTGCAAAGAACAATGTCCAGCGACCTGTTCAGACCCAAATCGAAATCCGTGCCCCGATGTACGTCATTGCGAATCTGGATGTGACTGCAAACCAGGGTATGTAAGAGACCAAGAAGAAGTCTGCATTATGAAACAGAATTGTCCTCAGGGTTAGTCATATATTCATTAGATATGTAAAATATAGTAAAACTTTCAACCGACCATAATAAATAAATTTTGATATTTGTAACAGAAAACTGTAAAGAAAACGAAGTTTACACCTACTGCAAAGAAAAATGTCCAAAAACCTGTAACAAACCATTTAGAAGTTCATGTACCGACGAACGTTCTTGTGAACCTGGATGTGATTGCAAACCAGGATACGTAAAAGACTACTACGGAGACTGCATTACAAAAACTATGTGTCCTTTGGGTTAGTTCTATGAATCATAAAAATGTTAAGTAAGTTACAACCGGACATTATATAATCTTAAAAATTATAGAAATAGTATGTCAAAAACATGAAGTTTACACTGATTGCAAAGAACAATGTCCAGCAAGCTGTTCCGAACCAGACCGACAATCATGTCCCCGCGACGGGTATTGCGAACCTGGATGTGACTGCAAACCAGGATATGTGAGAGACTATTATGGAGTTTGCATTAAGAAAAACAAGTGTCCTCCAGGTTTGTTATGTTTTGCATAATAATGCTAAACAATTAAACACATCGCAACCAGACCAGCTAAACTAAAAGATACGTTTTTGCAGAAATTGTTTGCCAAGAATATGAAGTTTACACTGATTGCAAAGAACAATGTCCAGCAAGCTGTTCCGAACCAGACCGACAATCATGTCCCCGCGACGGGTATTGCGAACCTGGATGTGACTGCAAACGAGGATATGTGAGAGACTATTATGGAGTTTGCATTAAGAAAAACAAGTGTCCTCCAGGTTTGTTATGTTTTGCATAATAATGCTAAACAATTAAACACATCGCAACCAGACCAGCTAAACTAAAAGATACGTTTTTGCAGAAATTGTTTGCCAAGAATATGAAGTTTACACTGATTGCAAAGAACAATGTCCAGCAAGCTGTTCCGAACCAGACCGACAAACATGTCCCCGCGACGGGTATTGCGAACCTGGATGTGACTGCAAACGAGGATATGTGAGAGACTATTATGGAGTTTGCATTAAGAAAAACAAGTGTCCTCCAGGTTTGTTATGTTTTGCATAATAATGCTAAACAATTAAACACATCGCAACCAGACCAGCTAAACTAAAAGATACGTTTTTGCAGAAATTGTTTGCCAAGAATATGAAGTTTACACTGATTGCAAAGAACAATGTCCAGCAAGCTGTTCCGAACCAGACCGACAATCATGTCCCCGCGACGGGTATTGCGAACCTGGATGTGACTGCAAACGAGGATATGTGAGAGACTATTATGGAGTTTGCATTAAGAAAAACAAGTGTCCTCCAGGTTTGTTATGTTTTGCATAATAATGCTAAACAATTAAACACATCGCAACCAGACCAGCTAAACTAAAAGATACGTTTTTGCAGAAATTGTTTGCCAAGAATATGAAGTTTACACTGATTGCAAAGAACAATGTCCAGCAAGCTGTTCCGAACCAGACCGACAATCATGTCCCCGCGACGGGTATTGCGAACCTGGATGTGACTGCAAACGAGGATATGTGAGAGACTATTATGGAGTTTGCATTAAGAAAAACAAGTGTCCTCCAGGTTTGTTATGTTTTGCATAATAATGCTAAACAATTAAACACATCGGAACCAGACCAGCTAAACTAAAAGATACGTTTTTGCAGAAATTGTTTGCCAAGAATATGAAGTTTACACTGATTGCAAAGAACAATGTCCAGCAAGCTGTTCCGAACCAGACCGACAATCATGTCCCCGCGACGGGTATTGCGAACCTGGATGTGACTGCAAACGAGGATATGTGAGAGACTATTATGGAGTTTGCATTAAGAAAAACAAGTGTCCTCCAGGTTTGTTATGTTTTGCATAATAATGCTAAACAATTAAACACATCGCAACCAGACCAGCTAAACTAAAAGATACGTTTTTGCAGAAATTGTTTGCCAAGAATATGAAGTTTACACTGATTGCAAAGAACAATGTCCAGCAAGCTGTTCCGAACCAGACCGACAATCATGTCCCCGCAACGGGTATTGCGAACCTGGATGTGACTGCAAACCAGGATATGTGAGAGACTATTATGGAGTTTGCATTAAGAAAAACAAGTGTCCTCCAGGTTTGTTATGTTTTGCATAATAATGCTAAACAATTAAACACATCGCAACCAGACCAGCTAAACTAAAAGATACGTTTTTGCAGAAATTGTTTGCCAAGAATATGAAGTTTACACTGATTGCAAAAAACAATGTCCAGCAAGCTGTTCCGAACCAGACCGACAATCATGTCCCCGCGACGGGTATTGCGAACCTGGATGTGACTGCAAACGAGGATATGTGAGAGACTATTATGGAGTTTGCATTAAGAAAAACAAGTGTCCTCCAGGTTTGTTATGTTTTGCATAATAATGCTAAACAATTAAACACATCGCAACCATACCAGCTAAACTAAAAGATACGTTTTTGCAGAAATTGTTTGCCAAGAATATGAAGTTTACACTGATTGCAAAGAACAATGTCCAGCAAGCTGTTCCGAACCAGACCGACAATCATGTCCCCGCGACGGGTATTGCGAACCTGGATGTGACTGCAAACGAGGATATGTGAGAGACTATTATGGAGTTTGCATTAAGAAAAACAAGTGTCCTCCAGGTTTGTTATGTTTTGCATAATAATGCTAAACAATTAAACACATCACAACCAGACCAGCTAAACTAAAAGATACGTTTTTGCAGAAATTGTTTGCCAAGAATATGAAGTTTACACTGATTGCAAAGAACAATGTCCAGCAAGCTGTTCCGAACCAGACCGACAAACATGTCCCAGCGAGGGGTATTGCGAACCTGGATGTGACTGCAAACGAGGATATGTGAGAGACTATTATGGAGTTTGCATTAAAAAAAACAAGTGTCCTCTAGGTTTGTTATGTTTTGCATAATAATGCTAAACAATTAAACACATCGCAACCATACCAGCTAAACTAAAAGATACGTTTTTGCAGAAATTGTTTGCCAAGAATATGAAGTTTACACTGATTGCAAAGAGCAATGTCCAGCAAGCTGTTCCGACCCAGACCGACAATCATGTCCCCGCGACGGGTATTGCGAACCTGGATGTGACTGCAAACGAGGATATGTGAGAGACTATTATGGAGTTTGCATTAAGAAAAACAAGTGTCCTCCAGGTTTGTTATGTTTTGCATAATAATGCTAAACAATTAAACACATCGCAACCAGACCAGCTAAACTAAAAGATACGTTTTTGCAGAAATTGTTTGCCAAGAATATGAAGTTTACACTGATTGCAAAGAGCAATGTCCAGCAAGCTGTTCCGACCCAGACCGACAATCATGTCCCCGCGACGGGTATTGCGAACCTGGATGTGACTGCAAACGAGGATATGTGAGAGACTATTATGGAGTTTGCATTAAGAAAAACAAGTGTCCTCCAGGTTTGTTATGTTTTGCATAATAATGCTAAACAATTAAACACATCGCAACCAGACCAGCTAAACTAAAAGATACGTTTTTGCAGAAATTGTTTGCCAAGAATATGAAGTTTACACTGATTGCAAAGAACAATGTCCAGCAAGCTGTTCCGAACCAGACCGACAATCATGTCCCCGCGACGGGTATTGCGAACCTGGATGTGACTGCAAACGAGGATATGTGAGAGACTATTATGGAGTTTGCATTAAGAAAAACAAGTGTCCTCCAGGTTTGTTATGTTTTGCATAATAATGCTAAACAATTAAACACATCGCAACCAGACCAGCTAAACTAAAAGATACGTTTTTGCAGAAATTGTTTGCCAAGAATATGAAGTTTACACTGATTGCAAAGAACAATGTCCAGCAAGCTGTTCCGAACCAGACCGACAATCATGTCCCCGCGACGGGTATTGCGAACCTGGATGTGACTGCAAACGAGGATATGTGAGAGACTATTATGGAGTTTGCATTAAGAAAAACAAGTGTCCTCCAGGTTTGTTATGTTTTGCATAATAATGCTAAACAATTAAACACATCGCAACCAGACCAGCTAAACTAAAAGATACGTTTTTGCAGAAATTGTTTGCCAAGAATATGAAGTTTACACTGATTGCAAAGAACAATGTCCAGCAAGCTGTTCCGAACCAGACCGACAAACATGTCCCCGCGACGGGTATTGCGAACCTGGATGTGACTGCAAACGAGGATATGTGAGAGACTATTATGGAGTTTGCATTAAGAAAAACAAGTGTCCTCCAGGTTTGTTATGTTTTGCATAATAATGCTAAACAATTAAACACATCGCAACCAGACCAGCTAAACTAAAAGATACGTTTTTGCAGAAATTGTTTGCCAAGAATATGAAGTTTACACTGATTGCAAAGAACAATGTCCAGCAAGCTGTTCCGAAACAGACCGACAATCATGTCCCCGCGACGGGTATTGCGAACCTGGATGTGACTGCAAACCAGGATATGTGAGAGACTATTATGGAGTTTGCATTAAGAAAAACAAGTGTCCTCCAGGTTTGTTATGTTTTGCATAATAATGCTAAACAATTAAACACATCGCAACCAGACCAGCTAAACTAAAAGATACGTTTTTGCAGAAATTGTTTGCCAAGAATATGAAGTTTACACTGATTGCAAAGAACAATGTCCAGCAAGCTGTTCCGAACCAGACCGACAATCATGTCCCCGCAACGGGGATTGCGAACCTGGATGTGACTGCAAACCAGGATATGTGAGAGACTATTATGGAGTTTGCATTAAGAAAAACAAGTGTCCTCCAGGTTTGTTATGTTTTGCATAATAATGCTAAACAATTAAACACATCGCAACCAGACCAGCTAAACTAAAAGATACGTTTTTGCAGAAATTGTTTGCCAAGAATATGAAGTTTACACTGATTGCAAAGAACAATGTCCAGCAAGCTGTTCCGAACCAGACCGACAAGCATGTCCCCGCGACGGGTATTGCGAACCTGGATGTGACTGCAAACCAGGATATGTGAGAGACTATTATGGAGTTTGCATTAAGAAAAACAAGTGTCCTCCAGGTTTGTTATGTTTTGCATAATAATGCTAAACAATTAAACACATCGCAACCAGACCAGCTAAACTAAAAGATACGTTTTTGCAGAAATTGTTTGCCAAGAATATGAAGTTTACACTGATTGCAAAGAACAATGTCCAGCAAGCTGTTCCGAACCAGACCGACAATCATGTCCCCGCGACGGGTATTGCGAACCTGGATGTGACTGCAAACGAGGATATGTGAGAGACTATTATGGAGTTTGCATTAAGAAAAACAAGTGTCCTCCAGGTTTGTTATGTTTTGCATAATAATGCTAAACAATTAAACACATCGCAACCAGACCAGCTAAACTAAAAGATACGTTTTTGCAGAAATTGTTTGCCAAGAATATGAAGTTTACACTGATTGCAAAGAACAATGTCCAGCAAGCTGTTCCGAACCAGACCGACAATCATGTCCCCGCGACGGGTATTGCGAACCTGGATGTGACTGCAAACGAGGATATGTGAGAGACTATTATGGAGTTTGCATTAAGAAAAACAAGTGTCCTCCAGGTTTGTTATGTTTTGCATAATAATGCTAAACAATTAAACACATCGCAACCAGACCAGCTAAACTAAAAGATACGTTTTTGCAGAAATTGTTTGCCAAGAATATGAAGTTTACACTGATTGCAAAGAACAATGTCCAGCAAGCTGTTCCGAACCAGACCGACAAACATGTCCCAGCGAGGGGTATTGCGAACCTGGATGTGACTGCAAACGAGGATATGTGAGAGACTATTATGGAGTTTGCATTAAAAAAAACAAGTGTCCTCTAGGTTTGTTATGTTTTGCATAATAATGCTAAACAATTAAACACATCGCAACCATACCAGCTAAACTAAAAGATACGTTTTTGCAGAAATTGTTTGCCAAGAATATGAAGTTTACACTGATTGCAAAGAGCAATGTCCAGCAAGCTGTTCCGACCCAGACCGACAATCATGTCCCCGCGACGGGTATTGCGAACCTGGATGTGACTGCAAACGAGGATATGTGAGAGACTATTATGGAGTTTGCATTAAGAAAAACAAGTGTCCTCCAGGTTTGTTATGTTTTGCATAATAATGCTAAACAATTAAACACATCGCAACCAGACCAGCTAAACTAAAAGATACGTTTTTGCAGAAATTGTTTGCCAAGAATATGAAGTTTACACTGATTGCAAAGAACAATGTCCAGCAAGCTGTTCCGAACCAGACCGACAAGCATGTCCCCGCGACGGGTATTGCGAACCTGGATGTGACTGCAAACGAGGATATGTGAGAGACTATTATGGAGTTTGCATTAAGAAAAACAAGTGTCCTCCAGGTTTGTTATGTTTTGCATAATAATGCTAAACAATTAAACACATCGCAACCAGACCAGCTAAACTAAAAGATACGTTTTTGCAGAAATTGTTTGCCAAGAATATGAAGTTTACACTGATTGCAAAGAACAATGTCCAGCAAGCTGTTCCGAACCAGACCGACAAGCATGTCCCCGCGACGGGTATTGCGAACCTGGATGTGACTGCAAACCAGGATATGTGAGAGACTATTATGGAGTTTGCATTAAGAAAAACAAGTGTCCTCCAGGTTTGTTATGTTTTGCATAATAATGCTAAACAATTAAACACATCGCAACCAGACCAGCTAAACTAAAAGATACGTTTTTGCAGAAATTGTTTGCCAAGAATATGAAGTTTACACTGATTGCAAAGAACAATGTCCAGCAAGCTGTTCCGAACCAGACCGACAATCATGTCCCCGCGACGGGTATTGCGAACCTGGATGTGACTGCAAACGAGGATATGTGAGAGACTATTATGGAGTTTGCATTAAGAAAAACAAGTGTCCTCCAGGTTTGTTATGTTTTGCATAATAATGCTAAACAATTAAACACATCGCAACCAGACCAGCTAAACTAAAAGATACGTTTTTGCAGAAATTGTTTGCCAAGAATATGAAGTTTACACTGATTGCAAAGAACAATGTCCAGCAAGCTGTTCCGAACCAGACCGACAATCATGTCCCCGCGACGGGTATTGCGAACCTGGATGTGACTGCAAACGAGGATATGTGAGAGACTATTATGGAGTTTGCATTAAGAAAAACAAGTGTCCTCCAGGTTTGTTATGTTTTGCATAATAATGCTAAACAATTAAACACATCGCAACCAGACCAGCTAAACTAAAAGATACGTTTTTGCAGAAATTGTTTGCCAAGAATATGAAGTTTACACTGATTGCAAAGAACAATGTCCAGCAAGCTGTTCCGAACCAGACCGACAATCATGTCCCCGCAACGGGTATTGCGAACCTGGATGTGACTGCAAACCAGGATATGTGAGAGACTATTATGGAGTTTGCATTAAGAAAAACAAGTGTCCTCCAGGTTTGTTATGTTTTGCATAATAATGCTAAACAATTAAACACATCGCAACCAGACCAGCTAAACTAAAAGATACGTTTTTGCAGAAATTGTTTGCCAAGAATATGAAGTTTACACTGATTGCAAAGAACAATGTCCAGCAAGCTGTTCCGAACCAGACCGACAATCATGTCCCCGCGACGGGTATTGCGAACCTGGATGTGACTGCAAACGAGGATATGTGAGAGACTATTATGGAGTTTGCATTAAGAAAAACAAGTGTCCTCCAGGTTTGTTATGTTTTGCATAATAATGCTAAACAATTAAACACATCGCAACCAGACCAGCTAAACTAAAAGATACGTTTTTGCAGAAATTGTTTGCCAAGAATATGAAGTTTACACTGATTGCAAAGAACAATGTCCAGCAAGCTGTTCCGAACCAGACCGACAATCATGTCCCCGCGACGGGTATTGCGAACCTGGATGTGACTGCAAACGAGGATATGTGAGAGACTATTATGGAGTTTGCATTAAGAAAAACAAGTGTCCTCCAGGTTTGTTATGTTTTGCATAATAATGCTAAACAATTAAACACATCGCAACCAGACCAGCTAAACTAAAAGATACGTTTTTGCAGAAATTGTTTGCCAAGAATATGAAGTTTACACTGATTGCAAAGAACAATGTCCAGCAAGCTGTTCCGAACCAGACCGACAATCATGTCCCCGCAACGGGTATTGCGAACCTGGATGTGACTGCAAACCAGGATATGTGAGAGACTATTATGGAGTTTGCATTAAGAAAAACAAGTGTCCTCCAGGTTTGTTATGTTTTGCATAATATTGCTAAACAATTAAACACATCGCAACCAGACCAGCTAAACTAAAAGATACGTTTTTGCAGAAATTGTTTGCCAAGAATATGAAGTTTACACTGATTGCAAAGAACAATGTCCAGCAAGCTGTTCCGAACCAGACCGACAAACATGTCCCCGCGACGGGTATTGCGAACCTGGATGTGACTGCAAACGAGGATATGTGAGAGACTATTATGGAGTTTGCATTAAGAAAAACAAGTGTCCTCCAGGTTTGTTATGTTTTGCATAATAATGCTAAACAATTAAACACATCGCAACCAGACCAGCTAAACTAAAAGATACGTTTTTGCAGAAATTGTTTGCCAAGAATATGAAGTTTACACTGATTGCAAAGAACAATGTCCAGCAAGCTGTTCCGAACCAGACCGACAATCATGTCCCCGCGACGGGTATTGCGAACCTGGATGTGACTGCAAACGGGGATATGTGAGAGACTATTATGGAGTTTGCATTAAGAAAAACAAGTGTCCTCCAGGTTTGTTATGTTTTGCATTATAATGCTAAACAAATAAACACATCGCAACCAGACCAGCTAAACTAAAAGATACATTTTTGCAGAAATTGTTTGCCAAGAATATGAAGTTTACACTGATTGCAAAGAACAATGTCCAGCAAGCTGTTCCGAACCAGACCGACAATCATGTCCCCGCGACGGGTATTGCGAACCTGGATGTGACTGCAAACCAGGATATGTGAGAGACTATTATGGAGTTTGCATTAAGAAAAACAAGTGTCCTCCAGGTTTGTTATGTTTTGCATAATAATGCTAAACAATTAAACACATCGCTACCAGACCAGCTAAACTAAAAGATACGTTTTTGCAGAAATTGTTTGCCAAGAATATGAAGTTTACACTGATTGCAAAGAACAATGTCCAGCAAGCTGTTCCGAACCAGACCGACAAACATGTCCCAGCGAGGGGTATTGCGAACCTGGATGTGACTGCAAACGAGGATATGTGAGAGACTATTATGGAGTTTGCATTAAAAAAAACAAGTGTCCTCTAGGTTTGTTATGTTTTGCATAATAATGCTAAACAATTAAACACATCGCAACCATACCAGCTAAACTAAAAGATACGTTTTTGCAGAAATTGTTTGCCAAGAATATGAAGTTTACACTGATTGCAAAGAGCAATGTCCAGCAAGCTGTTCCGACCCAGACCGACAATCATGTCCCCGCGACGGGTATTGCGAACCTGGATGTGACTGCAAACGAGGATATGTGAGAGACTATTATGGAGTTTGCATTAAGAAAAACAAGTGTCCTCCAGGTTTGTTATGTTTTGCATAATAATGCTAAACAATTAAACACATCGCAACCAGACCAGCTAAACTAAAAGATACGTTTTTGCAGAAATTGTTTGCCAAGAATATGAAGTTTACACTGATTGCAAAGAACAATGTCCAGCAAGCTGTTCCGAACCAGACCGACAAGCATGTCCCCGCGACGGGTATTGCGAACCTGGATGTGACTGCAAACGAGGATATGTGAGAGACTATTATGGAGTTTGCATTAAGAAAAACAAGTGTCCTCCAGGTTTGTTATGTTTTGCATAATAATGCTAAACAATTAAACACATCGCAACCAGACCAGCTAAACTAAAAGATACGTTTTTGCAGAAATTGTTTGCCAAGAATATGAAGTTTACACTGATTGCAAAGAACAATGTCCAGCAAGCTGTTCCGAACCAGACCGACAATCATGTCCCCGCGACGGGTATTGCGAACCTGGATGTGACTGCAAACGAGGATATGTGAGAGACTATTATGGAGTTTGCATTAAGAAAAACAAGTGTCCTCCAGGTTTGTTATGTTTTGCATAATAATGCTAAACAATTAAACACATCGCAACCAGACCAGCTAAACTAAAAGATACGTTTTTGCAGAAATTGTTTGCCAAGAATATGAAGTTTACACTGATTGCAAAGAACAATGTCCAGCAAGCTGTTCCGAACCAGACCGACAATCATGTCCCCGCGACGGGTATTGCGAACCTGGATGTGACTGCAAACGAGGATATGTGAGAGACTATTATGGAGTTTGCATTAAGAAAAACAAGTGTCCTCCAGGTTTGTTATGTTTTGCATAATAATGCTAAACAATTAAACACATCGCAACCAGACCAGCTAAACTAAAAGATACGTTTTTGCAGAAATTGTTTGCCAAGAATATGAAGTTTACACTGATTGCAAAGAACAATGTCCAGCAAGCTGTTCCGAACCAGACCGACAATCATGTCCCCGCGACGGGTATTGCGAACCTGGATGTGACTGCAAACGAGGATATGTGAGAGACTATTATGGAGTTTGCATTAAGAAAAACAAGTGTCCTCCAGGTTTGTTATGTTTTGCATAATAATGCTAAACAATTAAACACATCGCAACCAGACCAGCTAAACTAAAAGATACGTTTTTGCAGAAATTGTTTGCCAAGAATATGAAGTTTACACTGATTGCAAAGAACAATGTCCAGCAAGCTGTTCCGAACCAGACCGACAATCATGTCCCCGCAACGGGTATTGCGAACCTGGATGTGACTGCAAACCAGGATATGTGAGAGACTATTATGGAGTTTGCATTAAGAAAAACAAGTGTCCTCCAGGTTTGTTATGTTTTGCATAATAATGCTAAACAATTAAACACATCGCAACCAGACCAGCTAAACTAAAAGATACGTTTTTGCAGAAATTGTTTGCCAAGAATATGAAGTTTACACTGATTGCAAAGAACAATGTCCAGCAAGCTGTTCCGAACCAGACCGACAATCATGTCCCCGCGACGGGTATTGCGAACCTGGATGTGACTGCAAACGAGGATATGTGAGAGACTATTATGGAGTTTGCATTAAGAAAAACAAGTGTCCTCCAGGTTTGTTATGTTTTGCATAATAATGCTAAACAATTAAACACATCGCAACCAGACCAGCTAAACTAAAAGATACGTTTTTGCAGAAATTGTTTGCCAAGAATATGAAGTTTACACTGATTGCAAAGAACAATGTCCAGCAAGCTGTTCCGAACCAGACCGACAATCATGTCCCCGCGACGGGTATTGCGAACCTGGATGTGACTGCAAACGAGGATATGTGAGAGACTATTATGGAGTTTGCATTAAGAAAAACAAGTGTCCTCCAGGTTTGTTATGTTTTGCATAATAATGCTAAACAATTAAACACATCGCAACCAGACCAGCTAAACTAAAAGATACGTTTTTGCAGAAATTGTTTGCCAAGAATATGAAGTTTACACTGATTGCAAAGAACAATGTCCAGCAAGCTGTTCCGAACCAGACCGACAATCATGTCCCCGCAACGGGTATTGCGAACCTGGATGTGACTGCAAACCAGGATATGTGAGAGACTATTATGGAGTTTGCATTAAGAAAAACAAGTGTCCTCCAGGTTTGTTATGTTTTGCATAATAATGCTAAACAATTAAACACATCGCAACCAGACCAGCTAAACTAAAAGATACGTTTTTGCAGAAATTGTTTGCCAAGAATATGAAGTTTACACTGATTGCAAAGAACAATGTCCAGCAAGCTGTTCCGAACCAGACCGACAATCATGTCCCCGCGACGGGTATTGCGAACCTGGATGTGACTGCAAACGAGGATATGTGAGAGACTATTATGGAGTTTGCATTAAGAAAAACAAGTGTCCTCCAGGTTTGTTATGTTTTGCATAATAATGCTAAACAATTAAACACATCGCAACCAGACCAGCTAAACTAAAAGATACGTTTTTGCAGAAATTGTTTGCCAAGAATATGAAGTTTACACTGATTGCAAAGAACAATGTCCAGCAAGCTGTTCCGAACCAGACCGACAATCATGTCCCCGCGACGGGTATTGCGAACCTGGATGTGACTGCAAACGAGGATATGTGAGAGACTATTATGGAGTTTGCATTAAGAAAAACAAGTGTCCTCCAGGTTTGTTATGTTTTGCATAATAATGCTAAACAATTAAACACATCGCAACCAGACCAGCTAAACTAAAAGATACGTTTTTGCAGAAATTGTTTGCCAAGAATATGAAGTTTACACTGATTGCAAAGAACAATGTCCAGCAAGCTGTTCCGAACCAGACCGACAATCATGTCCCCGCAACGGGTATTGCGAACCTGGATGTGACTGCAAACCAGGATATGTGAGAGACTATTATGGAGTTTGCATTAAGAAAAACAAGTGTCCTCCAGGTTTGTTATGTTTTGCATAATATTGCTAAACAATTAAACACATCGCAACCAGACCAGCTAAACTAAAAGATACGTTTTTGCAGAAATTGTTTGCCAAGAATATGAAGTTTACACTGATTGCAAAGAACAATGTCCAGCAAGCTGTTCCGAACCAGACCGACAAACATGTCCCCGCGACGGGTATTGCGAACCTGGATGTGACTGCAAACGAGGATATGTGAGAGACTATTATGGAGTTTGCATTAAGAAAAACAAGTGTCCTCCAGGTTTGTTATGTTTTGCATAATAATGCTAAACAATTAAACACATCGCAACCAGACCAGCTAAACTAAAAGATACGTTTTTGCAGAAATTGTTTGCCAAGAATATGAAGTTTACACTGATTGCAAAGAACAATGTCCAGCAAGCTGTTCCGAACCAGACCGACAATCATGTCCCCGCGACGGGTATTGCGAACCTGGATGTGACTGCAAACGAGGATATGTGAGAGACTATTATGGAGTTTGCATTAAGAAAAACAAGTGTCCTCCAGGTTTGTTATGTTTTGCATTATAATGCTAAACAAATAAACACATCGCAACCAGACCAGCTAAACTAAAAGATACATTTTTGCAGAAATTGTTTGCCAAGAATATGAAGTTTACACTGATTGCAAAGAACAATGTCCAGCAAGCTGTTCCGAACCAGACCGACAATCATGTCCCCGCGACGGGTATTGCGAACCTGGATGTGACTGCAAACCAGGATATGTGAGAGACTATTATGGAGTTTGCATTAAGAAAAACAAGTGTCCTCCAGGTTTGTTATGTTTTGCATAATAATGCTAAACAATTAAACACATCGCAACCAGACCAGCTAAACTAAAAGATATGTTTTTTCAGAAATTGTTTGCCAAAAATATGAAGTTTACACTGATTGCAAAGAGCAATGTCCAGCAAGCTGTTCCGACCCAGCCCGACAATCATGTCCCCGCAACGGGGATTGCGAACCTGGATGTGACTGCAAACGAGGATATGTGAGAGACTATTATGGAGTTTGCATTAAGAAAAACAAGTGTCCTTCAGGTTTGTTATGTTTTGCATAATAATGCTAAACAATTAAACACATCGCAACCAGACCAGCTAAACTAAAAGATACGTTTTTGCAGAAATTGTTTGCCAAGAATATGAAGTTTACACTGATTGCAAAGAACAATGTCCAGCAAGCTGTTCCGAACCAGACCGACAATCATGTCCCCGCGACGGGTATTGCGAACCTGGATGTGACTGCAAACGAGGATATGTGAAAGACTATTATGGAGTTTGCATTAAGAAAAACAAATGTCCTCCAGGTTTGTTATGTTTTGCATAATAATGCTAAACAATTAAACACATCGCAACCAGACCAGCTAAACTAAAAGATACATTTTTGCAGAAATTGTTTGCCAAGAATATGAAGTTTACACTGATTGCAAAGAACAATGTCCAGCAAGCTGTTCCGAACCAGACCGACAATCATGTCCCCGCGACGGGTATTGCGAACCTGGATGTGACTGCAAACGAGGATATGTGAGAGACTATTATGGAGTTTGCATTAAGAAAAACAAGTGTCCTCCAGGTTTGTTATGTTTTGCATAATAATGCTAAACAATTAAACACATCGCAACCAGACCAGCTAAACTAAAAGATACGTTTTTGCAGAAATTGTTTGCCAAGAATATGAAGTTTACACTGATTGCAAAGAACAATGTCCAGCAAGCTGTTCCGAACCAGACCGACAATCATGTCCCCGCGACGGGTATTGCGAACCTGGATGTGACTGCAAACGAAAATATGTGAGAGACTATTATGGAGTTTGCATTAAGAAAAACAAGTGTCCTCCAGGTTTGTTATGTTTTGCATAATAATGCTAAACAATTAAACACATCGCAACCAGACCAGCTAAACTAAAAGATACGTTTTTGCAGAAATTGTTTGCCAAGAATATGAAGTTTACACTGATTGCAAAGAACAATGTCCAGCAAGCTGTTCCGAACCAGACCGACAAACATGTCCCCGCGACGGGTATTGCGAACCTGGATGTGACTGCAAACGAGGATATGTGAGAGACTATTATGGAGTTTGCATTAAGAAAAACAAGTGTCCTCCAGGTTTGTTATGTTTTGCATAATAATGCTAAACAATTAAACACATCGCAACCAGACCAGCTAAACTAAAAGATACGTTTTTGCAGAAATTGTTTGCCAAGAATATGAAGTTTACACTGATTGCAAAGAACAATGTCCAGCAAGCTGTTCCGAACCAGACCGACAATCATGTCCCCGCGACGGGTATTGCGAACCTGGATGTGACTGCAAACGAGGATATGTGAGAGACTATTATGGAGTTTGCATTAAGAAAAACAAGTGTCCTCCAGGTTTGTTATGTTTTGCATTATAATGCTAAACAAATAAACACATCGCAACCAGACCAGCTAAACTAAAAGATACATTTTTGCAGAAATTGTTTGCCAAGAATATGAAGTTTACACTGATTGCAAAGAACAATGTCCAGCAAGCTGTTCCGAACCAGACCGACAATCATGTCCCCGCGACGGGTATTGCGAACCTGGATGTGACTGCAAACCAGGATATGTGAGAGACTATTATGGAGTTTGCATTAAGAAAAACAAGTGTCCTCCAGGTTTGTTATGTTTTGCATAATAATGCTAAACAATTAAACACATCGCAACCAGACCAGCTAAACTAAAAGATATGTTTTTTCAGAAATTGTTTGCCAAAAATATGAAGTTTACACTGATTGCAAAGAGCAATGTCCAGCAAGCTGTTCCGACCCAGCCCGACAATCATGTCCCCGCAACGGGGATTGCGAACCTGGATGTGACTGCAAACGAGGATATGTGAGAGACTATTATGGAGTTTGCATTAAGAAAAACAAGTGTCCTTCAGGTTTGTTATGTTTTGCATAATAATGCTAAACAATTAAACACATCGCAACCAGACCAGCTAAACTAAAAGATACGTTTTTGCAGAAATTGTTTGCCAAGAATATGAAGTTTACACTGATTGCAAAGAACAATGTCCAGCAAGCTGTTCCGAACCAGACCGACAATCATGTCCCCGCGACGGGTATTGCGAACCTGGATGTGACTGCAAACGAGGATATGTGAAAGACTATTATGGAGTTTGCATTAAGAAAAACAAATGTCCTCCAGGTTTGTTATGTTTTGCATAATAATGCTAAACAATTAAACACATCGCAACCAGACCAGCTAAACTAAAAGATACATTTTTGCAGAAATTGTTTGCCAAGAATATGAAGTTTACACTGATTGCAAAGAACAATGTCCAGCAAGCTGTTCCGAACCAGACCGACAATCATGTCCCCGCGACGGGTATTGCGAACCTGGATGTGACTGCAAACGAGGATATGTGAGAGACTATTATGGAGTTTGCATTAAGAAAAACAAGTGTCCTCCAGGTTTGTTATGTTTTGCATAATAATGCTAAACAATTAAACACATCGCAACCAGACCAGCTAAACTAAAAGATACGTTTTTGCAGAAATTGTTTGCCAAGAATATGAAGTTTACACTGATTGCAAAGAACAATGTCCAGCAAGCTGTTCCGAACCAGACCGACAATCATGTCCCCGCGACGGGTATTGCGAACCTGGATGTGACTGCAAACGAAAATATGTGAGAGACTATTATGGAGTTTGCATTAAGAAAAACAAGTGTCCTCCAGGTTTGTTATGTTTTGCATAATAATGCTAAACAATTAAACACATCGCAACCAGACCAGCTAAACTAAAAGATACGTTTTTGCAGAAATTGTTTGCCAAGAATATGAAGTTTACACTGATTGCAAAGAACAATGTCCAGCAAGCTGTTCCGAACCAGACCGACAAACATGTCCCAGCGAGGGGTATTGCGAACCTGGATGTGACTGCAAACCAGGATATGTGAGAGACTATTATGGAGTTTGCATTAAGAAAAACAAGTGTCCTCCAGGTTTGTTATGTTTTGCATAATAATGCTAAACAATTAAACACATCGCAACCAGACCAGCTAAACTAAAAGATACGTTTTTGCAGAAATTGTTTGCCAAGAATATGAAGTTTACACTGATTGCAAAGAACAATGTCCAGCAAGCTGTTCCGAACCAGACCGACAATCATGTCCCCGCGACGGGTATTGCGAACCTGGATGTGACTGCAAACGAGGATATGTGAGAGACTATTATGGAGTTTGCATTAAGAAAAACAAGTGTCCTCCAGGTTTGTTATGTTTTGCATAATAATGCTAAACAATTAAACACATCGCAACCAGACCAGCTAAACTAAAAATACGTTTTTGCAGAAATTGTTTGCCAAGAATATGAAGTTTACACTGATTGCAAAGAACAATGTCCAGCAAGCTGTTCCGAACCAGACCGACAAACATGTCCCCGCGACGGGTATTGCGAACCTGGATGTGACTGCAAACCAGGATATGTGAGAGACTATTATGGAGTTTGCATTAAGAAAAACAAGTGTCCTCCAGGTTTGTTATGTTTTGCATAATAATGCTAAACAATTAAACACATCGCAACCAGACCAGCTAAACTAAAAGATACGTTTTTGCAGAAATTGTTTGCCAAGAATATGAAGTTTACACTGATTGCAAAGAACAATGTCCAGCAAGCTGTTCCAAACCAGACCGACAATCATGTCCCCGCGACGGGTATTGCGAACCTGGATGTGACTGCAAACGAGGATATGTGAGAGACTATTATGGAGTTTGCATTAAGAAAAACAAGTGTCCTCCAGGTTTGTTATGTTTTGCATAATAATGCTAAACAATTAAACACATCGCAACCAGACCAGCTAAACTACAAGATACGTTTTTGCAGAAATTGTTTGTCAAGAATATGAAGTTTACACTGATTGCAAAGAACAATGTCCAGCAAGCTGTATCGAACCAGACCGACAATCATGTCCCCGCGACGGGTATTGCGAACCTGGATGTGACTGCAAACGAGGATATGTGAGAGACTATTATGGAGTTTGCATTAAGAAAAACAAGTGTCCTCCAGGTTTGTTATGTTTTGCATAATAATGCTAAACAACTAAACACATCACAACCAGACCAGCTAAACTAAAAGATACGTTTTTGCAGAAATTGTTTGCCAAGAATATGAAGTTTACACTGATTGCAAAGAACAATGTCCAGCAAGCTGTTCCGAACCAGACCGACAATCATGTCCCCGCGACGGGTATTGCGAACCTGGATGTGACTGCAAACGAGGATATGTGAGAGACTATTATGGAGTTTGCATTAAGAAAAACAAGTGTCTTCCAGGTTTGTTATGTTTTGCATAATAATGCTAAACAATTAAACACATCGCAACCAGACCAGCTAAACTAAAAGATACGTTTTTGCAGAAATTGTTTGCCAAGAATATGAAGTTTACACTGATTGCAAAGAACAATGTCCAGCAAGCTGTTCCGAACCAGACCGACAATCATGTCCCCGCGACGGGTATTGCGAACCTGGATGTGACTGCAAACGAGGATATGTGAGAGACTATTATGGAGTTTGCATTAAGAAAAACAAGTGTCCTCCAGGTTTGTTATGTTTTGCATAATATTGCTAAACAATTAAACACAACGCAACCAGACCAGCTAAACTAAAAGGTACGTTTTTGCAGAAATTGTTTGCCAAGAATATGAAGTTTACACTGATTGCAAAGAACAATGTCCAGCAAGCTGTTCCGAACCAGACCGACAATCATGTCCCCGCGACGGGTATTGCGAACCTGGATGTGACTGCAAACGAGGATATGTGAGAGACTATTATGGAGTTTGCATTAAGAAAAACAAGTGTCCTCTAGGTTTGTTATGTTTTGCATAATAATTCTAAACAATTAAACACATCGCAACCAGACCAGCTAAACTAAAAGATACGTTTTTGCAGAAATTGTTTGCCAAGAATATGAAGTTTACACTGATTGCAAAGAACAATGTCCAGCAACCTGTTCCGAACCAGACCGACAAACATGTCCCCGCGACGGGTATTGCGAACCTGGATGTGACTGCAAACCAGGATATGTGAGAGACTATTATGGAGTTTGCATTAAGAAAAACAAGTGTCCTCCAGGTTTGTTATGTTTTGCATAATAATGCTAAACAATTAAACACATCGCAACCAGACCAGCTAAACTAAAAGATACGTTTTTGCAGAAATTGTTTGCCAAGAATATGAAGTTTACACTGATTGCAAAGAACAATGTCCAGCAAGCTGTTCCGAACCAGACCGACAATCATGTCCCCGCGACGGGTATTGCGAACCTGGATGTGACTGCAAACCAGGATATGTGAGAGACTATTATGGAGTTTGCATTAAGAAAAACAAGTGTCCTCCAGGTTTGTTATGTTTTGCATAATAATGCTAAACAATTAAACACATCGCAACCAGACCAGCTAAACTAAAAGATACGTTTTTGCAGAAATTGTTTGCCAAGAATATGAAGTTTACACTGATTGCAAAGAACAATGTCCAGCAAGCTGTTTCGAACCAGACCGACAATCATGTCCCCGCGACGGGTATTGCGAACCTGGATGTGACTGCAAACCAGGATATGTGAGAGACTATTATGGAGTTTGCATTAAGAAAAACAAGTGTCCTCCAGGTTTGTTATGTTTTGCATAATAATGCTAAACAATTAAACACATCGCAACCAGACCAGCTAAACTAAAAGATACGTTTTTGCAGAAATTGTTTGCCAAGAATATGAAGTTTACACTGATTGCAAAGAACAATGTCCAGCAAGCTGTTCCGAACCAGACCGACAATCATGTCCCCGCGACGGGTATTGCGAACCTGGATGTGACTGCAAACCAGGATATGTGAGAGACTATTATGGAGTTTGCATTAAGAAAAACAAGTGTCCTCCAGGTTTGTTATGTTTTGCATAATAATGCTAAACAATTAAACACATCGCAACCAGACCAGCTAAACTAAAAGATACGTTTTTGCAGAAATTGTTTGCCAAGAATATGAAGTTTACACTGATTGCAAAGAACAATGTCCAGCAAGCTGTTCCGAACCAGACCGACAATCATGTCCCCGCGACGGGTATTGCGAACCTGGATGTGACTGCAAACCAGGATATGTGAGAGACTATTATGGAGTTTGCATTAAGAAAAACAAGTGTCCTCCAGGTTTGTTATGTTTTGCATAATAATGCTAAACAATTAAACACATCGCAACCAGACCAGCTAAACTAAAAGATACGTTTTTGCAGAAATTGTTTGCCAAGAATATGAAGTTTACACTGATTGCAAAGAACAATGTCCAGCAAGCTGTTCCGAACCAGACCGACAATCATGTCCCCGCGACGGGTATTGCGAACCTGGATGTGACTGCAAACGAGGATATGTGAGAGACTATTATGGAGTTTGCATTAAGAAAAACAAGTGTCCTCCAGGTTTGTTATGTTTTGCATAATAATGCTAAACAATTAAACACATCGCAACCAGACCAGCTAAACTAAAAGATACGTTTTTGCAGAAATTGTTTGCCAAGAATATGAAGTTTACACTGATTGCAAAGAACAATGTTCAGCAAGCTGTTTCGAACCAGACCGACAATCATGTCCCCGCGACGGGTATTGCGAACCTGGATGTGACTGCAAACCAGGATATGTGAGAGACTATTATGGAGTTTGCATTAAGAAAAACAAGTGTCCTCCAGGTTTGTTATGTTTTGCATAATAATGCTAAACAATTAAACACATCGCAACCAGACCAGCTAAACTAAAAGATACGTTTTTGCAGAAATTGTTTGCCAAGAATATGAAGTTTACACTGATTGCAAAGAACAATGTCCAGCAAGCTGTTCCGAACCAGACCGACAATCATGTCCCCGCGACGGGTATTGCGAACCTGGATGTGACTGCAAACCAGGATATGTGAGAGACTATTATGGAGTTTGCATTAAGAAAAACAAGTGTCCTCCAGGTTTGTTATGTTTTGCATAATAATGCTAAACAATTAAACACATCGCAACCAGACCAGCTAAACTAAAAGATACGTTTTTGCAGAAATTGTTTGCCAAGAATATGAAGTTTACACTGATTGCAAAGAACAATGTCCAGCAAGCTGTTCCAAACCAGACCGACAATCATGTCCCCGCGACGGGTATTGCGAACCTGGATGTGACTGCAAACGAGGATATGTGAGAGACTATTATGGAGTTTGCATTAAGAAAAACAAGTGTCCTCCAGGTTTGTTATGTTTTGCATAATAATGCTAAACAATTAAACACATCGCAACCAGACCAGCTAAACTACAAGATACGTTTTTGCAGAAATTGTTTGTCAAGAATATGAAGTTTACACTGATTGCAAAGAACAATGTCCAGCAAGCTGTTTCGAACAAGACCGACAATCATGTCCCCGCGACGGGTATTGCGAACCTGGATGTGACTGCAAACGAGGATATGTAAGAGACTATTATGGAGTTTGCATTAAGAAAAACAAGTGTCCTCCAGGTTTGTTATGTTTTTCATAATATTGCTAAACAACTAAACACATCACAACCAGACCAGCTAAACTAAAAGATACGTTTTTGCAGAAATTGTTTGCCAAGAATATGAAGTTTACACTGATTGCAAAGAACAATGTCCAGCAAGCTGTTCCGAACCAGACCGACAATCATGTCCCCGCGACGGGTATTGCGAACCTGGATGTGACTGCAAACCAGGATATGTGAGAGACTATTATGGAGTTTGCATTAAGAAAAACAAGTGTCTTCCAGGTTTGTTATGTTTTGCATAATAATGCTAAACAATTAAACACATCGCAACCAGACCAGCTAAACTAAAAGATACGTTTTTGCAGAAATTGTTTGCCAAGAATATGAAGTTTACACTGATTGCAAAGAACAATGTCCAGCAAGCTGTTCCGAACCAGACCGACCATCATGTCCCCGCGACGGGTATTGCGAACCTGGATGTGACTGCAAACGAGGATATGTGAGAGACTATTATGGAGTTTGCATTAAGAAAAACAAGTGTCCTCCAGGTTTGTTATGTTTTGCATAATAATGCTAAACAATTAAACACAACGCAACCAGACCAGCTAAACTAAAAGGTACGTTTTTGCAGAAATTGTTTGCCAAGAATATGAAGTTTACACTGATTGCAAAGAACAATGTCCGGCAAGCTGTTCCGACCCAGACCGACAATCATGTCTCCGCGACAAGTATTGCGAACCTGGATGTGACTGCAAACGAGGATATGTGAGAGACTATTTTGGAGTTTGCATTAAGAAAAACAAGTGTCCTCCAGGTTTGTTATGTTTTGCATAATGATGCTAAATTGGAATTTTAGTCGATTAAAAAATATCAATAAAGTCTACACCGTTTTTCGGCATTTTTGTAAACTCAAATTAATGCAAATTGTAAAAACAATTTTTATATTTACTAACCTTTCTTTTCAACTAAAATTGAATGCACACTATTATTCGAATTATTAACTAGCAAAATTCGTGTAATTTAATATTTCAATTTCAATATAACTTAAGGTATAAGTTTAATTTAAATCGTTTAGTTTAGTTTGAGCTAAATAATTTATTCAATCTACATTAGATAGATATTTTTTGAAAATTTACATAGTATTTTAGTAGTTTTGTGGATTTTCGTATTCCTTGACGATTTGTAAGGGGTTTGTAAAAAACAACACAAATGTTCTCAAGGTTTGTTTTTTAAATAGTTATCAATTAGAAGCAATTTATAGTATTACTGTGAAGAATCCACTATAGCCTTGAATTATGATTATGTAAATAACTTTTAACTTTAAACTTTAAACGAAAGTATTCAAGTTTGAAGCTAATTTTAAACATATTATTAAATACATTAAATTTGCGTAAAATGTTTCACCGCTTTCTTAATTAGAATATTATTAATAACAAAATTAGCTGAATTCATTTATAAATTATAAATGCTTAACTTTAAAAGCTACCTGCCCAGATTATTTTGTTTTCCAGTCAGTTTATTAATTTCAGAATATTTTAATTTTAGAAATAATTTGCGAGGAAGATGAAGTGTATTCCAAATGCGTAGAACAATGCCCTAAAACTTGTAGCAATCCATTGCAAAAGCCATGCCCATATAAAGGTCCTTGCACACCTGGGTGTAATTGCAAACCAGAACACGTAAGAAACGATGAAGGAAATTGTATTAAGAATGAAAAATGCCATCCAGGTAATATAAATAATGCAACTTCACAAACGCAATAATGTTGTATTAAAAACTTGTTTTATAACTTTTATTTCACCGAAGGAACTTGCCACATAAAAGGAGTTTTCTAGTTTACTTGCCTTCATGTTAGTTTTAAAATATTTTTATTTTAGAAATAATTTGCGAGGAAGATGAAGTGTATTCCAAGTGCGTAGAACAATGCCCAAAAACTTGTAGCAATCCATTGCAAAAGCCGTGTCCATATAAAGGTCCTTGCACACCTGGGTGTAATTGCAAACCAGAATACGTAAGAAACGATGAAGGAAATTGTGTTAAGAAAGAAAAATGCCATGCAGGTAATAAAAGTATAATGCAACTACCAAAAACGCAATAAACTGTTGTATTTAAAACTTGTTTTATAATTTTTATTTTACTGAAGGAACTTGCCACAACAAAACCTTCATGTTAAATTAAAATATTTTTATTTTAGCAATAATTTGCGAGGAAGATGAAGTGTATTCTAAGTGCGTAGAACAATGCCCTAAAACTTGTAGCAATCCATTGCAAAAGCCATGTCCATATAAAGGTCCTTGCACACCTGGGTGTAATTGCAAACCAGAATACGTAAGAAACGATGAAGGAAATTGTGTTAAGAAAGAAAAATGCTATGCAGGTAATATATAATGCAACTACCACAAACGCAATATAATGTTGTATTAAAAACTTGTTTTATAATTTTTATTTCACTGAAGGAACTTGCCACAACAAAAAGGAGTTTACATACCTTCATGTTAAATTAAAATATTTTTATTTTAGCAATAATTTGCGAAGAAGATGAAGTGTTTTCTAAGTGCGTAGAACAATGCCCAAAAACTTGTAGCAATCCATTGCAAAAGCCGTGTCCATATAAAGGTCCTTGCACACCTGGGTGTAATTGCAAACCAGAATACGTAAGAAACGATGAAGGAAATTGTATTAAGAAAGAAAAATGCAATCCAGGTAATATAACGGGTGTAACTGAAATCAGGCTTACCCGCTTTTTTTTCTTTAGTTTTGAATTTAGACAAATGAAATTTTAGACATGTAACATTTGCAAAAAAACTGGATTATTTGAACATGGGTACACTTTTGTTTCACTTCCGGTTTCGCCGGAAATGACCCTAACTTTGTTATTTTAAATGGAACACCCTGTATATTTTTACATTTTTGGAAAGAGGAAACGATTTTGGATACAACTGTACCATTTTGGTTAATTTTTATAACCTCAAATAATTTTTTGACCCGCATAAATTGAATTTTATTATGTCAAAAAGTGTCAGAAAAACGGTTTTGTAAATTTTAATTGACATTTGGGCTGCTTTAATAGACCTTAAAGGTTGCAAAATTGGTTTTTTGACAAAAAGTCATTTTTTTTTAATGGAACGATGGTGGCTCATGCGGGTATTTAAATAGAGTATTTTCTGGCGAATTCAACAATACCAATAACTTGGTATTTTTATTAGGAGCAGGCATTAAAAATTTCAAATTATTGTAAGATTTTGGTAAGATATCCTAATAATCATAGTTGACTATGCCAAATGGCAACAAAACAAATGCTTTTTTTGTGTTTTTTTTTTACAAAACCGTGTTTCGGACACTTGTTGACAAAATAAAATTTAATTTATGCGTTAATTTATGCGAGTCATGGCACACTTAACAAAAAATTTAATTTTTGTCAAAAAATTATTTGAGGTTATAAAAATTAACCAAAATGGTACAGTTGTATCCAAAATCGTTTCCTCTTTCCAAAAATGTAAAAAATATACAGGGTGTTCCATTTAAAATAACAAAGTTAGGGTCATTTCCGGCGAAACCGGAAGTGAAACAAAAGTGTACTCATGTTCAAATAATCCAGTTTTTTGCAAATGTTACATGTCTAAAATTTCATTTGGCTAAATTCAAAACTAAAGAAAAAAAAGGGGGTGAGCCTGATTTCAGTTACACCCGGTATAATGCAGTTACCACAAGCGCAATATAATGTTTTATTAAAAATATGTTTCGTAATTTTTATTTCACTGAAGGAACTTGCCACAAATAAAAAACATACTTTCATGTTGATTTTTAAATTTTTTATTTTAGAAATAATTTGCCAGAAAGATGAAGTGTATTCCAAGTGCGTAGAACAATGCCCAAAAACTTGTAGCAATCCATTACGAAAGCCGTGTCCACATGAAGGTCCGTGCAGATGTGGGTGTAATTGCAAACCAGAATACGTAAGAAACGATGAAGGAAATTGTATTAGGAAAGAAAAATGCCATCCAGGTAATATACCGGATGTAAATGAAGTGTGGTACATCCTCTCTTTCTTCTTTAGTTCTGATTTTAAATAAATTAAATTTTAGACATATTATATGTGCAAAATCGGGCTTTTTGAGCACATGCACACAATTATTTTACTTCCGGTTTTGCCGGAAATGACGCCAACTTTGTTATTTTAAATGTAACTACCTGCATATTTTTTTATTTTTGGATAGAAGCGATTTTGGACACAACTGGACTATTTTGGCTAATTTTTATAACCTCAAATAATTTTTAAACCAACATTTAATTTTATGACTGTGTAATCAATTCTCTACCACCACAATGACATACAAACACGTAAACAAGCATTTGTTGTTTCCACAGCGATCTTCCATAGCACCTTTGGTTTTGTTTAGAATGATTTGTTTTGTTGCAATTATGCACAGTCTACTGCGATTAACAAGATCTCTTAAAAAATCTTTACAAAAATTTGAAGTTTTTGAAGCAGACTCTTAATAAAAATACAAGTTATTGGTATCGATGGATTCGCTAGAAGATGCTCCATTTAAATAACCGCTTGTACCATCATAGTTTCATTTAAAAAAATTAAATTTTTGTCAAAAAATTATTTGAGGTTATAAAAATTAACCAAAATGGTACAGTTGTATCCAAAATCGTTTCCTCTTTCCAAAAATGTAAAAAATATACAGGGTGTTCCATTTAAAATAACAAAGTTAGGGTCATTTCCGGCGAAACCGGAAGTGAAACAAAAGTGTACTCATGTTCAAATAATCCAGTTTTTTGCAAATGTTACATGTCTAAAATTTCATTTGTCTAAATTCAAAACTAAAGAAAAAAAAGGGGGTGAGCCTGATTTCAGTTACACCCGGTATAATGCAGTTACCACAAGCGCAATATAATGTTTTATTAAAAATATGTTTCGTAATTTTTATTTCACTGTAGGAACTTGCCACAAATAAAAAACATACTTTCATGTTGATTTTAAAATTTTTTATTTTAGAAATAATTTGCCAGAAAGATGAAGTGTATTCCAAGTGCGTAGAACAATGCCCAAAAACTTGTAGCAATCCATTACGAAAGCCGTGTCCACATGAAGGTCCGTGCAGATGTGGGTGTAATTGCAAACCAGAATACGTAAGAAACGATGAAGGAAATTGTATTAGGAAAGAAAAATGCCATCCAGGTAATATACCGGATATAAATGAAGTGTGGTACATCCTCTCTTTCTTCTTTAGTTCTGATTTTAGATAAATTAAATTTTAGACATATTATATGTGCAAAATCGGGCTTTTTGAGCACATGCACACAATTATTTTACTTCCGGTTTTGCCGGAAATGACGCCAACTTTGTTATTTTAAATGTAACTACCTGTATATTTTTTTATTTTTGGATAGAAGCGATTTTGGACACAACTGGACTATTTTGGCTAATTTTTATAACCTCAAATAATTTTTAAACCAACATTTAATTTTATGACTGTGTAATCATTTCTCTACCACCACAATGACATACAAACACGTAAACAAGCATTTGTTGTTTCCACAGCGATCTTCCATAGCACCTTTGGTTTTGTTTAGAATGATTTGTTTTGTTGCAATTATGCACAGTCTACTGCGATTAACAAGATCTCTTAAAAAATCTTTACAAAAATTTGAAGTTTTTGAAGCAGACTCTTAATAAAAATACAAGTTATTGGTATCGATGGATTCGCTAGAAGATGCTCCATTTAAATAACCGCTTGTACCATCATAGTTCCATTAAAAAAAATTAACTTTTTGTCAAAAAACCAATTCCGCAACCTTCAAAGCCGATAAAAGTAACCTTAATGTCATTTAAAATTTTCAAAAACGTTTTTTGGGCAATTGTTGGCAATAAAATTCAATTTATGCAGTTCACGGTCCACAGTAAAAAATAAAATTTTGTTTCAAAAATTATTTGAGGTTATAAAAATTATCCAAAATAGTCCTGTTGTATGCAAAATCGCTTCCTCTTTCCAAAAATGTAAAAATATACAGGGAGTTAGTTACATTTAAAATAATAAAGTTGGAGTCATTTCCGGCGAAACCGGAAGTGAAATAATTGTGTGCATAAGCCCGGTTTTTGCACATACAATATGTCTAAAATTTCATTTATCTAAAATCAAAACTAAAGAAGAAAAAGGGGGTATACGTATACCACACTTCATTTACACCCGGTATAACGCAATATAAAGTTGTATAAAAACTTGTTTTATAATTTTTATTTCACTGAAGGAACTTTCCACGAAAAAGGAGTTTACATACCTTCATGTTGATTTTTAAATTATTTTATTTTAGAAATAATTTGCCAGAAAGATGAAGTGTATTCCAAGTGCGTGGAACAATGCCCAAAAACTTGTAGCAATCCATTACGAAAGCCGTGTCCACATGAAGGTCCGTGCAGATGTGGATGTAATTGCAAACCAGAATACGTAAGAAACGATGAAGGAAATTGTATTAGGAAAGAAAAATGCCATCCAGGTAATAATAATGCATCTACCACAAGCGCAATATAATGTTATATTTAAAACTTGTTTTATAATTTTTATTTCACTGAAGGAACTTGTCACAAAAAAGGAGTTTGCTACTTTACTTACCTTCATGTTAATTTTAAAATTTTTTTATTTTAGAAATAGTTTGCGAGAAAGATGAAGTGTATTCTAAGTGCGTAGAACAATGCCCAAAAACTTGTAACAATCCATTGCAAAAGCCGTGTCCATTTAAAGGTCCTTGCAAACCTGGATGTAATTGCAAACCAGAATACGTAAGAAACGATGAAGGAAATTGTATTAAAAAAGAAAAATGCCATCAAGGTAATATAATAATGCTACGACCACAAGCGCAATATAATGTTGTATTAAAAACTTGTTTTATACTTTTTATTTCACTGAAGGGACTTGCCACAAAAAATTACATACCTTCATGTTGATTTTAACATTATTTTATTTTAGAAATAATTTGCCAGAAAGATGAAGTGTATTCGAAGTGCGTAGAACAATGCCCAAAAACTTGTACCAATCCATTGCAAAAGCCGTGTCCATTTAAAGGTTCTTGCAAACCTGGCTGTAATTGCAAACCAGAATACGTAAGAAACGATGAAGGAAATTGTATTAAAAAAGAAAAATGCCATCAAGGTAATATAATAATGCTACGACCACAAGCGCAATATAATGTTGTATTAAAAACTTGTTTTATACTTTTTATTTCACTGAAGGGACTTGCCACAAAAAATTACATACCTTCATGTTGATTTTAACATTATTTTATTTTAGAAATAATTTGCCAGAAAGATGAAGTGTATTCGAAGTGCGTAGAACAATGCCCAAAAACTTGTACCAATCCATTGCAAAAGCCGTGTCCATTTAAAGGTTCTTGCAAACCTGGCTGTAATTGCAAACCAGAATACGTAAGAAACGATGAAGGAAATTGTATTAAAAAAGAAAAATGCCATCAAGGTAATATAATAATGCTACGACCACAAGCGCAATATAATGTTGTATTAAAAACTTGTTTTATACTTTTTATTTCACTGAAGGGACTTGCCACAAAAAATTACATACCTTCATGTTAATTTTAACATTATTTTATTTTAGAAATAATTTGCCAGAAAGATGAAGTGTATTCCAAGTGCGTAGAACAATGCCCTAAAACTTGTAGCAATCCATTGCAAAAGCCGTGTCCATTTAAAGGTTCTTGCAAACCTGGCTGTAATTGCAAACCAGAATACGTAAGAAACGGTGAAGGGAAATGTATTATAAAAGAAAAATGCCATACAGGTAATATACAGGGTGTTTCATAATTGAATGCTGATCCTTAAGGGCGTTATTCTTTGGATGATTTTAAGAAAAAAAGTTCATATTAATGTAGGTCCGCAACCGCCTTATTTTTGAGATAGTGTGTTTTTTGAATTTTAGTAGGTAGGTACTAACTAGGTAGGTATAAAAACACTTTTTTTTTCAGAAAAAAAAATTGTTCTGTTTCTGCCAATGGCGTACGTACTAACATGTCTTAAAAAGTATTAACTAGATTAGTAAAAATTAAAACTAAAGTGAAATGTACTCTTTTACTCTTCAAGAGTACCTAATAGCCTTTTATTTTTTTACTCTAAAACCGTTCGTCGGACAAAAAAAAGTCAGGAGGCCATTTTTACTAAGAGATAAAGCAAAATTATAAAAATAACATTTACGTTGAAAAAAAACAGTGGCATATAATTTTTTTCATTAAAAATATTTAAGGACATGTTAGTACGGACGCCATTGGTAGAAAAAGAACAATTTTTTTTTCTGAAATAAATGTGTTTTTATGCCTAGTTAGTACCTACTTAAGTTCAAAAAAATATCTAAAGTTGCATCAAAAATATTACGAAAAAACCGATATTTTTTTCAACTTTTAACACCCTGTATCTCAAAAATACGGCGGTTGCGGACCTACATTGATATGGACTTTTTATCTTAAAATCACCCAAAGAATAATACCCTTAAAGATCAGCATTCAATTATGAAACACCCTAAATAATGCAACTACCACAAACGCAAAATAATTAAATAAAAACTTGTTTAATAATTTTTATTTTACCTAAGAAACTTGCCACGAAAAAGAAGTATACGTCAAGTGCAAAGAACGATGTCCAGCAACTTGTAGCGACCCATTCCGAAAATCATGTCGCCAAGGAAGTCGTTGCGAAGCTGGATGTGATTGCAAACCAGGACATGTAAGAAACTATCTGAATCAATGCGTTGAAACACACAAATGCCCAATAGGTAATTGAAAAAAAAGAGTTAGATAATACATTTACATATAAAACTTAATTTTAGTACGAATTTTGTGTTAACCGAATGAGATACATTAAAAACTTATTTTATAATTTTTATTTTACCTAAGGAACTTGCCACTTAAAAGAAGTATACGTCATGTGCAAAGAACCATGTCCAGCAACCTGTAACCACCCACAACGAAAATCATGTCGCCTAGAAAGTCGTTGCGAACCTGGATGTGATTGCAAACGAGGGCACGTCAGAGACTATCAGAATCAATGCGTTGAAGCATACAAATGCCGAGGAGGTAATTAGAAAAAATATTTTCATTAATACAATTATGTATTAAACTTATTTTTAGCCCGAATGATGTGTTTACCGAATGAAATACAAAGTGACTGTGCAAATCCTTGTCCTCCAACGTGCGAGGATCCAGATCCTGTTTCTTGCAGTGGCTCTTGTACGATTGGTTGTGATTGTAAACCGGGTTTGCTGAGAAACAGTGATGGCGAATGCGTTGAGCAAAAATATTGTTCGACTAATTAATATGCAATTGTTATTAGTATAATGTCGAATAAAATGCTGCTGTTAAGGCTAAGGAAAAAATTTTAATTTTGGTTAATATGGATACCATAATAAAAATATTTTACATAGAAGTTGTTTATCTAATATTTTTAAGTATTAATTAATCCCTACTTAGGTCATTTATCCTTTTAGCGTCTTTCATTATCACACCAACTTTAAGTCATTGCCACCGCACACATTTCTGTTGGCACATTGTTTAGACAAGTAACAAAAAGGGTCCATTTAAGCTTCATAAAAGCTTTTTGTTAAATGCAGTGTCAAGCTTAGTGGGCAGGGTTGCCAGGTGTTCACTATTTAAGTAGACAGTCCGTTATTTTATCTTTCGTTCGCTATTTTGGAAATATAATTAATAAACGTACAACAATTTTTTTTAAATAAATAAAAATATCTAATTCGTTTAATTAGATTATAAATGATTTTCTAGTGAATGTGTGATTCCTCAAATAGGGTTTTTAACATGGTTATTTTTCGATCACTATGAGGACTTACAGCTCTGTGATATTTGCAAATGCTTTTTTTCCCATTTAAAAAGATGAATGGTCCAGGCGAAGAAAATACCCCTTTAGCCGTATGTCCACTATTTTTTAGAAGGTTTCTGGAAACCCTAATTGATACCATTTTATTTGCAAGGTATAACAACCTCATTTAGTGTCCTAGTAAAGGTTATATCGCTATAGAAATAAAAAATGCGCTACGCCCTTTGTTAAATGCTTCATATTTCTAAAATTTAGTAAAATGGAGGCATAGTGTATATAATGAAAATACCTAATTTGTTTAATTAGATAAAAAATTATTTTATAGTGAATAAATATTTATGTGATTCGCTTCAAATAGGGTTATTAACATAGCTATTTTGCAATCAATATTAGGGCTTACTGTAGCTCTGTGATATTGGCAAACATGGCTGTTTCCCATTTAAAAAGATGAATGATTCATGCGAAGAATTAGCAATGTCACATACCTTCGATCTTCTATTATCCATCGCCATAACACGGATTTTTCCAATAATATCTGGAGTAGAATGACCTCAACAGGGTGTTCAGAACGTTCAGCGTCACTTGTGCTCATATGGCGCCTTTGAAAGTTACTAAACTACTTGTAAACCGTTCAAATCGATGGGGCAGACGCACCATAGTTTTTTATCAAGCTTAGCTTTGGTTTCCTGAGCCGTTTTGCCTTTCAAAAAGTAATGTTTGATCACTACACGAAATTCTTTCTCATCCATTTTTCACAAATCACGGTACTCGAGCGATTCAAATGAACGCCAAACACAAAGTATTAGATCTATCTGACTGAAAGTTAGTGTGTGATCCTCCAACAGATGACAGTAACTAAAAATAACCTCGATACATACTGGTGGCGCTAACTCTTAGACTTTGCTCGGACTTATCGAACAGTTCTCGTATGTACCAATGTGTACCTATTGGCCACGTTCATCAAATTTTACATTTTAATTAAACTACACCGGCCTTTTTTAAAAAGCTGTTTTATTCTTTTTACATACAATACGTGGTTATGAGTTACCTACTGTATACTTCAAGAAACAATACCCATCGTAGATAAAAGTCACAGCACAGCAAAATAATACGAAAAAAGAATAGTAGAGTAAAGTGCCCTAATATGGAACAGTTACCTATTACGGAATACATCAGTTTTATGAAAATGAATAAGCGATATCTGTTGAAAAGTATATGTACCTATTTGTACATGGATCACACATTCCCAAATGTAAAATAGTTAAAAAATATTCACTAGATTACATAACAGTTTCAAATATATTTTTGACGTGCTTCGAGTTTTTAGCGTAAATCTCTCAGTGCAAAATATTATATGTATGCTAGGGTAAATGATATAAAATATTTTATTGCATGTTTATTTAGCATCAGCCTTTACATTTCAATTAAATAGACCAAAATTTTGATTGGGGCCATTTCATGTTTTACATATACCGATTTTTGAAATGTCACATTGATACCTAATATGGAATACATAGAGGTGTCTTATAATGAATATGATTATGGTCACTAAGTACAGGAATATGGGTTCAGTGTCAGAAATGGGCACACGAAAAATGTGCAAAATACCCAAAAAAAAAAAAACAATTCTATTGTCCTACCTGTACAAAATAAATACACCATGAACATTGGTTCGAATGACACTTGAATTATAATTTAATTTACATAAATAACAGAGTTTTGGTTTGGTTTAAGTAATAATGTAAATCAAATAGAAATAAAAGATTATGAGCAGTGGTTTATTTTAATGTATATTTCCTATATAATTCTATATTCCATATTAAGAACCTCTAGTATTCCATATTAGGTTCCCCGGGAGCTTAATATGGAATAGTAGTAACATTTAAAATAAATAGCTATATAAGAAATATCTACAGTAATATCGTACCAGAATTCAAATAATGTGTTGCGTATTCATTACAAATTCCTTATAATTTTTTTTTTGCAAAATTTTGTTGAATAAATGTTTCATAAGTATCTGAACAAATAAAAAAATAATTATAGAGTTGGAAAATTTTGAACGAAAACTATAATATTAAATAAAATACATCGATGACTTTTCCTTTGTAAGTTAGCTTTATTTAGCAATTGCTATTACATTGTAAGATAATTAATAGATATAGTAAATATAATAAAAATTAAAATAAAATGAAATAAAATAAAAATCTAAAAATCTTCTAAATTCTAAATATCTAAAATAAGTAATAGTTTAATAGTGTTCTAATACGTACTCCTTAATTAATTTATTACCCTTCTTATAATTATTACATATTTTGACGATGCAGCATATTATTAAATATTTTAAAACCTTGATAAAATAACGAACGAGCAGTTTGACTTTTAGTACATTTCTCTATAACGAAATCAAGCCTATTTCTAGTTTTATAACTGTGGATCTCATGGACTAATTTTACATTTTCATACAGATATTTTGGTGTTTTTTGTAGTTTAATTTTTAAAATTAGCTCTAATGTTCTAAATATTATTCTCTGATTAATACTCATAAATTGAACTGTATTTAACATAACCTTGATAGGGGAATGAATTGAACATGGCACGATTTTGTATTTTCTGTAATTGTTGAAGCTCATTTTTATTTAAATTAATAAGTAATGAAGCGCAAAACTCAAAATGAGGGGCTATTATTGTTTTATACAGTAAAACTCTAGTGTACATACTAATGTGTTTGCTATATCTTTTGAAGAGAAAAATCTTTTTGGAAATTTTGTTCATCATGTATTTTGTGTGTAACTTAAACGTTAAATTTTCATGTAATATAACACCAAGGTATTTAATTTCAGTTACTCTTTCTAACTAGCAACACGAAGTTGCTAATTTTTATATCCAGATTAGCATTATAAATATTTGTTTTATATATAATGTGTTTGGTTCCCAAAATCATAAATTTGGATTTATCAACATTAATACATAAATTATTGTCGCATAGCCATTTATAAATATTACTTAGATCTAAATTCATCTTATCTACTAATTCAATTGTTTTAAATCCACTAACAAACAACATTGTATCGTCCGCAAACATTTTTAATTATACAATGTTAAAAGGGTTAAAAAGTGAGCCACTGGTTAAACTCTTTTTTTTAATATTCATGTAGCAAATGCGTTTCGATATTAATATTTCTGCTGATAAAGACAATCATTAAAAATATTATTTAACACGTGTGATTTATTGCTATGGATATTGATTTCTTTTAATAAACAGCAAAAATTCAAAAATGGTATCCGTAAAGTTATAATATTATGATAAAATTAATTGTTTTAGTTAAATTTGACGCCAACAAAAAATTATCAACCAAAATATGCATGTATAATCAAAAATATACGTCTATTGAATAAATTTAGCAGGGTGAATGTCATTTAAATACATCGTGTTTTTTAAATTCGTATAATTTGTGTATTTATCAAATACCTTAATATGACATACGATAAAGATATATTTACCAAAATAATAGAGTGTTCCAAAAAACAATATAGCATCGATTATTGTTTCTAGAGTTTCTCTTATTTGACCCTTTTGCTTGTCCCGGGATGTAATCAATATTTTTAAATACATAACCCAGTTAACAACTATTTTATTGAAAATTTCCTTTACCTGTCAAATTTGCGTTTTCGACCAATAACAAATTCAGATTTCTTATAAACGACCAATAAACATAACCATACACTGATAATTTACTTTTCGCAATTAACAGATTTTCATGTGTTTATTGGTCGTTTCTAAGAAATCTGAGTTTGTGGTTGGTCGAAAATATTTGGAGAGGGAATAAAATATTTTGGTCTTGATAATTTTTTGACGAATGTCGGTGACCAGTAGCATTACTTTAATATAGATTAAACCACACCCCTGACGCAGACTTCAAGCTGCATGCTTGCTTCATAATATCATACTAACTAAAACACCTCCTTACTTATTAAATAAATTATCATTTCGTACAGATGTCCATAATTTAAATTTTAGAAACGTAAGTAGAATTGAATGGAAAATTTTCCTTGTAACATCAGATAATAATATTTTTTTATTGAGATAAACGTAAGTTGCGAAAATTAATGACTTATATCGAAGCCAATTACTATTTTATTTGCTGCAAAGCAACAACAGTTTAAAATAACGATATTATTAACACGTTAAGCGCCATTTGTATCCATATGGATACAAATCGTTTTTGCCAAATGGATACAACAGCCTACATTTGGATTCGGCTGCCTGTATTCTTAGACATACATGTATTACATATAACTATACCAGAAAAGGTTTAAGGATGGCCCGGTGGACTAGAAAACCTTGGTGGCCAGCGATTTTTTTACCCACATTGATATAAAAAATAAAAATAAAAATAAAATACAAAATACAAAAAAGTTTTATGATACAAATTTATTCATCCAAAAATTAAATTTACAACTTATAATAATTATCAAAAATAAAACTATATAATTGAGCCCTTATGTAATTCAAAAAAGCATTGCATGCAAAAATATTTTTCGCACATATATAGCTCTAAATTGTTAGCATATGATTGATTTGTAGAACACGGTATTTTTGGTATACTTTTACCGTTAGGGGTTAACTAATCCTGTAATTATTTAATTAGTTGTTTCCTGCTACCATTGGATTATAATTATTCTTAGTAAGTAGGTAGTAACGGCAAGTTTTTACGAGTATATACATACTTGTATTCAATACGAAACACTATGTTCTTCCCAATGGGCCGCCTGTATCCAAATGGATACAAATAAATTTTTGTTTAAAAACGGGTTAAAATGTTATTATTTTGTTGTGAAATTTTTTTATATTACTTAAGGGCAATTAAGAAACGTAAATTTAAAAAAAAAGGTGGCCAAAAAAACACCTTTTTATTTAACATGGTGGCGCTTAACGTGTTAAGGACATATTATTTAAATTTAATGGCGACAAAACTTTTAAATATAAGTACAATATATTGAATACAAAAATTATTCACGCACCATAAATATTAACGAAATAGTCACTTCTACACGATTAAAGTTATCGACCTTATTTTAAGTAAGTGATAAAGTTAGTTATATTATAAGGCTTATTTTTGCAATTAAAGCAAAAATTTAAATAAAGGGAATTGTTAATTTTAATTTAATATTAATTTAAATATGAATTTAAAAAAGCCACATTTTTGTTTGATAACATTTGCCATTTTAATGCAAACTTTTCATATAAAAGGACAGTTTACGTTTATATAATTTAGACTGTTTACACCGCCGACCAAAAGATGAAGTATGTAGTACTTCTTATATTCATCTTCATTCCCTTGATAGACAGTTTTGGTAAGTTGTTGATTTTAAACCAGGGTTGAGCAGATTTAAATCAATTGATTTAAATCAAGATTTAAATCATGATTTAAATCAAGTGATTTTTTTAAAAAATCATTGATTTAAATCAAGTGATTTTTTTTTTAAATTTATCAATTTAAATCACAGATTATATGCGTAGATACAGTATAATATTTATAATAAAACAAAATTGTATTACTATTAGTAATTAAATACACGAAATGGTGAATAAACCATATCAATTTGCTCTTGTAAAGTAATATTCATTGTGGAAATGCAATAATTCAAAAAATAAATGACAAGTTTTTGATGTTAGCGAAGTGAACAGTCAGTTTTTTCAATTTCCACGGCACTCTATTGCTTCAATAACGATTTGAAGAAAAATGTCGAATATCTCGAAAAGTATGAGTTTTGGGTATAGGACATACTTAACAAAATATGAAGCTCTTTTAAAGACGAATTCGATGACATAAAAAAAGGGGTTTGCATTTGAAAAAATCGAGTTACGAGCTTTTGAAAATCATGTTGCCACCTATTTATAAACACCCCTGTATGTGTGATTCATATTTTTTCATATCGAGCGAACAGAGAATTTTTTTTTGCATGTCCATACCAAATTACAACTCTGTACTTCAAAATAACTTTAGGAGAATTTTTTAAATAAAGACTTAAAACCTTCAATAATTTCGAAATTTTTTTACAACGCCTTATAAAAACCTGTAGTATTTTATATTGATGCAAAACTAAAATTAAGGCGGTCAAAAATATTAAATAAATTGGGTGTTGTATTTGAAATATAAAAGTTGCTATTAATTGCAGAAAGGTGACTCACCCTGTATATTTGAAAATATTTTTATTGTGTTGTTTAGAAAAAACTGTATAAAATAGCATTTATTTGAATCAACTTCATATCTCAAACCGTTTAGCCACAATCGACCGATCCCGCACTAATGACTCAACCTGTATATAATTAATTAAACATCACCATTTAGCACTGATTTTTTCAAAATTCTTAATCATTATATTTCATTTTTCATTTTGACAACAATTCACCAATGAATTAAATAATATATTGGTTATTAAATATATTAGCACAAAACAGAAATAGCATGTGAATATGTCACTAAATTCGATAATATGGTACATTTGATTTAAATCAAAAAAATCTGATTTAAATCAAATAAATCGATTTTTTTGATTTTTTAAAAAAAATCATGATTTTTATCCACCCTGTTTTAAACTAATTAAAAAATTTGATTATCACATAACTATTTTTTTTTTCACGAATAGAATTGTTAGTTGTTTCGTATAGTGTAACCCAAAATTGTTATTATTTTTGTGTAAGCCTAAAATCTATTTTAGAGTAGTATGATTACCTTGTCTAACACTTGTAACAGAATACAGAATACACGAATGTTAAACAATAATTAATGTCACAAAAAAAGGAATATCTGTTGTTTACAGTGTGATGGATTTGAGCTATTTTTAAAGATTTCGTGTATTTTATGTGTACGAAAATCGACTAGTGCCCTTTTTTCAATAATTTTGTTTAATTAAAAAATACTTTCAACACGTTGACTGCGTTACATACCCCCGGCGTACTGTAGCAGTCATTCCTACTGTGAGAGATCGAAATTTACAAAACATTACCCACGTGCGAAGCTTATAAAAATTTTATACCCCAGCAACATTTTTTTTCCGGCAACACGGTCAACATCAAACAGATTTTCATAACGAAATAATTTAATTCGAATAATGGAATAATGAAGTTATATTTTATTTCCAAATATGTAAAAATGAAGTTAAAATAACGATGTTACGGTACCATTTCCGGCGAAACCGGAAGTGATGTAGAGGTGTGTGTATGTTTAGATAATCGAGTTTTATGCATAATATAGTGTGGAGTATTGTAAAACATTATAACTGAACATATTTGATAAATTTCACTACTTTTAGGTATTATATGTCCAAAGAACGAAGTGTACGATAGGTGCAAAGATCAATGTCCGGCAACCTGTTCCGTACCAGACCCAAAACCATGTTATAGACATTTTTGCGATCCTGGATGTAATTGCAAAACAGGATATGTTAGAGACGACGAAGGAGTCTGCATTGAAAAATATAAATGTCCTTCAGGTAAGTTGGTGAAATATGTACCTACATGTTCTAATACCGTGTACAAAAATTAAGGTAATGGATCAATATCTGGTCTTGTGATAACTTTACAAAAAAAAATTATATTAAAGTGGTTTGTGGTCATTTATTAAATCATTAAATTATTTTCAACTGTACAGGGTGATTCAAATTCGAGGGCGACCATGGCGATCTCGCTTATTACTGAAGATAAAGGGTGATTAAATTTAGCACAGTTGCTTAATTTTATGCTCATCGATAATATCAAAACAAATTTCAAATATCTTAAACTGTTTTTGAAAAAATTTAAAAAAACTGAAAAAACGACTTTTCGTTGTTTATTCTATAACTTTTTTATTTATAATTGTTTTTTTAAATCAGTAAAACTTTTACATAGCCACTTTTTATATCACTTTTAATTCGTGCCATCGATTTTTTGCTGTGCCGATTCCATTTTGTTTTATAGTTACTAACTTTTTAATTTCTTATGGGCTACAAACTTAATTTTCATATAGTTTTTTCTGATTTTAAAAATGTATTACATGTTTATGTTATTTACATAAACAACGTATTTATTTGGAACAAAAAAGGTTTTTATTTATTCAACATATCTAATAACTAGATGAAAATAAAATGCAAAACAATGCAAATCCATCTGGACGCAATAAAATTAACATGTAACCACAAAATTACTTCAATGAACAAAGTGACCTCCATCATTCAATTACGTAATCGCACTCTCTTTAAAAGCATTTTTAAATACAAAACAATATTTGTAGGAAATTTTGTTTTTGTACTCTTTTCCTTATTTTCAGCTTTTCCGGAAAATCGGTTTGATTTTCAAAAAATTTCACTTGACCAAAGTTGTAGCCCATAAAATTTGCTATCCGGAATGGGCTGTCGGTTTTTTTGTACAACCTTTTATTTTAAAGATACTGCGGTTGCAAAGTCTAAGAAACAATTACATTTTTTACATTTTTTTGTACAAACTGCTTTATAACTCTCAAACCATTGCCTGTAGACCAAAAATAAATTTAACATTTTGTAGAGAATTTCATGCTCTATTAAAAAGCGTTAAGGTATTTTATAATAAAATTGATATTTTCGGCTACAGAGTCTTATAAATGCAAAAGTGTAAAAAAATCAAGTAAGTGTTGATATCAGCTTAGCATTTGATTTAAAGAAAAAATTTTACTTGAAATTTTTTCTTAGAAAAAGGTCCTCTATCACCACTTAAAATATTCGCGGTGATAACGGGGACACCCTGTATTGAGCGTGCTAAATGATTACAACCAACTTTTATACAGGGTGTGTAAAAATTGGCGGAGCGATGTTCTTCGTAAAATTCTAAGTCGAAAATCTTAATACGAAAATGTTGTACCATGCTTCCTATGGCCTCAGGAACCATTTAAAGAAAAAAAAAATTGGCAACATTGCATACATTGATTTGCGTTTGGACATTTTTTTATCAGCAATTTTTACTTAGGTATTTACATTTTTTGTTCGAACTGAAAGCCTTCAGTTCGTAAACATAGCTGCAAACTTTTGGGTATCGTAAAACACAAACAAGAAATAATTACGAGAAAAACAGAGATGACAGCTAATGACAATGTTGCCATATGTATTACTGTCATTAAAATCAGTGATTTACATATTTTCAACACCAATTTTTGAAAGGAAGAACACAATATCTAGGAAAAAATACTATTCGAAATCTATTTTTATTTCAAATTGCAGCTTTTTCATTTGCAAGTATTAAACAATAACGCCTATTAATGGACTAAATGTAAAAGCTTTGAGGACCTCTTGCAGACACAGCAAGCATGGTACAACATTTTCGTATTAAGATTTTCGACTTGGAATTTTACGAAGAACATCGCCCCGTGTAGCCCTTCCGCTAATTTTTACACACCCTGTATAAAAAAAGACGAGATATTGATCCGTTTCGTTGCTTTTTGTACATACTGTATAAAGCAAAGTAACAAAATATTATAACTTAAAATATTCGCGATTTGCAGCAATAGTTTGCCAAAAAGACGAAGTTTTCTCTGATTGCAAAGAACGATGTCCAGCAACCTGTTCTAACCCAGACCGAAAATCATGTTTCCGCAAAGGGTATTGCAAACCTGGATGTGACTGCAAACCAGGATATGTCAGAAACAACGAAGGGGTCTGCATTAGGAAAAAGAAGTGTCCTAAAGGTTTGTTCTATTTGTATGATGCATATATTTACTTGTGAAGGATCAAGTTTTAAACTGAGTTCGCTATTTGCAGAAATAATTTGCAAGGAAAATGAATTGTACACCAACTGCAAAGAAGAATGTCCAGCAACCTGTACCAACCCATACCGATTTCCATGTCGCGATGAAGGTAATTGCGAGGCTGGATGTGACTGCAAACGAGGATATGTAAGAGACGACAATGGAGATTGCATTAAAAGGAAGAAATGTCTCACAGGTTTGTTATTTAATGCAAAAATGTGCAAAATAATGTAACACATCGCAACAAGTTCAGATAAACTAAAATATTTGTATATGCAACAAATTGTTTGCGCGCAAAAAAAAAATACATAAAAAAGTAACTGCAAACAATTACATTTTACATTTATTTTTTATTCCATGAGTTAACAAAAATTTTACAGACATTAATTTTATGTGTCAAAAAATGGTACAACACAATTTAAAACTTAAGAAATAATTTATAAATGATAATTTTTTGGAAATCAATGTTTTTAATGTCGATTTTAAGTCCCGGTAGATTAGCTTGGCAAATTTTTACAATCATTTATAATTTTAGGGTCAAAAGATCTACAGCGTCTGCATCTAATAGAAAAGTTTTTTATAATCGATGTCTCAATAAATTTTATTCTTGACAAAAGTTGATGCAGACCTAAAACAAACTTCAAGATGAAAAACAAATCATGACACTTGATTTTAAAGGATTAAAAAATATTCTTAAAAGTTGTGCCCCTATTTTAAGACTTACAAATGAATAGGAGAAAATTGTTTAGAAATCAAAAACATGACAATACGAAATTTGACGTTAAAATTTCATTATAGAATTTTATAGTAATGTCAATATTTAAAAAAATTGCAACTAATAGAAGAGTTTTTTACTATCGATTTCTCGGAAAATTTTATTTTTAAGAACTAATTTAAAGTTAAAAAAAGCTCTAAAAAATTCATGCCACACTAGCTTTCAGCGATTTTAAAAATATTCGCAAGATTGCCCAAGTGCCCTTATTTTAGGAGTTAAAAAAAAAATCAAGGAAAAACGATATTTTATTTAATATCATTTTAAAATTCTGAATTTTTTTTAAACCTTTTACAATTCTTAACATAAGGGCACTTTACTTTTCCGAATATTTTTAAAATGGTTAAAATCTAGTCTAGTATATGAATTTTTATTGAACTTTTTTAAAACTTAAAATAGTCTTAGACCATGCACCAACTTTTCTCAAGAAATTTGCGAAACCAATAATAAATTTTTTTTCATTTGTTGCAAACTTTATGGATGTTGAAACCACTTCCAAAATTGAATTTTTTATTTTAACGTAAAACTTCACCTTTATCGTATTTTTAAATTCTAAACAATCTTTCCCTAAAAAATTTTTTTACAACTCCTAAATAAGACCACTATAATATTGTGAATATTTCTGAAATCGCCAAAATCCAGCATTGTATACATTTTTACGTAATTTTTCCATCTTAAAATTAGTTTTAGGTCATGCACCAACTTTTATCAGAAACAAAAGTTTCCGAGAAATTTTTAATAAAATCTTTTTTATTTGTTGATACTTTTCGAAAGACGCTGTACAGAAGATATAATGTAGGGTGAATAATGAATAATTAAGTTGTAGATAGGCAAAAGTTTCTTTAAAAAAATCAAAAATTCGTGATTTTTTAAATTTAAATCAACGCTGCTTATTAGTCTTTAAAAAAAATAATTGTTCACTTAGGTATACTACATAAATGTACTACCAAATATTGCTAAGATCTTGGAAAATGTCAATAAAATGTTCTGGTAAGTAAAAATACAAATCAGAATACCAACTTTGTTACACTTTTTGTTTGCCCTAGATTTCAATTATTTTTAATTGAATGTAACTTTTTGTTTGTTCGTTGTTAAAAAAAAGAAAAAAAAAACGGAGCCCTACATGGTAGAGAATCGTGTGCACATGCCTTAAATTCTTCAAATCGGTTTTAAATATAATATTAAAATTCTTGAAAATTTGAAGCATATTGACTTAAAATCAAAAACGTAATATAATTTTTGATAGTTTTTGCAAGGAGAAATATGAACCAGTTTTAGCTAAAATGCTTTAATGCAGTTTCACATTATTGTGGCAACCAATTTCGACCCTAAAATGTGATACTTAAATTGTTTATTTATAATTTACAACGTTTTAAAATTAATTTAATTATTTTTGTATTAAATTATGGTATTTTAATGATATATACTTTGAGCCTGCAGGTCATATTGTTGCGCTTTGCGGGCCGGATGCGGGCCGCGGGTTTAACAACAAAAGTAATATTGTTATTTGTAGAAATATGCAAAGAAAACGAATTTTACACTGACTGCAAAGAAAAATGTCCACAAACTTGTTCCGACCCATACCGATATCCATGTCCCAATGAAGGCGTTTGCGAAGCTGGATGTGAATGCAAACCAGGATATGTAATAGATTCCTATGGAAAGTGCATTAAGAGGAAGAAATGTCCTCCAGGTTTGTTATATACTGCATAACTGTGTTAAATAATGCAAAACTTTGGAACAGGTTATTTTAAACTAAATGCTTTTTTTGTAGAAATAGTTTGCGGAGACCATGAAGTGTTTACTGAGTGCAAAGAAAAATGTCCAGCAACCTGTTCCGACCCATACAGACATCCATGTCCCGACGAAGGTGGTGGTAGCAGTGCTAGTTTATATTCTTCTTCTTGTGAAGCTGGATGTGATTGCGAACCAGGATTTGTAAGAGATTCCTATGGAAAGTGCATTAAGAGGAAGAAATGTCCTCCAGGTTTGTTATATACTGCATAACTGTGTTAAATAATGCAAAACTTTGGAACAGGTTATTTTAAACTAAATGCTTTATTTGTAGAAATAGTTTGCGGAGACCATGAAGTGTTTACTGAGTGCAAAGAAAAATGTCCAGCAACCTGTTCCGACCCATACCGACAACCATGTCCCGACGAAGGTGGTGGTAGCAGTGCTAGTTTATATTCTTCTTCTTGTGAAGTTGGATGTGATTGCGAACCAGGATTTGTAAGAGACTCCGATGGAAAGTGCATTAAGAGGAAGAAATGTCCTCCAGGTTTGTTATATACTGCATAACTGTGTTAAATAATGCAAAACTTTGGAACAGGTTATTTTAAACTAAATGCTTTATTTGTAGAAATAGTTTGCGGAGACCATGAAGTGTTTACTGAGTGCAAAGAAAAATGTCCAGCAACCTGTTCCGACCCATACAGACATCCATGTCCCGACGAAGGTGGTGGTAGCAGTGCTAGTTTATATTCTTCTTCTTGTGAAGCTGGATGTGATTGCGAACCAGGATTTGTAAGAGACTCCGATGGAAAGTGCATTAAGAGGAAGAAATGTCCTCCAGGTTTGTTATATACTGCATAACTGTGTTAAATAATGCAAAACTTTGGAACAGGTTATTTTAAACTAAATGCTTTATTTGTAGAAATAGTTTGCGGAGACCATGAAGTGTTTACTGAGTGCAAAGAAAAATGTCCAGCAACCTGTTCCGACCCATACAGACATCCATGTCCCGACGAAGGTGGTGGTAGCAGTGCTAGTTTATATTCTTCTTCTTGTGAAGCTGGATGTGATTGCGAACCAGGATTTGTAAGAGACTCCGATGGAAAGTGCATTAAGAGGAAGAAATGTCCTCCAGGTTTGTTATATACTGCATAACTGTGTTAAATAATGCAAAACTTTGTAGCAGGCTATTTTCAACTAAATTCTCTATTTGTTAGAAATAGTTTGCGGAGACCACGAAGTGTTTACCGAGTGCAAAGAAAAATGTCCAGCAACCTGTTCCGACCCATACCGACAACCATGTCCCGATGGAGGTGGTGGTATCGGTGCTAATTTATATTCTTCTTCTTGTGAAGCTGGATGTGATTGCGAACCAGGATTTGTAAGAGACTTCGATGGGAAGTGCATTAAGAAGAAAAAATGTCCTCCAGGTTTGTAATTTATTGCATGACTAAGCCAAATAATGTAAAACGTTCCAACAGGTAATTTTAAACTCAATTCGTTAATTGCAGAAATCGTTTGCGGAGAATACGAAGTTTACACTGATTGTAAAGATAGTTGTCCAGCAAGCTGTTCCGATCCAGACCAACAATATTGTTCCGGCGACAGGTCTTGCGAACCTGGATGTGAATGCAAACGAGGATACGTGAGGGACTACTATGGAGTTTGCATTAAGAAAAAAAAGTGTCCTCCAGGTTTGTTAAATACTCCATTATATTGCAAATAAACACATCACAAGTTCAAGTAAACTATAACCTTTGCTATTTGCAGCAATTGTTTGCCAAGAAAATGAAGTTTATACTGACTGCAAAGAACGATGTCCAGCAAGCTGTACCGACCCTTATCGAAAACCTTGCCCCGACGAAGGTGATTGCGAGGTTGGATGTGATTGCAAGCCAGGATATGTAAGAAACTATGCAGGAGTGTGCATAAAGAAATATACATGTCCTCCAGGTTTGTTATGTGTTGCGCAAATGTTTATTAATTTAAAACATCCTAAGAGGCAATTTTAAACCAAATCCGCTGTTTTTAGAAATTAAATGCAGATCTGGAGAAATTTATACCAACTGCAAAGAACAATGCCCAACAACTTGTTCCGACCGATATCGAAATCCATGTCCTGACGGAATTGTTTGCGTACCTGGATGTGATTGCGAACCATTGTATGTAAGAAACAGCGACGGAGTTTGCGTTCTATGGAAAAACTGTCCTCCAGGTTTGTATATCTTGCGTAAATATATAAAATAAAGTATACCAATAATGTAATTTATAGAAATAACGTGTCAAGAAAACGAAGTTTACACCAAGTGCAAAGAACCGTGCCCAGCAACATGCTCCGACCCATATCTAATTTCTTGTACCGACAAGCACTCATGCACACCTGGATGTGATTGCAAACCAGGATACGTAAGAAACTACAAAGAAGTCTGCATTAAGAAAAAGAAGTGTCCACCAGGTTAGTTTGGTTAAAAACACTCGACAAGCAAACTGTGTTAGACAACTGTTTTGCAGGAGTCTATCTATAGTTGTTATTGATAGTTCTTTTAAAATCGGACCTATTTAGGGTTTTCCGTTAACACTGCTGTACAAGCACCCTTATTTTTTTTACATGATTGCTCGCATGGCTCGCTATAGTAGGCCATTTTGAAATAGCTGCCTGTTGCTATGGTGAACTTAATCTATGCCGAATTTACATTGATATAGTAGCTAAAGCAAGTTACTAAATCAAGTAGCTAAAGCAAGTCACTAATCAAGTGGCAAAACTTGTCAAAATTTTGGTTTAGTGAGTGTTTACACAATATATACGTGGTCTACACCCAATTTAAGGAAATTGTTTAATATTTGACAATAAATGAAGTATAGTCTTCAAGTAAATAGTAATGATTTCTATTTACTTTACTCAAAAAGTCACTGAATTGTTTACTTGCGCAAGTACTAAACAAAACTGTCTACACGGTGCAAGTAGCTAAATTTAGTTACTTGATTTAGTTACTTGCATTAGCTACTATACCAATGTAAATTAGGCATTTAGTCGAAGTGCCAATTATTGTAGAAGTAATAATACAATTAATGTCATATTTACATCTCTTTCTATTACACTAACCGAAAACAATATAGCAACACTAATTACCTCCATATTTCTCCGCCATACATTCGTTCATTACTCTTTATCATAGCACTCTATCATTTTCTATTTTCAACCCTGAGTGCGTACAGTTTTCCTAGCGGCGTATCAGATCTTAGCAGCGAAAGGCGTAAATTTTATAGTATTACTTCAAGAAAAATTAAATATTACAAAGTTAAAGTTTTTTTAGTGTAATAATCAATATAACTTCAATTTTTAAATACTTTAAATTATTTTTCATATTTCCTATTATAAAAAGAAAAAATATACAAAAAAATATATATTTACGTATTTAGATATTTTTATTATATTAAAACCAGCAAAAAATAAACAAAATAAACTTTAACTAATATCTTAACACGTAGTCACAAATATTGAAAATCTTGAACAATATTGTTTTACTTTCTTTTAGGGTTTCTTATCTTCAAGTTTCTAGCATATCGTGGATCTGATCTCCATATGATAGTATATTGTTTTTATAATTTTTTTTGCGACGTTGCCACTTTATCTCAAAAAATCTTTGAATTTCCCTAATAACATGGTACTTACAATACTTGCCAAGAGCATAACGTTATGAATAATAATTGGCAAATCATATTTTGTACATACAAAGTCAAAAGGTGGCGTCATAGTCTAAATACATCAAAATTAATTGATATCATACATGTTTTTTTTAATAGATGTGCCAACTTCCCAACTTTCAAACATCAATAACTTTATTTTTTCAAATGGAACACCCTGTATATTATTACGTTATTTTGTTGCATTTTTGTTTATCTTTCGCTGTCTATAAACTTTATCCAGTTGAGTATTTTTGCAGATAAAAACTGGACATCGTTATTTCGTTTTTGTTTTCAATTTTCCATTGATCTCATCCACGAAAAAAACTAAATCAAAAAAGAGTCGGAAGTCGATAGTTTTCCTACTCCCGACTCCTTAAAAAAGCTTCGACTCCTCGACTTCCGACTCCGATTCCGACTTCCCACCCTTGATATAATATAAAAATATACAGGGTGTCCCAAAATTACATTTCCAGCATGGGTATCCATTAATATTTCTTATAATACTTAAATATATATTTTACCTGTCAATCCTTTTTCATGTAATATTTCATCAACATTATTAGAAATTCGAACGCTTACCTGAAACAAAGGAAAGCAAGATTAATATAAAAATTACACATCCACTAACTCATCACATCATGAAAGGAGTCTATTCCACAAATAAATACTAATGATTCTTTTCATAAGCCATCAAAATGTCATTAGAGCTCATACACTACTACTAGTATTATGTATTAAAAACATAAGCATACAGGGTGTCTCAAATTTAAAACTCAACATAAATGGTTTGATATTAAGAGCTGCAACCTGCAAAGTCGGTTATAGAGGCAAAAGCATATAATTTGATGTTGCATTTAAATTTGCAAACAGATTTGCCATGTTCCTCTTGGTTCAAATCTCATTCTGGAAAAGTTTATGAAAACAGATTTTTGTGTTTTTAGTTTTTAAAGGAATCGAAATACTAAAAACACTTCTTACAGTAACTTTTGTTTTTTATGCACTAATGCATGGAAATGTAATCTGGGACACCCTGTTTAAAATAATGTTAAAAATACTGACAGGAAATTTTAAACTAAATTTGATATTTGCAGCAATTATTGTATGCCAAAAATATGAAGTTTTCACTGATTGTAAAGAGCAATGTCCAGCAAGCTGTTCCGACCCAGACCGACGATCATGTCGCCACAAAGGTCATTGCAAACCTGGATGTGACTGCCAAAGAGGATATGTGAGGGACTACTATGGAGTATGCATTAAGAAAAAGAAATGTCCTACAGGTTTGTTTATTAATTCCAAGACATGTGAAATAATGTGAGGCTTCGAAGCATGTCATTTTAAACCAATTTCGGTTTTTGTAGAAATTTGTCATCCCAACGAAGTTTACACCAAGTGTAAGGAAGAATGTCCAGCCACCTGCAAAGAGCCAACCCGAAACTCATGTCTCGACAGAAGTCGTTGCGAACCTGGATGTGATTGCAAACCAGAATATGTAAGAGGCTACGACGGAGTCTGCATTAAGGAGAAGAAGTGCCCCATAGGTTTGTTCTGTGATACATAAATATCTGTATGTGATATAGTGTAAAAAATATATAATATATAAATAAGCACTACAGGCCATTTAGGCCTAGGGCTTGGTTTGCTGTCTCCCTCCACTTTTTTCTATTTTTCGCTGCCTCTGTCCAGTTCGTCACTTTTAGTTTTTTTAAATCATCCTCGACCGCTTCCAACCATCTTTTCTTAGGTCTCCCTCTTTATCTCACACCCATTCTACTTGCTTTAATCATTATCTTCGTGTTTCTTTGGTTGGAGAGGCGTTGTGCGTGCCCAAGCCATCTTATTCTCTGGGCTCTTACTACTTCGGTTATAGACGGTTCTTTGTACAATCTCATTACTTCCTCGTTTGTCCTTCTTCTCCATTCTCCGGTATTTGTTTTTATTTCCCCGTAGATCCTTCGCAATAATTTCCTTTCCCACCTTTCTAGGTCTTCTTTTTCTTTTTTGTTGATTATCCAGGTTTCACAAGCGTATGTTACAGTGGGTCTTAATACTGTTTTGTACAATCTTACTTTGGCCTTTCTTGAGATAATGTTGGATCAGAATTGTAGCAAGAGATCCTGCGCATTTATTACCTTTTGAAAGCCTCGCGCTTATTTCCTTTCCGTTGTCGCAGTTATCAGTAATTTGTACACCCAGATAAATGAAATTTCTTACTTTCTCAAAGCGTCTCTCCTTGTTTTGTTCGATTTTGATCGATAGATATTCATCCCCTTCTATGTCCTTCCTTTTAGGTCCCATTAAAAAATAGTAACAGGATTTATCAAGTATGTTTGCGCTTTTGCAGAAATTTGTCGTCGTAACGAAGTTTACACCGAGTGCAAAGAACTATGTCCAGCAACCTGTACAGACTCATCCCGAAAGACATGTTCTAACGAAAAAACTTGCAAACCTGGATGTGATTGCAAACCAGGATATGTAAGAGACCACGACGGATTATGCATTAAGAAAAAAAAATGTCCTAAAGGTTCGTTTGTGATGTATTTTTACAGGGTGCATACCTAGCGCATACAGGGTAGACAAGAGAGGGGGTTTGATGGGGTAAAATATTCCGTGTCTATAATTCACAAAGTCCCAGATATCATTACACTTTTTTTATGCGCTTATCAATCGTAGAACAATGCTAAAGAGATTTTACCCCGGGCCCGGTGACGTTTCTCGACGTCCCTAAACGTCAAGGATAGTAAAAGATAAGGATGGCCCATCCGACGAAATTCGTTATTATATTAATGACGTAAGAGTGTTATTAATGACGTCAGCTATGACGTCACCTATGACGTCAAATAAATGTCGTTTATAAAGTGACAGATATGTCATATGTCACACATGTATAAAATATTCAGGTGCATGTAAGTCGACCCATTTGGTGTACGGGAAACCTTATCTTATTACGTAAACGAATTAAAAAGAACTTATTTAGCAAAAAAAATAGTTTTGGTGAGCTATTTAATAAGTATCATGCTAACGGTAACTATACACAGGTGGAAATTTTCTGCTAACAGTTTGTTTTTTACTAAACTCTCTCTTAATAGTAGGTACCTAGTCAAATTATAAAACATGATGACCAAAATTTTGTTCCATTTTTTAGTGATATAGGATTGCTAAACAATTTAATTTAACGTCTAAATAATTTTAAATAGTCAAAAATAAATCAATTTGTTGCATTCATTATATTGTGCAATTTACAATAAATACATTACAGCTACAGATAGACGAGAATTTTGAGTTTAAGAATAATTTGTGACTAAAAGTCTTAAAGATATACATTTATACAGACTTAATCACGGAATTATTACTAATACCCTTGACTAAGTATAATACTAAATGCTAATACTGTTTAATAGAATACCTATCTTACTTAAAAGTATCTTAAAATAAATGCATTTGATATATCTTCGGAACTCCAAATTACTTTTTTCTTCTTGTTGAATAAAATATCAATTTGTTTGGATGTAAAACACTGCGATAATATTTTAACAACCTTACTTTTTACGTCTGGTTTTGATATTGTTAAATAACGTTTTGACTTGTAATATTTAATTTTAGCTTCTAAGGTACGAATTTTCTGGTTGGAAGTTTGCTTAAAGTTTAAGTACTCTCCTTGAAGTTTATTAAATTTAGCTTTCCAATCTTCTGCTGAATTCTCCAAATTTTCTTTATCAATAGATTTAAACACTGTTTCTTGTAAACTGCTATTAATAATGTCAGGTTCCTCAATTATTGTAATAACTCTGTCTTCTACTACTTGATTTAAATTAGAATGAGGTAAAAACAAGGTAGGGGTAGCCTCAGGTTTCAGTCTTTTCCTCAATGGACAACCTCAACATAAACAGATTAAAGTAAGATTAAAATTCAAATGAACTAGCTAACAGCGCCATTACTTAATTTTCGTCATAAGTTGTAATTGTTTACGTAAACTTATTGCATGAAATGCACACACATACATATGTACATAAGAACTCGAAAATAGTGAAAATGGTTTTCGGGGACGAGTAAATCGCTTAAAAATCTCAACCAAATTATTTTTTAAACACCATATGACAAAATAAATAATGTAAAACAATTTAAAATTGCTAAAATTTTTAAATTATTGTGGTATACCTATCAACTCATCACGTAAATCTCTACAGAAATCGTCTGGTGTAAAGTGGATTGAACAAATTTGGCTTGTGGCTGTGTTAATATCAGTGGGCCTTTGGCATTTCTTAAGCCATGCTTGTTGTACGTGTTCTTCTTTTGGAAATCTATGGTATGATATGTTTTGGCCTTTTGTTTTCTCACTGTTATTAAAGCAATTCGCCACAGCGCAACCTCTACCCCCTCTCAATGTATTCATGGTTTAACTTAAACACAATACCGTTTATTAGGGTGGAAACTATGATTTAAATTAATTTCTTGTAATATGTTTTTTACAATAATGTACTATACACAAGCTTTTAAAACTGCTGTTGCATCAAAAATACGTCATGTTTTTAGGCAGTTGCAGTTACGGGGCAATGAATAAAATCCTTGTATAAAAGATCTACAAAGTAAAAACCTATTAGAAGAAAAAAAATCGCATACTTATGGCTATAAAAAAAATATCTTTACATACTTGCAGCAAGAGCGCTACACATAAATTGTGTAGGTTTTTAAGTGGCATATTATAAAAGACCAAAAAAAAACGGCCTCAGTTTATAAGCAAAAAGCGATGTTTTTAAACATTAAAAATCATTACTTACGATTGAAACTCTGTAAAGCTTATAAACATAAAGCTTATATTATAATGAGTAATGTTTTTGACATATGTCAACATTTAAATGTCAGTCAACATAAAATCTAAGGCGTCGGTTTTTTAAATATCTTTGCGTTATTAATGACGTCATTTCCGGAAAGCTCAGTAATACATTAGTCTTATGGGAATGGGCCATCCTGTCTAGTTTAGTATCCTTGCCTAAACGTAGCCATAGACGTTCAGGCAATCCTCAAGGAGAAATCCTGCAGGATTTCTTTAAGGATTTCCTTAACTGAATCCTCGCACATACACGGCGCGAAAAATCCTCAAGTTTTTCGTAAGATCTTGACTACAAGTCATGGTATCAACAGATGACGATATTTTGGCGGCTATCGGTTGCCTAATCGCGTTAAATTGCATGTCAACTCGCAAAAAAAAACCGCACGGTAAGAAAAGTATTAAGCAAGAAATGGCTGCTAAAGAGAAAAAAGTATTCCAACACAAATCTCCTTTCAGAATTGGAAGTTTTTCCAAAAGACTTTTATAATTATTTGAGGATGAACCAATAAACTTAACTACATCTGCTTTCATTGGCCACCCCTTATATCACCAAAAAAAAAACACACGGTGAGATGAGGCAAGCTATTCCTCCCCAAAATAGATTCACAGCGACATTGAGGTATTTGGCTACCGGAGAAGCTACGAAGACCTCAAGTATTCAACAATAATTTCTCCGCAAGCCCTTGATCACATCATACCGGAAACGCTTACCCCAACAGTGTGAAGTACCACAAGTTTGGTTTTTATACAGAGTCAGCAGATGCCCCTGACTTCATAGACCCCTTAATTCTGCTCATTTCTTTTCGAAAAGTACTTCTCACATTGTTAATTTTCTTAATTACTCCATCTTTTGCGGCGTTCAGCTCAGTCTCCTTCAGTTTTGCGTAGCCGGCATCCTTTTTATTTCTATCATGATAGTCTCTTGAGTTGACTCACTCACTAATTTTCGTAAATTTTAATGAAATCTGCTAGCGAGACATGACGTTAACCACAACGACCATCAACTGGAACTCACAAAACCTCGAGACCGACTGACGGCAGCACACACACGCCGCGTTTAACTGCGCAGTTGCGACCCGCAGGTAGAAAAATTAAGATTTTTCGGTCGGGATTTCGGGGGACTGTACAGTTCGCCACCGGACCCAACGCTTCCCCACAAAAGACGAGGAAATCCACAAGGTTTGGACTGCGCAGTCCAAACCTCAAGGATTCCCTGCACGTGTATGGCTACATTTAAGTGCGTGTTTTCTTCATGTCTGGTTTATTATTTAAAAAGTTCAAAAAATAATTTGTTCGAGATCGTGGGCTTCACACCCTAAAATTATTTTTAGCTACGAGTCTTTTTCTATTTTGAACAATAAACCAGATATGAAGAACTACGCACTAGGTGTGAAATAATGTGAAAATTCGTAACAGATTATTTTAAACCGATTTTGTTTTTTTGTAGAAGTTTGTCAAGACAATGAAGCTTACACCCAGTGCAAAAATCAATGTCCGGCAAGCTGTAAAAACCCATATAGAAGATCATGCCGCGACAAAGAAAGCTGCGAAGCCGGATGTGACTGTAAACCAGGATATGTAAGAGATTCTTACTATAAATGCGTCGCAGCGTACAACTGCCCGAAAAGTACTTGAGAAAAATATTTTTATATTTAAATTAGATCTACATGTAATATAATTTTAGTACGAATTTTGTGTTCACCTAATGAGATACAAAGCAACTGTGCAAATCCTTGTCCTCCAACGTGCGAAGATCCAGATCCTGTTTCTTGCAGTGGCTCTTGTGCGATTGGTTGTGATTGTAAACCAGGTTTGCTGAGAAACAGTGATGGCGACTGCGTTGAACAAAAACAATGTTCGACTGGTTAGTATGTAATTGAAAGTGTTACTTTTTGTCAAACTACATCTTCTAGTCAGACAGCGAGAAAACTGCTGCCAATTAAACAATTTTAACTTTTTACAACCTCTTTTTGAGTTATTATTTTAGCGAGTTTGTTCTAAGCTGAAAGCTTCATTATTATACAGCGTGTCCCGGTTATCTTGAACAGCATGGGGATCTTGTAAACGGTAAGAGATACAGAGTTGGTTAAATAAGTCAAAATAATCTATGATTTAGAAGCAACTATTCTATGACAACGATCTTGAAAAAAATTAAAAAGTTTTGCGCTAAAAACAAAAAAAACGTTCTCGATTTTTGCATGTAACTTGCTTATTTGAGATTTGACATCGCACTCAAAATATTTTTCGACTTTATTGAAACACTTTTTTTGCGTAGAATTAAAATTTGTTATTAAATTTTACCTATTTTCATTTGTTTTTGTTAATGTAAGATTAACATCTACTTTCTTATTTTAAAAAGGGGTTGTAGTTAGCTGTGATTTTTTTTTTCTGGTTCAGTGGTGTGTGGGTTGTTAGGTTAATCTTCAAAAATAAGTGAGTTATAGCAATATTATTGTATTTGCTAAGTTTAATCAAAGTGGCCACTAAAAAACAAATCAAAGCATCACATAAATAAAGTAGCTGTACGTAATTAAACACAAAGAAACCTAAATAATTAAAGAAATTTTTCAAAATACATAATAATTCATGATTTTTCAATTACTATTACTATTGAATCTAAAATGTAGCCCACTCTCCATGGGCAATATAAATTTGAGATCTGCACTTTGTAGATAATAATGTTTTCCAAAGCATATTTCTTTTAATTTCATGAAATGTTCTTAAAAGAGCCAATTTTAAAATGACAGTTGAATAAAATAAATAAATAAAGATTAGCTATTTTAGGTACAGTTCATCAAATAAAAAGAAATATCGTTAGAAAACCATTATTATCTACGAAGCTGAGATCTTAAAGTATTACCCAGAGTGAGATATACGTTGAACGGATGTTATAATTTAGATTCAATAGTAACAGTTCGTAAAAAATGACAAATTTTTATGAAATGTAAAAAATATCTTAAATTTTTGAAGTTATTTTGTGGTTAATTAAAAACAGCTACTCTATTTATGTGATGTTTTGTTTTATTTTTCAATGACCACTTTGAATAAACTTAATTAGTAGCATTACATTGTAATAACTTATTTATTCTTAAAGATAAATCTTACATCCCATACAACAATAAAACGAGAAAAAATACTTTTTTTAATGGTGTCACAGCCGATTATAACCCGTATTTAAAATAAGAAAAATGATGTGAAAGAAACAAATACTAATGGAGATACGTAAAATTTATTAACAGATTTTAAATCTACGCAAAAAGTGCTCTAATAATGTCAAAAAATATTTTGAGTATGATTTCAAATAAGCATGTTATAAGCAAAAATCGAACACGCAATTTTTCTGCTTTTTATGAATAGTGCAAAAACTATTTTTTTTTCAAGATTTGTTTTTATAGAATAGTTGCTATTAAATCAGAGATAATTTTGACCCATTTAACCAACTCTGTATCTCTTACCGTTTACGAGATCCCCATGCTGTTCACGATAAATGGGACACCCAATTATACTAAAAAATCTATACATAGTCTACAAATCAATTATACAGTGCGAAGCTAAAATTTTTGCTAACTATTCTAATTTTTAGAACAATATTCGTGCCTTCCTTACGAAATACCAAAAGACTGTGCAAATCCGTGCCCGCCGACTTGTGAAAATCCGGATCCTGCGCCGTGTGATATAAAATGCACCAAAGGATGTGATTGCGAGCCAGGATACTTAAGACACAAGAACGGATTGTGTGTTAAAGCAAACAGTTGCCAGTTAGGTGAGTTTACCTTCTTTTACTTAGAGCATTTAATCTGCACGTGAGGTTAAGCGTATTAACAAAAATAATAAAGAAATTTAAGTTTATGTTGCTTAAAGTTAAACCAGTAAAAATTTTGAAAACACTGAAGTATTTAAATGTCTTTTTTTTTCTTCTTCTTAATCGATTCCTCTTGTACCTTTCGGTATCGAGGCATCCTTTTTTATTTCTGTGTTATGTTTTTGCACTCCTGCCATCGCTAGCTAATCGTGGCACATCTCTCCAGCTGACTCCTTTTTTTTCTAGTCTCTGCCTCACTTCTTTTTCCCATTTTATTCTTGGTCTTATTATATCTACTTAATGTGTCTGCCCATACGTCTAGATTGAGTTGCAAGTCCTTTTCGCTTTTAGCTAATAGCACCACATCATCTGCAAAGACTAGTTCTGTTAAGGATATTGGTTTTAGTTTATTCCAACCCCAGCAGGCTTTCTTTGTGTTTTGTTTACATCCTTTAATTATTTTATCCATAAGAATTACAAAGAGCAGTGGACTTAATGTGCCTCCTTGTCTTACTCCCACTATTGTTATAAATTCCTGGGAACTGCTGTTATGGGTTCGCACATAATTTCTACTACCCTTATATAAACTCTTGATGGCGTTTAATAATTCTTCTCCACTCTACTTTGTTTCAATATCTTCCAGATCTTTTCCCTTGGCACTCTTTCGAAGACTTTAGACTGGTCGATAAAGCACAAGTACACCATCTTTCAATGTTCCATTGTTTTTTCACTTAACTGTCTTAACGTAAAAATTAGATCTTGCTTGCTTCTACCGGTCTGAAGCCACATTGCGCCTCTTCCAAATTTCTTTCGAAATGTTTCCATAATATTTCCTTTAAGGCTCTTTCATTTAAAAAAAAAATCTTTTTTATGGGCTAAAATTATAATTTTAGAACTCAGCATTTGTTCGTCGGAGGAAATATCAACCGATTGCGTCAACTTATGCCCACCAACCTGCCAAAATCCGCATCCAAATCCATGCCCAGCGACGAACTGCACAAAAGGATGCGACTGCAGACCAGGATTGTTGAGAAACAAATATGGACAATGCGTTGAAAAATTTGACTGCGACTACGGTATGTGTTCTATCAAAATTTAAATTTAAACATTATTAACTTCATAACTTCATCAGGCTTGCTCCAGCAGACCAAAATTTACTGTTTCATGGACTAATACATGAATTGGTTGATGCACATGCAAATTTTCAGTTTTTCCCCAATTTTTCCGAAGGAAATGGCCAGTGGCACGTATAACTCTGCAAAACATTTAGTTTTGATGTTCTTGATGCAATAAACACAGCCTTGTTCAGATTCTAGCGACAACATATCGTGACCTTTCCTGGTCAGGAGTAAAACTTTCGAAAAATCAATAAAAAAAAACTTTTTCATTTGTTGCAGACTTTTTCAATCTTTTAACTACTATAAAATTCAAAATTGGATTTTTAAAGTTCAATTTCGTATTAAGACGAAAAAGCGAGAGTAAAGGAACGCTAATAATTGCATTTTAGTTTATACAATCAAATATATTGAATATTTTTCATCCCTTGTTGTCTTTTAAATCAATATTTTATAGCAACTGCATAAAAAAATGTCTAATATCTATGTTTTCCAGTTTGTGGCCAAGATCAAGTATGGACGGACTGTGTCGCGAATTATATTCCATCATGTGAAAACATAAATCAAAAACAACCTCTGTTCGTTCGCAAACCCCAATGCAAAGCAGGGTGCATCTGCAAAGCTGGCCTTATATTGGAAGAGACGACTCAAAAGTGTGTTGCGCAAAGTCAGTGTCCAAGACAAAAATCGAGCACAAGTCTGGACGAGGAAGAAACTGCCTGCGCAGATCCTAATGCGGAATTATTAACGTGTGGTTCGCTCTGTACAAATACATGTCAAAGTCGATGCAAGGAACCAATTGCATGCGCAGCTGAATGTATAGAAGGTTGTTTCTGTAAGAGCGGTTATCTTAGGGATGAAGAAAATGACCAGTGTGTAATGGAATCGCTTTGCCCAAAATGCGCTTAACAATTGTTAAAAGTGTATTGATACTCGAAATAAAGCTGATTGAAAACATTCGTAATATTCTTTTAACAACATGATACTGTACGTGAAGAAGAATCGTCCTTCTGATCGATCGGTTTCGCCTTATTGATCGAGAAGCGGGTTTATTCGCTCGGATAACAACAAACATAAATGTATTTTGATTAAGCTTTTTTCGGTTGTTTGTCTTAATAATAAAACAGTCACTTCTCGTGTTGTCGCTGTAAGTTTTCTTTAAATAAAAATTTTTAAAATAATATTGGTAATAACTTATTTGAAACAAGTTTTTTTCGTTTTGCAATAAATGGTCTAATCGGCTTTTTGCCAAGTCGATAAACTTTTGTTTTACCGACTTTAACTTTTATTAAAGGGCGTTTACGTCTATTTTTCTTATTACAAAAATATATTACATGATTTTAATCTTATTGAAGAAGATTTTGAAAAAAACATTTTACTACCTATCTGCAAGATATTCTTTAAAAATTACAAAAAAAAACGTATTTTTTTTTTTAGCACTGGCTATTAATATTAATTAAAATTCTTATTGTTAAAGCAGGTATACAGGGTGAGTCATTAGTGGCGGATCGGTCGATTGTGGCTAAACGGTTTGAGATAGAAAGTTGATTCAAACAGTATTCCATACAGATTTTTCTTCCGAACACGACAAAAATATTTTGAAAATATACAGGGTAAGTCACCTCTCTGGAACCAATAGCAACTTTTATACTTCAAATACAACACCCCCCATTTTTTTAAAATATTCTTGACCGCCTTCATTTTAGCTTTACATAGATATAAAATAACACAGGTTTTTATGCAGCTTTGCCACTAAAAAAAATAATTTTCAAAATTTTTCAAGGTTTTAAGTCTTTATATAAACAATTCTCCTGAAGTCATTTTTCGAAGCACAGAGTTGTAATTTGGTAAGGACATGCAGAAACATTGCTCTATTACCTCGATACGAAAAAGTCTGAATCACGCATACAGGGTGTTCATAAATAGGTGGCAACTTTCCTGATTTTCAAAAGCTCGTAATTCAATTTTTTCAAACGCAAACCCCTGTATTTTCTTATATCATCGAATTCGTCTTTAAGAGAGCTTCATTTTTGGATAAGTATGTCCTATACCCAAAACTCATACTTTTCGAGATATTCGACTTTTTTTTTCTAATCATTATTAAAGCAAATAGGATGCCGTGGAAATCGAAAAAGCTGACTGTTCACTTCACTAACCTTGTCATTTATTTCTTGAATTATAGCATTTCCACAATTAATTTCACTTTACAAGAGCAAATTGACATGGTTTATTCACCGTTTCGTGTATTTATTCACTTATAAGCAATAAATAAATTGGCAACCAAGTCAATTTTATTATTTTTATGAACTTTACTAGTGTTTCTAAACCTTAAAGGAAGCGCGAAGAAAAATGGAAAATGAAAGACAAATTATTTGTTGAAACCACAAAAACATATTAAATAAATTCTGTAAATAAAATAATAGAACATAAAAAAATCATTTGCTATATGAAATTGAATTAACTAGTTAGCCTATAAGTGCATATTAATCAAAATGTGCGTAAATCTTTGCCGCCAGCAAAGGATTTCTTTCGCCTTCTCTCAAGCAATAAACCATATCAATTTGCTCTTGTAAAGTGAAATGTATTGTGGAAATGCTATAATTCAAGAAATAAATGACAAGTTTTTGACGTTAGCGAAGTAAACAGTCAGCTTTTTCGATTTCCACGGCATCCTATTTGCTTTAATAACGATTAGAAGAAAAAAAGTCGAACATCTCGAAAAGTATGTTTTGGGTATAGGACATACTTATCCAAAAATGAAGCTCTCTTAAAGACGAATTCGATGACATAAGAAAATACAGGGGTTGCATTTGAAAAAATTGAATTACGAGCTTTTGAAAATCAGGAAAGTTGCCTCCTATTTATGAACACCCTGTATGCGTGATTCAGACTTTTTCGTATCCAGCTAATAGAGCAATGTTTTCTTCATGTCATTACCAAATTACAACTCTGTGCTTCAAAAAATGACTTCAGGAGAATTTTTTAAATAAAGACTTAAAACTTGAAAAATTTTGAAAATTATTTTTTTTAGTGACAAGGCTGCATAAAAACCTGTGTTATTTTATATCGATGTAAAGCTAAAATAAAAGCGGTCAAGAATATTAAATAAAAAATGGGGTGTTGCATTTAAAATATAAAAGTTGCTATTGGTTCCAGAGAGGTGACTCACCCTGTATATTTCAAAATATTTTTATCGTGTTCGGAAGAAAAAACTGTATGGAATACAGTTTGAACCAATTTTCTATCTCAAACCGTTTAGCCACAATCGACCGATCCGCCACTAATGACTCACCCTGTATGCAGGTTGATCAAATCAATTTGAGTCACATTTATAGAATGAAAAAAGAAAGGTTACCAGAAAAGCCTATGAAGCAAGGTCACAGGGAGAAAAAACTTCTTCTTTCTTCTTCTCTTAATCGTTTCCTCTTGTACCTTTCGGTGTCGAGGTATCCTTTCCTACTTCTGTTATGTTTCACCACTTCTGCCTATCGTTAGCTAATTGTGGCACATCTCTCCAGCTCACTCCTTTTTCTTCTAGTCTCTGCCTCACTTCTTTTTCCCATTTTATTCTAAGTGTTCCTTTATTTCTTTTTTTCCTTCCTCTTTATGTTCCATCCTATTTTCGCGTATCTACTTTCTGGCATGCGTAGTAGATGTCCAAGCCATCTTAAGTAATTCGACTCCATCGTTTTCTTAATACCTGTTACTCCAAGGTTATTCCGAATTTTTTCGTTACTGATTTTATCGGTCAGTCTACATCCCTCTATTCTTCTCAGAAATCTCTTTTCCTGTGCCTGTATTCTTTGTTTTTATTTTAGTGTTCAAGTGTCTAAACTGTACGTGAGAATTGGTACGTACACTGCATTAAAAACTCGCGTTCTTTTGATATCTCCTTCTTACTCATCAAACATTTATTAGTGGCGTATTGAAATTTCGTCGCTGCCGCTATTCTGTTATTCAGATCATCCTCTAATTTACAATTCTCTGCAATTATTGTTCCTTAATATTTAAAATTCGCTACTTGCTCTATCTTTTTCTGGTCTAGCATATTTGTAACTGTTTCAGGATTTTTCGCTATAACCATAGCCTTTGTCTTTGTTATATTAATATTCATATTAAATCTACTTAATGTCTAGATTAAGTTGCAAGTCCTTTTCGCTTTTAGATAATCGCACAACAAAAAAGACAGATTGAGACAATTTTGACAAGACGAATTTAAAAAAGAAGCAACGAATAGATACATCAAATGGAAAGACATAAAAAAACTAGCACAAGACAAAAAAATATGTAAAAAAGTCAGCACAACAGTCCTACACCTAACATTAGAAAGACTTATGACTAAATAAAATAAATAATAAAAACTGTTGCAAATAATTAAATATGCTCTGATATAATTGGTGATAAAAATACTGGGGCAAACAATTTATTTAGGCAATGTTAACATTACAATAAACAAATGACTAACGTGCCAATTTGCGTTATCGTTTTTAATTTATTTTTGTAGCACATTGCACACTTTTTACAATTGTAATGTGTGATCAAATTTATGTTATCTAATACAAAACAAGCATTTTCCAATTATCATTAGCAGTTTAGCACAAACCTATTATTCGTATTTCGATTACTCAAAAAAAGGTTGAGTGGTAGATATCTTTTTTAGTTTTAGCACAAATAATTATTGACAAAAGTATATAAACGCAACTTACAGCAATGTTTATATTAAAAGTATTTCAACAATGAAGACCATACTCGTATTTTTGTTCTGCACACAGTTAGTTGTCATAATTACAGGTAAAAACGTCACACTTTTTATTAATATTAAAGTATATATTATTTAAGTCACCTCTAGTAGCTTGTAAAAATGAACTTAAAAAAATTGTGCAAGATAACGTTAATAAAAATCAATGCAAGTCAAGTCAATTAACGTTTTGGACAATTGTTATTTAGGTGTTACAAAATTATACAATTACCTAGCAAATCAAAAAAAAGCTACATACGTCTTAAACAAGATTAACGATTAATTTTTTTAAATATAAAAGAATAATTGTTTAAAAATATGTTAATACACAAGGTATCTTGATCAAATTCAATAAAATAAGACACTCTAGACCAGCCGTTTATAACGGGTTGTACGCGTACCCATCAGAGGTACTTCAAAAAGAAGTATGGTATGTGGTCGTAGCAAAAGTATAGTACGAAACTCGAATTGTAAAGCAATTACGCTTCTTACAACTCTTCTTATGGAATATATTATTAATATGCAGTTGGCTCTATAGCTAATTTCTATTGAACACTCCCTAAAGTATTATAAGGTACATGTCCTGAAACTAATTATATCAATAAAATTTCAGCTTTACAGTGTTCACAAGACCAACGTAAGGATAAATGTGGAAAAGCTTATCGCTCATGTAGTGAAATGCATCAGAATATGGTAACAACAGGTGCGTGTACACCTACCTGTGTTTGCAAAGATGGTCGACTACTACACGATGTATCAACCAACAAGTGCGTAGCGAAAAACGAGTGTACTAATAGTGGAAATCACGAGATGCATCATGGTAATATGGTACATCCTGCTGGTAATCATCAATTTCAAATGATGAAACATTCTGGTACAATGAATCACAATAACGGTGCTACACATGGTAAAACAGAACATCATGATACAATGAGTGAAGATGCTAATGGTAAACATGGTAATATGGTACACCATGATAGTTTGGGTGTTGATGATAATGGAATTTCTAACGGTGAACGTCAAGCTGATATGGAAAATCAAAGTAGTAATGAATCTGGTAACAATTAAGATAACTAACACACAGTTTAAATAAAACAACAAATATATTTTTAAAATTTAAATCTCAACTAAAATTCTCGTTTTAAATGCATGAAGTTTCTCTAATAAATTGTTCCTAAAATCATTGGTTTTAAAGTTATTTAAGCTCTTTTAAAAGTTCTGGTTGAAACATAACATGACAAATTATTAATACTTCACAACTTAACCAGTAAAATGTAATTTAATATTTTCATTGACCACACTCTTATAGTTGTTATTGATAAGCTAAAATTTCAAAATAATATACAAGCTGTTTGCGTTGCTCGGTTGATTTCGCAAAATTACCAATAATGTTTTAATTAATGTAACCTAACAATATTTAATTTAGTTATTAAGACTACTTTGTTTTAAATGCATGTAAAAGTGAGTAAATAAATGAATTGCAAAATGTATTAAATACTTTTATTGCTATCGAGCGCATTTAATTATGTAACAGTTTTTGATAGTTAGATGAAATGCAGTGGAAAAAAATATTTTAGTACCAAAAGTTAATAACTTCTTTAACTCCGTATTGTGATTGTGACTAAATCCTGGTACTGTTTTCTATGTGAAGATGATGAAAAGTTGGATATGATTCAATGCCTGGAATGCAAAAAGTGGGTCCATGCTACTTGTGCCAATGTGAGCCCACAGAGAAAAATTTATTTTTGTCCGGCCTGTTTGAATTTGGATAGTCAGTAATTGTGTGTTCAATCATATACTTTTTGTATTTACATCAGATATGTTCAGTGCAATATGATTTAATACAAATATAGTAGAAACATGACGATTTTTAATTTCCTACTCCTCTAAGTGTAGATTGTTTAATCGAGGGAATAGGTGGTTAAATCGTGGCAACGAGTTTCCATGATTGGACCACTTGTAAAGGTCTTTTAAAAAATTCGTATTATTTTTTTGAACTATTATTTTTGTTTCGCAGTGAGTTCAGCAACTGTCGGAAGTGTTAAACTATGTTATCCAAAATCGATTGTTCAAAAAGACAATAGGAAGTTTGATAAAAAAATAAATGTGAAAATTGGTCCAATCCCGGCAACCTTCCCCTAAGTACCCTTTCCCAATAGTGCGTCCTTTATACGGCCCGTCACAGAATGAATTTACAAAAACTATACTGTTAAACTCTGTGTGCATTAACTTTAATCTACGTCATAAAAAATATCATAAAATATTAGCATACGTTAAAACAACACTCTTATGCAAGATGACCTCATTATTTATCATAAAGGTATTTACTGGTAATATAACATATACATGTTGCTTTAATGACACTTGCGTTTAAAAAAACTTAAAAGAAACTAAAAAATACATTAATACATTATTAATAACATAAAATCTATTATGGAGTTAATAATTTAAAAACATATTAGACGGTTGACACGTAGGATTGTAATATTTTGAACATCTTTTGAACAGATATAACATAACTAAGCCAATTTAATCCGTACAATTACCAATTTTAATGATAACAAAAAAAAAAAAAAACTTTAACACTTTCGCAGACTGCGATTTTTAAAGTCATTTTACTCATTTCACACTCAAAATACATGTGCCAAATGTAAAATTGAATATCATCGCATTTTTCAATTTAAAAAATCGCTGTAGGTATAAGCAGCAATGTCTCAGTACATCGATTTGGCTGTACAAGCAGTCGTGTTCCGTATCAGAATGTTATTGAAAAAATTATAAATTCGTTATACGTTATACTAATAATACAGATGCGCCAAAAAAAACTAATTTAGCTATTTAGATAGATAAAAAAAGTGAGCAGACAATAATTTTACACAAAAAAAACGGTTTCTATAATAAACAAAAAATATATCAACATTTTTGTACATTTGCAATAAACATGTTTTTTCTTTTGGATCCATATATTCCTAAATAATTACATATTTTACATTAAAATGTTTATAAAATTAATAAAATGAACTGAACTAAAAACAAGATCCCTTTCTGACCAGGGAAGGTCACGATATGTTGTTGCTAGAATCTGATCAATGCTGTGTTTATTGCATCAAGAACATCAAAACCAAATGTTTTGCAGACTTAATACGTGCCACTGACTGGTCATTTCCTTCGTAAAATTTGGGAAAAAACTGACAAGTTGAATAATAAAAGTAATTTTTGCGACCGGGTTGGCTATGAAACCGTCAGAGATAAAATTAAAATCCTTTTTTTTACCAATTTGCGCATCCTTTGCAAGTAAAATGGTGCAAAGTTTATGACAAAATCTTAACCTGTTCCGCAAAACATTTAGTTTTGATGTTTTTCATGCAATAAACACAGCCTTGATCAGATTCTAGCGACAACATATCGGGTACTTTAATAAGTACGTAGAAAAATACTCAATGAGTTTTTGGCAGTGAAAAAACTATAATTAAGTGGAATATTTTTTAAATTAAAAAAACAGCCCTGGCAAAATTCGTGAACATAAAACATATCAACTACTAGAAATAAAATTTTCTGTCGATAAAACAAAACCAAATCTACTTAGCAAAAGCCAGCTAGACCGTTTAATGCAGAAAAAAATATTAGGTACAACGGATTTTTTTTTTAAATCTCTATAAACAAAAAGATTACAGCTAAAAAACGCAAAGCCAACTTAATAGTAAACTGAATGTTTTCGTAAAAAAGTTAAAGATAACTTTAAATAGGTTTTGATATAATTTGACCAAAAAAAAAAGACGAGGCCAAACTATTTGGGCAATGGTAACACGAAATAAAACTAATTACTAACGCGCCAATTTGCTTGTAATTTATTTTAGTGGAACGTTTCACATTTGTTACAGATTGAATGCGTGATAAATTAACGTTATCAAATAAAACAAAGCTTTATCCAAATTTTCATTAGCAGATTTGGCACCAGACGGTCGTTTGTATTTAAATTACACGAAAAAAGTACATTAGTAGATTTCTAATTTAGATTTAGGATATCTAAATATTGAAAAAACAAGTATATAAAGGTATTTTACAGCAATGTTTACATCAAAAGTGTTTTAACAATGAAGAACTTCATCATAATTATTTTCTGCGCACACTTGATCGTGATGATCACAGGATTCACAAGTAAGAAAGTTTCTCATATTTTTAATTAATATTACAGAGTTATGCTGTTAAAAAACTTTCAATTCTTTTTATTTTAATAAACCGGTAGGATTACACTTTATGAGGAGAATTTAGTTTTTTACTTTAAATTGTTAAACAATGACCAATTGTTAAAAAATTGTAAATTTATTTGTTGGTCAACGAAGATGACCAAACGAGTATTTATGTTTAAATGCTTGTATTGCACTAAAAACTTTTTAAAGTCGTATAATAATTATTCGTCTTTTCATTTTTTCCCAAAAATTGACTTACACCACTTTCATAATAAATGATCCATTTTTTTTTTCTTAAATAAGACGCCCCAGGCAATTCGAGTAAATCTTTTAACAACATTTTTGAGTTTACGAAACAAGCACTCCACAAAAATGCAGATTGTAACTCTAATTCATAATGTCCGCTTGTTTTTGATCGAAACGAAAATGAAATATTTCATTATAATTCTTTAAAGTCCATTTACATTTTCGTTTTTGTTTCTTTTCAATCGTTGGGTCCCCGCCAAATTGTAAACGGCGATATGTTCGGTTTTGATCATTATTGACAGCATAATTTAGACTGGCGAATCGCTATATTAAATTTACCAAATCACATTTAACATATAACCAAATAAATTTAGTGCTTTTTTTTTAGTACCTATAACACCCGTCAGGTGCAAAAACACAACTGGTTTTTACGAACGATAGATCATAAATGTGGTTATTATAAGCCCTTTTATTGTCCAATTAAGTGTATCTTATTTATTGATGATCCAGTCAACACATTAAAAAGAGAAATTATTTGTACCGTTCTTGTGTTGCACGAACTTGCAAGTATTTTCAACAAAGTTATTAGTACATTATGTACCTGTATGAAGAAAATTGAAGCCTTGTAGAGTCTTCCCAGAATAGGCGGTGAATTCGCGTATGTGGTCAATAAATAAAAATTAAATAGCGATAAAACCGGTTTTAGGAGCTATTTATTTCGTTTTCGTTCTTGAACAAAAATTAATGATTTTGTTTTCATTCTTATAAAAATTTCGGTTAACTTCGTTTAATGTTTCCGTTTTCGTGCGGTACTCAGTTCCTGGTTAAAAATACTTTAGGCCTGGTTGCATTAGCCCTTCGCATCTAAAGTCAAAGATAATCTAGAGGTTTTGCTTCAAGTTCTCGATCGTAGCCACAGGGTTAAGTTTACAATGCGATGTGAAGCGTTTTATGCAATCGGGTCTAAGACTCGTTTCTGTTTAATAATTCTTAAAGTGTTCTGAAATTAATTACCTTCATTAAAATTTTAGGTTTACACTGCAAATCAGGCAAGATTTATGATAAATGCGGACTTTTGTATCGCTCGTGTCATCATAGATCGACCCGTTTTCTGGGATTACACCATTTATGTAAACCTAAATGCTCATGCCCACATGGACTATATCACGACATGTCGACCGACAGATGCGTAGGGAAACACGAGTGTAATAATAATGTACATCATGGCGTCGACATACACACTGGTAGTTTGTCACATGGCAGTGGTGGTGGTGCACATCATGACGCTGTGGAACACGATGATACAATGAATCAGGATATTAGTGCTAAACATGGTAATATACTCCATGATAATACAGGGGTTGATAGCAATGGCACTTCTTAAGATACTAATGAACATAATTGACGCACAGTTTAAATATACACCCTGTATATACTTAGCTTTTAGATCTAAATTCAAATTGCCTTTCAAAAATGTAAAAGCTTTTCTACCCCACAACCAAATATTTTCAAGTTTGTTTTTTTTTAAATTGTGAACTACAAAACTTAAACAAAATTTAACAATAAAAACATAGATTAAAATTTGTATTAACAATAATTCTCTCATAGTGGCTCTTGTAAGCTTAACTTTTAAACCATACGCAGGGTGTTTGCTTCGTTCGGTTCATTGTGCTAAATTATCAATGATTTTTTAATAAATGTGAACTTACAATATTTTTAATGTTTAAGCCAGTCTTGTCTTTATTGCATGTAAAATTGAGTAAATAAATAAAATGCAAATGTATTAAATAGTTTTTATATAGAACTTAACAATTGGTTATGTAACAATTTTTTAGCGATTGAAGGAGATAAAGGAGAAGCCATTTTTGTTTGCGCAAAAAAAAAATTAAACTGCATTCACACCGCATAATTTTGCAATAATCATGCTGTTGGACTGCGTGTACTGTAATCTACGTCATAAAACAGTATCATAAAATATTTGCATACGTTAAAACAATAATCTTATGCAAAATAACCTTATTATTTATCATAAAAGGTATTCACTGGTGACGTATTATACTAATATTATTTTAATTACACTTGACTTTTAATACATTTTCGAAAAACTTGACATAATTAAATACAAAGTATTTATACATTTTAAATAACTTCAAATATCAACGGAAGAATATCGGCTAATTAATTTAAAAAAATATTCCATGAGTTATACGTAAGATGGTGATATTTTGAGCCATGATAGTCTACACATCTTTGGAAGAGACATAACATAAAAGACCAAGTTAATTTCGTACAGGTACAAATTTTAATAAGTACAAAAATAGATCCAGTTAAACTAAATAACAAGATAATATATAAATGAAATTATACAAATGTGTTCAAAAATAAGGAACAAAGTGTAAAAAAAATCCGAGAAATAATATTTTGTATTTAAAAATGCCATAGCAACGGCACTATTCATAGGAGTATTATGTATATCGTCATAATTTTCAAGGGTTTCTATGTAGTATGAGGTTCTTTAGAAAACCACCCCTAATTATTTTTTTAAAGGACCTAACGAACAATTTTAACAAAAAAACTGTAAAATTGCATGTAAATAAGTATTTTTTTATACTCTGTTCCTTATTTTCGGCTTTTCCGGAAAATCGGTTAGATTTTCCGAAAACTTTTACTGGACCATAGTTGTAGCCCATAAAATTTGCTATCCGGAATGGCCATCCGTTTTTTTTTTGTACAACCTTTCGTTTTAAAGATGCAGCGGTTGCAAAGTCTGACAAACAATTCGTTTTTAAATTTTTCACATGTTTTCGTACAAACTTCTTTATAACTTTTAAACCAATGCATGAAGACAAAAACTATAGCAACCAATTTCGTAGAGAATTTCCTGCTCTATTAAGAAGCTTGAAGGATTTTTACAATAAAAGTGATATTTTTAGCGACAGAGCCTTTTAAATGCAGAAGTGTAAAAAAATCAAGTAAGTTTTGATATCTGCTTAGCATTTAATTTTGGGAAAAACTTTTACGTGAATTTTTTTCTAAGAAAAAGGGTCTCTATCACCACTTAAAAATTTGCAACCGATAACGGGGTCACCCTGTATATAACAAGAACCCGAATTGCAAAGAATAACGGTTCACTTCCGGTTACCGGTTCGATAAATTTTAACTTTTCGGGCAACGTTCTGAACCACCGGTTTTAATTTTATAATGATCCGGTAACCGGTTCTGCGGTAACGGTTCAATTCCGGTTCTGGTTCAATGCAAAATATGTGACAATGCATATTTATCAATTGAACTGTCTTAAATTTTCCATTTTTGGTAAAATGTAATCAAAATTACGCAAAAAAAACGTCATTAAACACAAAATTGACCGTACCGTTGCGTGAAGCTGTTGATGCGGTTTGAACCGGTTGAAGCGGTTTGAACCGGTTGAATACAGTCGTTTCGGTTCGATTTAGCGGTTTTGTGTTCAGTTCCGGTTCACGATTCATGAAAAAGAAACCGGTTCGTTTCGGTTTTTGTTTTAGTTCCGGTTCGGTTCGGGTCCCTGATATATATATATATAATAATATAATGTATGAATAAAAATTTTACAGCGAGAACACAAGAAACCAACTATTCCAGTTTTTCCAAATAACTTAAACATATTTTAAAATAATTTGAGATAAAAAACACGCGGGCAAACTATTTGGGCAATGGTAATACGACATGAAACTAATAACTAACGTGCCAATTATGTATGTTATCAGTAGTAATTTATTTTAGTAGAACGTTTTACTCTTTTTGCAATTTTAATGCGTAAAATTAAAGTTATCAAACAAAAACAAAGCATTTTGAATTTTCATTAGTATTTTGGTATAAAATGATGGTTGCGTTTAAATTACACGAAAAATAAGTGGACCAGTAGATATCCTATTTAGTTTTAGGATACATAAATATTACAAAAGAAAGGTATATAAAGGTAACCTACAGCAATGTTTATAATATCAGAAGTGTTTCAACAATGAAGAACGTTATAAGAATTATTTTCTACGCACAGTTAATCGTCATGATTACAGGTAAGAAAGTCTCTCACATTCTTTATTAGCGTTACACGTTTATGTATTATTAAAGTGACTTCTAATCTATTTTGTTAAAAATCGGTAGGGTTGCAAATTTATTAGGAGTATGTAACAGAAATTTAAGTTTAAATTTTTTAACGTTGACAAACTATTATTGTACAAGTTTTGGAAAATTAAATATTTTGTAACTTTTTGCAATTATTTGTTGGTCAACGAAGGTGACCAAAAGAGTGTTTATATTTAAATATTGGTTTTGTCTTTAAAACTTTTTTTTAAAGAAATTCTAGAATTAGGGTATTTTTTTAACTCACAATGGATGATACCTTTTACCTCGTAGAATTACTCCGAAAACAATGTTTTACAAAACTCCAAATTTTAATCAACGATATTTTAAATGTTCATTTTATATAAAATATTAAGATTCATGAAGAGATACCTAATTATTTTTCTAATGCAGTTATTAAACAATATATGGACCTTTTATTACAACTGTGTTGTTTTTTTATTCAAGGCATTTAAAAGTTTGCATTTCAGTCCATTCAAAAACTAATTTAGTCTATTAAGTAAGCCAACGTTTTTTATAAATTTAAACAAATGTTAGCTAATAAAACAACTTTCCTGTTTTAAAAAAAAAACTTCATAATTATTGAACTGTTAAAACCATGAAATTTTAATTTGCTAATCTTCTTTAATAATTCAATATCAAAATTATTTTGTTTCAATTCATCAATTTTTAAACTCAACAATTGTTTCAACTTCAACAATTTTTAACTTGTCTACTATTTTAACATTATAAAAAAAAAACATCAATTATAAAAACATCCCTGAAGATGCCGAAAAAACATATTAGGCGAAACATTTAGGATTTTTTGAAAAGAATTGTAAAGGAATAAACCTGTTTGAAAACCAGCAAACCATTGTTAGATGAGTTATTCCTACCTAAAATAACAGTTACATTCTCCATTAAAAAGTACCTTCATGAAGTACTTATAAAATTGATCTAATGAATGATAAATGTTATAAGAGAAAAAATTAATTCAACATTTTCATATTTTTTGCTAAAACATCCAAAGCAAGAGGAATTTTGCACTTCTAAAAATTGATTGTGGCTTCTCCCGTACTAAGGAATAATTCATCTAATTTAAACAAACCTGTTTCTCTTATAAAGTCTGTTTTATACTATACTATCTTTTCGTTTAAGAAAATCGTATACGATTTTCTAGTACGGTGTCAATCAGAAATTAAAAATCTTGAACGAAAAAATCGTATGAAATTAGAACCTGTCCTAAATTCCATCCAATATTTAATATGCGCGCATGCGTATTTTACTGTAATTGTATCTGACCGCATGTCATTTGTGGGTTGGGTTAACTGAAATAAAAATCAGTTCGTTATTGATTGTTTAATAACATTATTAATGGTACTGCAGCCATAAGCAGTAGTTTTCTCTTCACTTGTAATTATGTGTAAGCACTAGGGTGCCTAGATTTCAGTTTTATGTAAACCCGTTGACGATGACGGGCTTAGGGGGGTTCAGAAATACAACTTAATTTTACTTGTAATTTTCCGGGATTTTAATTCGTAATAAAAATAAAATTCTTGTGAGAAATATGCAATGTTGAAACATAAAAAGCAAAAAACAAGCAAATTATAATATTTTGTTATATGGATATAATACGACGTAATAAATAAATTTAAAATCAAGGCGCATTACGCGACTTCTCGGAATAATAACATTCAGAAGTAAAGCGTGAACATAGTATTTTGAAAAAAAGATATAGACATACGATCGTTTTTCTTGTTTCCATTGATATATCCGACTCACGGTTATATTTTGATACAATTTTTTGTATGGGTACTGTTTTTTTCGATTAAATTAATTTTTGGTACTATTACGAAAGCCGGAGCCCAGAGAAACGATGTTAAAACTCGGAGAGTCCGGGTGAAAATCGGATACTTGGTTATAAAACATCATAAAAGCACCCATATACAAATAAACATTAAAATATAAATAAACATTTGACACATTTGACATGGTTACTCAAGTTGCCAACAAAATATAATAAAAGTTACTAAAAAGTAACCAAAATATATTGGAGTTTTCGTACCAAAAAATAGTACAATGTAAATGGTTCATATTTTCCATACTAAATTTTTGAAAGAAATTTATGTAGAAAAATCGTATACGATTTTCTTAAACGAAAAAATAGTATAGTATAAAACAGACTTAATAAGCAAGATCCCCATGCTGTGCATTCTTATCTTGGAAACAGTGTATAACTCATTTCTGTTTAATACTCTTTAAAGTGTTCTGAAATTAAATATAACTAATGATGTTTTAGGTTTAACGTGCCCAGGAGACAAATTTTATGATAAATGCGGACTCTTGTATCGCGAATGTCATCAAACGAGTCGCCATAATGGAATAGATCATAGCTGTGAACCTAAATGCTCATGCAAATTAGGTAAATATGTCGATACGAGTACACCAAATGGGGATTGCGTCTTCCAACCCAGGTGTAATGATAATGCAATTAATGGCATTAATATACATGGTGGTAGTTTGTCACATGGCAGTGGTGGACATGGACATCATCATGATGCCATGGAACACCATGATCCAATAAGTGAAGATTTTAGTGATGAACATGGCGATATACACCATGATAATATATGGTCTGATAGCAATGGCTCTTCTAATAATACCAATGAACTTAATTGACCATGTTTAATCATAACAATCTGTATATATTTAGTTTTTTAGATCTCTTTCAAAAATGTATGAGTTTTTTTACCCTAAAACTAACAATTTACAGGTTTTTTTTTTAAGTTGTGACAGCTACAAAACGTTAACAAAACTTAACAATACTAGTAAAATATAAAATAAAATTTTTACTTACAATCCTCTTGTAGTGGCTCTAAGCTAAACTTTTAATATAATATGCAGGGTGTTTGTTTCTTTTGGTTAATTTCGCTAAACTATCAATGATTTTCTAATAAATGTAACTTTACAGTTTTTAATGTAGTTTTTAAGACTGTCTTGTCCTAATTGTATGTAAGATTGAGTTAATAAATCATATGTAAATGTATTAAATAGTTTTTATACAGAAGTAAACTTTTGGTAGTGTAACAATTTTTTGACGATTGAATGAGATACAGGAAAAATAAGTTTTATCTGAGCAGGAAAAATGAAAAACTGCATTAACAAAGCATAATTTTGCAATAACTATGTTGTTAAAATCCGTGTATATCAACTATAATCTACTTCAGTGATTCTCAATCTGTGGTACTTTAAAAAAGTAGGTGGTATGCGAAATATTATAAAACGCATCTAGCTAGATATATTCGCTTTAAAACACTTTCTCTTAAAATTTGATTTAAAAATGTATTGGGTTATATGGGTCTAAGATCAACCGTTTTCGTAAAATTTACAATTTTATGAAAATTTTTAGCGATAGGGCTCTTCCTATTATTTTTATCACTTAAGTTCTTCAATAAGGCAGTAGAATTTAGTTTGAAAATTAGGTTAGCAATAGATTAATTAACACTTCGCGCTAGCTACATTTTTAAAATATTATATAGGGTGTTTTTTACGCTTGGTCAAACTTGTGAAACTTGATAAATCGTTAACTAAATTTTTTTTTTTTACACAATCATGTAGAAAATTAGATTGTCTTTCAAAAATATTAACCGTGTTTTATACCTAAACTGATATTTTTCGATATATCGCGATTTCATTGTAAATTTATCAGGGGAACGTAATATTTTCGAGTAGGCTATGAAGGTAGACAGGGGTGAATTTGGAACAACTGAAAGATAAAAACAAAACCCTTATAATTTTATTTTTTTCTTACGAATTTTCGTATACAGGGTGTCCCAAATTCGAGTAAATGCATGGGGATCTCGCTTAAGAGCTACGAGGTCGGTTAAATTAGGGAAAAGTTGATAAATTTAATGCTTATTGATAATCTAAAGAGAAATTGGAAATATCTCAAACGGTATCCGAGAAAATTAGGAAAAACTGGAAAGTCCATTTTTGAAAATCGTTTATAACTCCTTTGGAGTTTGAAATATTTTAACTGTGTAAAAAAGTTGCCCAAGCAACTTTTTAAGCCGAATCGGATGGTGGTCACAAATTTTTTCTAGGTCGATTCGTTTTTGTTTTAGACAACCAACTTTGTTTTTTCTTATGGGCAGCATATCGCGTTTTTTTTTCGTTATTTAAGTTCAATTTTACGACCAACAGGCCTTCAAAACGTTTAGTTTGTTGATCGGTTGTCATGGAAACAACATAAACTACAATGACCGGCCAACCTGATTTATAATGGTTATTGTTTAAAACGTATTTTTTAAAATTTGACAATGAAAGAAAAAGTAAAATACCATGTGTCAAGTGTCATACATCAATAGATTCAGAAAAATAAATGCTATTTGATTATGTAAATAGCAAAAATTGCGCCCATAAGAAAAAATAAAGTTGGTTGTCATAAAACAAAAACGAATCAATCTAGAAAAAATTTGTGACCACTATTCGATTCGGCTTGAAAAGTTGCTTCGGCAATGTCTTTACACATTTAAAATATTTCATACTCCAAAGGAGTTATAGACGATTTTCAAAAATCGTATTTTCCAGTTTTTCCTAATTTTCTCGGATACCGTTTGAGATATTTCCAATTTCTCTTTGGATTATTAATGAGCACCTAATTTCGCAACTTTGCCCTAATTTAACCGACCTCGTAGCTCTTAAGATAAGCGAGATCCCATGCATTTACTCGAATTTGGGACACCCTGTAGAAAAGTATTTTTGATATTGTGCCTCCTGGCAAGGATTAATTATATTTTTTTATTAAACTATAAAAAAAGAAGCTGTGAACATTCCTAAAGAACCATTTTTACTCTATACTTCCATATCATCGTTCTAGACTAGTTTTGTTACCTACATATGATTTAGGTGTGATATGAAACAAAAGAACTCAAGGGCAATGATGTTTTTTTTAACAGAAGTAGAAAATTTTTCTTAAATAAAGGTTTTAATTATTTTCCTGATAAAACATGCTTCAATCATCGATTTTTTTAAAAATATGTGACAGATAAAACTGTTTCAAAAAGTTATTTTAAAAAAATCAACAAAGTCGAATTTTTGCTCAGTCAAAATATAACAACTTCATCAAAACTTTTTAACCAGTGATGAAAAACGTAACTTAACTCGATAACGTTTTTATAACGATTCAACCATAATATCTAATCCAATAATGTAACGATATTTTAATAACGTTATAATAACCAATAACGGTTCAAAATAGTATATTACATAAGGAGAGTTGTAAAAAGCATAATACGCAGGAGTGTAAACGTTGCGCGTATCTTCACGAGTGCGTAATTGCTTTACAACTCGTGTTATGTAGCTTACATTTTCTACGATCACATAATATCTACGATTTTAACGGTTTTTTGACTAATATACACATGTAATTACGTTGTCTTGTCAATTTTGACGTAAGCCTACTTTGACAATTCTAGACAAGTGTGCGTTTTGGCATAAGGACACACTTACTATGCACGCAGGCTGTACGGTAAGAGTAATTATTTACATTAGTGGTCATAGAAAAAAGTTATTTTGTAACGTTATTTTTTATTAATAAAATTTAAATTTCTCTTAAGCTAAAGTAATACTTTGTATTGCAAATATGGCAATTAAAATAAAGTATCTAAAGGTAATTTAGTACTATTTATTAAAATTTACGCTTTAAAGATGTCAATTTCAGAGTTACAAATTATATTTATTTTTATAACGTTATATATCATCATTCACATAACGTTATAAAACGAAGAAAATAATAAATAACGTTTATAAAATAAATTAACAATTTAAAACGTTATTTAATCCCAGCTTTTAACTATTGACAAATGTTTCGCGTCCAGCTATTAGTTACGTTGCCAGCAACAAACTCACGATTTTAGATGGTGACTGACATTAATAAAATAAGCTTGGTTACAATATGCGAAACCGAAATTTACTCGAAGTCGCGGGTGAAAAGCTGCTTTTAAATAAAACATGATCAAGTGCAAACACATTAATTATTACAATCATTTAACTCATGTTTTAAATTTGCAAAAAATTGATACATACTAATTACCTTCTTAATCTAAAAATTAAAGGCAAATGTCAGAAAATTTGCATAGCTTGCAACAAAAATGAATTTTACGACCAATAATCTTGAATTAGGTCGAAAAAAATGCATATTGTTGATACAACACAAGGATTATTTTGCATATACATATACAATATAGAACGATAAAACTTTATATAAATAAGAGGATTTGGTTAACCTGCATTACTGTTTGGTTTCAACGTTACCCGAAGACATGACTTGTATTAAGTTAATTATCACTTGCTTGCAGTTGTTTGTGTTTGTGAAAGGTAAGTTCTAAAACCTCATTTTAATAACATTTTACTTTAAAAAAAAATGCATGAAACAGTTCCAGCATATGTTGCAGTTGGACATTTAATAAAATATAATGCTCCAAAGATATTTAACCTGGAAAATTAATTCACTTTTTTTATTTCTGCAAGGTGTTTTTTATGTATAACAGGTAGATTTTGTTTTTGAATAGCTTCTTAAATGGGCTTTGATTAATTATTTTTTGGATAGTGTATTTAACTCTTTCAAATTAGTTTTGGAAAATAATATCGGCCAAATAGCCACCTCTAGACGCTGTACAAAAACGGACTCGTTCAATGATAGTATACTTCTAGTGTAATTCGTTTTATTTCTTGACAATTGTCGTATTTAGCTGTTAAGTTGTTTTTGGCTTGTTACCATAGTACCGTGGTGTTGGAACCACATATGCTGTAGACCTTGTCGATAAAACTCAGGTTAAAAAAGTTTTCCAGCATCGCACGATATCTTTCGCCTGTAACGGTGACAGCACTTCAAAAACCATCTTCGAAAAACAAAGGCCCAATGATGCCCCAATCGCGCACCAAACAGTTACACTGCGAAGGTGAAGAAGCCGTTCATGAGCCAATCTTGGATTTTTCAATCTTCAATAACGAGAGTCGAAATGAGCGTACGAACAAAACCAGTCAAAACTCGAAGGACCATAAGTCGAATTCAAGATAACAAACGAAAGGTTGGCTTCACTTACGAATAAGGTGCACACTTAATGACATGGGCAAATGCACTCAATCTTCTTCTAGCGCGAAGAAGGCCTTTGTGCGCGACGGCCATGAAACCAACCAAAATCGCGCGACAAAAAAAAATTAAAAATAAAACAAAACGCACATTTAGTCCACCGAACGATACCTAACAATAATAATATACTTTCAGGTTATGGCAACTGTCCTCCGAATCAGGTACCGAGTGACTGTGTTAATCCTTGTCCACCGACTTGTGAAGATCCAAACGCTCCACCGTGTATTCCTCTAATCTGCAACAAAGGTTGTGTTTGCGCGCAAGGATATTTACGATCGGATATTGGTACCTGTGTTTTAAGACATCAGTGTTCAAAATGTACGTACGATTTATAAAATATTCCAAAAACAACCCAAAATATCGAGCAGTTTAACTTAGTAGGTACTTGAAAAACTCCAGTACAATTTTTTCCTTCTAGACATGCGAGTAAGTGAGTTTGGCTATTTAAAAAAGCGAATAATTAATTTTTTTTTCAATTTCTATGAGATTAGCAATCCCAAAAGTTCTTCTCTGCATGGCTCGGACCACCACTGAAACATTTATTAAAACGGGGCACCAGTTTTTGTACACCCTCTTCATAGACAGGGTCGCTTATAAAGATAGTCTCTTCTGCACTGCTCGTTCGATGTCACTTTGCAATTCCTCAAATTTCAAGAGCTGTTTTCTACGAAATTGTGACATTTTGTTTAAACTTTCGAAAATTGTGCTTAAGCTGGGTGTCGAGTATGCTCTCCAAAAAACAAATGGATCACCCTCCCTGTAGCCTAGAATTAGCGTCACGAGACTTTCATCTAAAGTTTCTTGCTAGCCAGCGTTTCCTTAACGATTTTGACGTCAAGGAAGCAGTGCATTAGTAGCTATTGTCACAGGCGACCCAGTTCTCTGAGAAAAGTATACAAAAAGACTGGTGCTTGGTTATGAACAATGTTTCAATGGCAGTATGTAGATAAGTAGTTTAGGATACTCCAAATGCAACCAAAATTTGGAAACCTGAGGATAAAGTTCTCGTTCATTTTAACAGCCAAAGGGCACTAACTGCAAATTTGTTTGGAGTTTGAGTAGTTCACGCGATTGCCTTTTTGTAGTCAATGATTGGTATTGATAAAATATAGATTTTAAACCATAAGTTTTGACAAAATTACTACCTTAGGAACTACATTTTCAATAAAGACGCTTTCAAAACATTTATTTAAAAATTTTTAGCTTGTGGAAAAAACAAAATCTGGACGCAATGTGGTGCTCTCTGCGTCCAAACCTGTCAAAATATGCATAATCCCCCCTTTTGTCCAGCAAATCAGGGTTGTAAATCAGGCTGCATCTGCAAAAACGGTCTCATACTAGACAAACTGTCCCAAAAGTGTGTGACTCGCGATCAATGTCCAGGTAATAAAGCAAAAACTTTTGGCTCACGAATCAAATTATGATTATTTTTTTTAAGCAATTACAGCTAGAACTTGTCAAGATCCGAATCAAGAATTTTCGACTTGTGGATCCCGCTGTCCTCCGACTTGCCAAAACCGATGTGGTCCCCCAGTACTTTGTCCTACGGATTGTATAGAAACGTGCGTTTGCAAAACAGGATACATATGGGATGAAGAGCAAGGCAAATGTGTTTTAGAAGCAAGTTGCAAGAAATGTGTAGCATAATTCTATATGGCACTATAACAATGATAGTATTTAAAAGGTTTGTTATGTTATTGTTGATATATTCATGGTAAAAGAATAAAGTAATTTGCAAAAATAATCTTCGATTATCAATAATGATTTAATCACGTATCCATAAGGACAAAAATAAACTATGCTCTATTGCACTAGTATACTTCTCTAATATAACCGATAACCAAACTTTACTGTTGCTTTATTTCTATAATTTTTAGAGATATTGGAAAACGAAACTTGCTTCTTTGAAGCTACGTTTCTCCTATTTTTTATCATCAACAACGTTGCTGATTCTCAAGCATTACGGAAATATTTAGGTCTAAAGTTTTATTTTATTAATCTTGCTATAGAATGATTTAAAGTGAAGAACTGCACATAATATGTTACAAAATTGACCACCGAGGTCAACAGATCTAAACCTTCTTGATTATTGTCTTTGGGGGTGGATGAAATTAACAAGGTTCATGTGATAAAATTTTGGATCTCTTTCCGTAATGGTTGAAAATCGGACTTAAACATACTCAAAGTATTTGTCTTTCCTGCCGAAACGCCATGTAGACCGTAGAGAATAAAAAGTAAAGCTAAAAATATTATATAGTAACAATAAGAACAAATGGGCTAGAAACCAAAAGGAAAACATCTAGCAAATACTTTCCAACCAAATCTTTCGGTAACAACTGAAGAATATTCTAAGATCATAGAATTTCGCATGGCCCCTATCCTATTAAAAAATTCAAAAAAAGTGGAGTTAATAGAATCATTCAAAACAAATTAATCCCAAAAAATCCCCCTTCTTTGACCTCATCAAGGGGAAAATACTACAACAGGCCACCGACAGATGCTTAAAAGTCATGACTCAAATCTTTTATGATACCATGCTATCTTAAGAACCAACCACTTCCCAAACCAATGGAAGGTTGCACAAATAGTAATGGACAAAAAAGTGATGATATCAGTTCATACAAACCCATTAGTGCGCTCCCCGTGATATCAAAAGTGTTTAAGAATTTCTCCCGCGAATAACTAAAACCTATAATAGCGGACAGAAGGCTGATACCCAATCACCAGTTCGGGTTCCGAAATCAGCATGGTACGATTAAGCAGGTACATAGTGTGGCGAGAAAAATCAGCAGGGATCTCGAAAGTAAACGCTACTGCTCGGCAGCAGTCTGATATAAGCAAGGTATCCGATAAAGTGTGGCACGATGGATTGTGTTATAAATCAAAAAAGTGTCTGCCATACCATAATTATCAGATTCTTAAATCTTATCTGAGCAATAGACACTTCCTTGTAAAACATTAATCTGAATTAACAAACCTTCACCCAATTCACTCTGGCTCACCTCAGGGTAGTTCTGCGTCCTGTACTATATACATTATTATCTTCCAACGACTAGACTCACAACAGTTGCCACCTTCGCCGTGTTGGCATCTCACATAGATCCAACAGCGGCATCCAGCAGCTGGATTCTGTAACTTTGGATTTAACGGAAATGCAAGTTCATTACTACCTTGTTAATATGACCCACTTCTACGAAAAGCGATGCTCTAACCCACCGGTGGTAACTCACGGCGGGTTTACCCAAGTTAAAACCTGTATCTACTATTTTAGGAAAGTTAGTACAGAAAATCCTACTGCGCACGTTAACAACTGAAATATGCTTAACGCGTATTTGTTTAAAAATTACCGCCATGTAACTTTGTACACTCTGTCTTACATTAAAGAATTTATGGTAGTTTTTTTTTTAAGTTTTGATGCGTTTAGTTCCTATTTTTATATTACACAACGATTTTGTTAAGTTTTCTTATTTTATAGTTTGTTTACTGAATTAATTTTGTTTCAATGGTCGTCAGCACTTTGGGTGGGTATTTTTTAAATTCGGCCAGTGATGTGGTAAAGTAATTCTATTTTGTTTAGTTGATTTCATTTATTTATTGCACTATGTACGTTACAAACAAATATACCATGTTATTTATATATTAAGCTGGACTGTGAAATTAAAATTGGCGAATAATACACAAAGATATGACAAAACTTAATTTTGATATAATTTTGTGCATCTCGCAAGTTACGTTTGCATATTTCTTAATGTTGCGTTTATTCTTTTCTTCGTTCCACCATAAAATATGTGTTAGATGGGCCATCATTCTGAAAGAATGTAAAAATACCAATATAATGTCATGCGAATAATATACATTACTAGTTTACATGAGGTATTTATTTACTTGTTGAATGAACACAATATAATATTACGGATTTAAAAATGTAACAAAATTAATATCAATTTGTAAAATAAAAGATTTACTGTACTTACCAAAGCGCTATTTCGTCGCTTCGTTCCTAAATTTACTAATATCCAACACACTTAATTATTGTTAAAAATAGTTTCTTTTTTAATTCAACACAAATACAACACTCCAAAAATTTACTTAAATATAACATTTCACCCCCAATCATTAAATGTTATTGAGTATTGAGTAAACAAGTCGAAATGACAGGGTTTTAGCCTTAAACGCGGCTGTGTTTCACACGAATTACGTCTAGCATTTACGGTTAGGGTTCATCCTTGGTCCTCAGAAGAAACGGAATATCAACTACCCGAATTGGGAAGTCACCACTAACGCGTGGTGTTTACGCTGGTGTTTAAAAGTTACGGAATAAGGGGGCAGGAATGTGCAAATTAACCTAAACCAAATCCAGGACTGGCTCGAGAAATGGAGGATCAAAGCTAATGAAACCAAATCTGTTCAAGTTGTGTTTACGATGAAGAAAAATACGTGTCCATCGGTAAAGCTTGATAATCGCCAATTACCGCAGGCTGAAGACGCCAAATATCTTGGCATTCATGTGGACCAACATCTAACGAGGAGGAAATATATATTCATGAAGAGGAAACAACTAGGTCCAAAGTTTCGCCAAATGTACTGGACGATCGGGCGAAAATCTCAACTTTCACTTAGCAATAAGGTGCTACTCTATAAAACCATTCTACAGCCAGTCTGGAAGTATGGTCCAACTTTGGGGGGGATCGGCTGCAATTGAAATAAGCAAGGAAAATAAGGCAAAAAACATGAATTGCCCTTTTGTTTATATACTGAATTAAGCAACACACCACGCACCTTTGCCCCAAATTTAGCAATTTTGTACTAATACGAGGTTCTCTTTATTATAGAGGAGTAATGACACACTAATCCGTACAATGGGCTCTTAAAAATATGAAGAGTTAACTTAATAAAAGTATTGCTGACACCAGCGTCACATTAGCTAAAGTCATAAATGACAAAACCGCACTTCAAACGTGATATGTAGTGGGCTGGTATCACGCTAGCATTTCAGTTAATGACACGCTTTCAAAATAACCAAACAATTCACATAATGAAACATCCAGGCAACCCACGTATAAACATTAACTGTTCACTCCTATATTAATTTTTAATTAAGAAATGAAACTACGACGAAGTGACACTAAGGTTTGAAGCGTCGTGCAATTTTATACACATTAATTATACCAAAATGTGACGAACTTTAATATACATGGCCCATTAGATATTAACCTTGGTTTTGCCTAATTAGTTTATACAACATGTATGACGGCACAATTACTACATGTTATTAGCGAAGCAGGTCCAAACAAGCGGAAAATTATGTGCACAAACGTGGTCATGTTACTGATCGCATACAAATTTTGCATGACTATATTTTATTCTAAATAGTGTCGAAATGGGGGTACTAATAGTACACAATATAAAAACTCTTTTTCTGTACTTAGAAGATGATTCGAAAACGGTACAAATTGTTCAAATTTTCATATAGGTACATATAGGTGTTTAAATTATTATACTAAGCTACAGATGCAAATAAAAAATCGAACTAAGCAATTTTTTTAATTTATAGATTTGTTCCAGCAAGGCTAGACACGATCTGATATACCATCAGTTTGCGCAGTATCATTATTGCGTTCCAGCTGTCTCTGATAGTTCATCGGACGGTTGTCGGCTGTTTCAGCAGTTATTGAATGAATTCATTAATTAATTTGTAAACGGTAAAAGCAGTACACGAACGAAGGCAAAAACTATCGCTGAGATTTTTACAAGTATGCGCTGTTCACAACTAACATGAGCTCTGGTAGCAATGCATCGCCCTCCCAATCCCATTTAGTACTGGATTCTTAAGATGTTTACACTTGCGATGTTCTATGAACCCAATAGACACAAAAGTCATTTACAGTTGGGGATGTCGTGAATGCACTCCGGCAGCGACTAATACATTTTATTAGTCCATTGTTGGCACATGTGCACCAACCAAATCATGTATTAGTTCATAAGTTAGTACAAAATCGTCTGCTGGAACAAAACTTTTAAATAACTGGGTTGCAGGTATTCCTAAGAAAACCAAGTTAAGGAACAAGTTGTAATATTTTAAGCAAGGAAAATTGGCTCAAATAATTTGGTTATAAGGTGTGACAATTATTTATCGGATAAGATGAGTTATTATATAAATAAAAAAGTCAGTAAAATTTGCAAATTTGAACAGAATTACAAGGAATAAGGTGATTGGCCTTTAAAAACTTAATCAATGTTGCCAACATTTTGAGAAAATTTCCGAAAACAGAAAAATGACAGCTTTAAAACACAAACTATGGCACATGGAAAATATTTATATAATACTTTTTACGTAGATTATACTTAAAGCAGTTTATTTTTGGTTGAGTAGTTTTCAAGATTCAATACTTTTTCTTCATACATAAAAGGTGTTGTAAAGTCGTTATTTTTGATTAAAAAAGGGTGTAAGCAAATCATAGACTTCGAAAAATTTAATAATATGTAATTTGTTACAAAATAATTGTTTGTGTGTAAATTTTTCAAATATTGAAACAATAAAACAGTTCAGATTATTTTCCACCAAATAGGTAAATAACAAAAGAATGGCATGTAAACTTCTCTTCATAAAATGAGCCGTAAATTTAAATGCTTTTTGCATACACTCATACAACCGAACTAAATTATTAGTAAATACATAAAAGTTTTATTTGTTTTTTCAAACCTACGATTAAGTACATATTTTTATCAAAAGCTACTAACGCTACATATAACAAACCATGAAAAATTAAATTAGATTTTTTAAATAAATCTAGGTTTGGTGTGTATCTCAGCAGGTTAACAACATATTAGTATCGTGTTACCGTGTAAAGTAGTGTTTGGTACAGAAGCAATTAGGATTTAAAAGAAAATTATCTTGACTTACTGAAAAATTCGTTTATTTTAGTATCTCATAAAGTACTGCAATAGAAACGTTCTCTGTCAGCAAGACGACGCCTCGTGTTACTACGTCGATGAAGAGCAAGCCGCGTCTGACGCCTTTTAACGATCTCTAAACTAATCACGAAGTCCAGAAAAAACTCTCCGACACTTTTTTGTTGCGTAACACATGACAATTCGACAAGATGTTTCTTGCAGTAGATGAGGTCTAGACAAAATCTTTACTAAAACGAACAGAACAAACTTTTTCCTGGAATTCAAGCAAAAATGACGGTAATCATTGGAGTTCTCGGCCAACTTTGGTTCTTTCAATAAGAATCCAACAACTGCAATCTGCAACAATGGGTCTAGACGACAAAATTTCACATTACGTGCAGACGTGCTCTTGCAACCCACGTGGACACGCAGAAGGTATCAAGAATAGTTTAAAATAAGAGTTTTAATATAGAAGCTTGATTATTAATTTGTTACTCAACGATACAAAAAATTTTTTCACGCTAGGTTATTCCAGAAAAGCCATTTCAGCTCAATCAACATCCGATGGAATTGATATTAGTTTGGTTGCAATACAAATTGTGATTCGCCCTGAATTGTGTACGGCGTCCATTCTCTGTACCACAAGAAATAAATACACATTTGGAAAGTCTAAAGATGCTTCCGAATTAAAATCTAACTGAACATGAACCGTCAAAGGATCAACCCTATACCAAAACACACACAAAAATCTGAGCTATTCAACCAACGTTTCAACTTCATTTTCTTACTTCAAAATAAACTTTCCCTCTTGAAAAGAAAACCTTGCACTAACGCGAGACAGCGCATGGCGCTGTAGCTAGAACACTCCACATCCAGACGCATTGTTAACGCGAATGATACTCGAGTCCGGTTAGGTCAGTGAATAAATTGAAATGTTCACATTTCTAAACATTTTCCGTTTGTTTTTGTCAGTGAAGCTATTAAACGTTTGAGTGGACATCACCTTTTGTTTGTTATAACAATGCGAGCACGGCATACAAGCAGAAAATTAATTTAAACCGGTTTCGCTTTTTACTAAAAGCATTTTTATATTTATTGGATGACATATGTCAATACATATTTGATTTTATTTAATATTGATAATAAACTAAAAATTTATTGGGGTGTTTTATAGAGTATCAGTATTTTCATTTAAACCAGTGACGCTAGACGATGTTAGTAAAATAATGCAGAATATGAATATCGAAGGTGGTACGGACGTCAAACGACAAATAGTACAGTTTATAGAAGACAACAAACATTCATGTGAAACATCATTAAATCTTGTGCTAACTGATTGGAAGCAGCAAATTGAAAACAACAAGTACATTGTGGGGGTATTTTAAGACTTCAAAAGAGCATTTGAAACCATAGATAGAAATAGGCTGATTAAAAAACTGAAACAATATGGCATACGAGGAATCTAAAAAAGTTGGTTTGAGAGTTATCTAACAACTCGCTATCAAAAAACTAAATTTTACAATATAGAATAAGAAACAAGTTATCAACACACTAGGCGTACCACAAGGTTCACTTTTAGACCCTTTACTTTTGTACTGTACTTAAATGATTAAGAACACAATATAAAAAACTGTGGTGTAAATCTCTTTGCAGATGACGCTTTAACCACAGCTTCTGATAGTAACCTAAAGCCGGCTATTATTAAGATAAATAATAACCTATACGTTGTATCACAATAGTTAAAAATTCACAAATTAAAATTAAATACAGACAAAACCAAATTTATTATAATAGGAAAAAGGCCAATACTGAATGATGTAAGCAGTTAAAATAGATAAAATGAAGAACTTGAATGTGTTTCGCAAATTAAATATCTTGCTATTATGATAGACAATAAACTTAAATTTAACAGCAACGTAGAGTACATTGTAAAAAAAGTTGTGAAAAAAAATAGTTTTCTGCGAAGATTGACAAATAAACATAGCCTTACAGCTAAAATTATAGTATAAAGGTCAATAATCGCTCCACACTTCGATTATAGCGAAAAAAGTCAAGAAGGGTTTAGGGGATCTCAAAACGCGTATATCCATCGAAATCTGGAATTCGAAAATTTTCGCGATCACAATACTTACTTCACACTACGTATGGCGAAAGTAAAAACGAATTAAGGGCAAATCATACAATAAATAAACCATGCATTCGTGTTTAATTTGTACCTGAACAATGCTTGTTTACCAAATACTTTACTGTTGAAAACAAAACCATTTAAAATCGTTTCGAAGCAAACAGACTATCTAAAAAGCTGCATTCTATTGTTAATCATACAAGTTGCATAATTTGTGTTTGTTGGGGTAACAATACGAATTATAAAATCCATTTTAAAGTTCTCTGTAACTGATTTAATATGAAAGCATGGCTTTAAAAGTACTTAATTTTGTTTGTGTTCAGGTTTGTTTTGCAGATTACATTTTCTCAAGCATTATGCCCTTTGTAAAGTTTCAAAGATTATTTCCCACGTGCTTCAACACAAACTTTGAGCAGAGTTGATTCAAATAAAAATTAACATAATTTTGAATTATTTTTCCTTCACTGCAGGCAGTGAAATATGGAATCGTTTTTTGCAGATACTTACATCAAAATGTATTAAAAAAATAGGTATAATGTGTGTTTATTTTCTATTGCTACATTGGCAAGTTTCTTATAATATATAAAACGAAAGCTTAAATCAGTAAAGTTGAGTAAAATTTACAGGAGCATGTACCCCTGTATTTTAATTTTAACCAAGTTTACAACAGTTAAAACCTTGTAAAAATACTGAAAGTAAAATGTTTTCAAAACATCAACCAATTTTTAAATTATGTAGACTAGAACAAAACAATGTACCTACTGTCATAAAATACTAAGAAAAACTGAAAAGAGTTAATAGAAGGTTGATAGTGCCTTTTGTTGTTTTTGTACAACATTAACCTCCATTTGAAAGTTATAGTTAGCTACGCACACTATTAAAAATTTGTTTTTTTCTTATTTAATTTATTTAACGAAAATCCGTTAATTTATATTATAATTAAATAAATATTTTACCTGTCAGTCGTGTTTCATGTAATATTTTCTGCAACATTGTAACAAAATCGAACTCTTACCTGAAACAAAGGAAAGCAAGATAAATATAACAATTACACATAGGTACATTAACTCATTACATCATGAAAGGGGTCTTGTCCACAACAAAATATTAACGATTCTTTTCATACGCCATCAAAATATCACTAGAGCTCATACACTACTACTAGTATTATGTATTAAAAACTTAAGCATGTGTCTCAAATTTAAAGTTCAACATGAAAATCTGGCTTAATATTAAGAGCCACAAATTCTGTTATTGGGGCAACGGTATATAATTTGATGTTGATTTTAAATCTGCAAACAGATTTGTTATGCTCCTCTTGCTTCAAATCTTATTCTGAAAAACATTTAAAAAAAAAACAGATTTTCGTGTTTTTGCTTCGTGTTTTTAGTTTTTAAAGGGACCGAAATACTAAGAACACTTCTTGAAGCAACCTTTTGTTTTTATACACTGCTCTAATTAGATTTTGTATCAGAGGTTTCATCTGTTTCAAACAAAATCCCTTTGCTATTTTTCATGGGCGCCAAAAATTTTGGTTTCAAGATATAGTACTCTGCTATCATTCTAATTATAATTGGTACGGATCGAAAGATATTGCCAAAAAATCTGAAAATAGCGATATTTGTATGAGAATAACATTACATCGAAAATAAAATATAACTAATATGATCCATAATTGCACCGAAATAATCACGAATTTTAAAGCCAAATAGTAGTTTAGTTAGGCATTTAAAATCCTAAAGCCCCTTTTGGAAAACCCTTTATATCGGCGGTATTTAGTATTATCCAATAATATTTGTTTAAAAAAACAATCTAAGTATATAAAAAAAATCTGGCCAATATGGTTCTTAACAATTTCAGTTGCAATCTGCGGCACACTGTATAATGTCGACATAGTTTTAATAAACCTTTCTATCCATTACATAAATTAAAAAATTAGGTAAATGAAAGATTAGTCTATAACCATAACCTTAAAGCAGTTTATCTTGAAATCTAGCGTGTTCCGTACAAATCAGTTATAAATAGAAATATTCCGATAAAACAGCAATTTCTCACTTTGCCTTACCCACAAATTAAAGTTGCTTTTAGAATCGTTTTCGGTTAAATGCAGAAACCCGAATTTCTTTGCTTAATATAAATTTGTCGAAAAGAACAATTGCCTTTGGTTAAAATTTATTTAAGCATAGAATAATTTTACCTAGCTAAAATTTTCAGTAGTTTTCACCTTTTCAATTTGTTTAAAGATAAAATAATGCCATTACCCGTTTACATCACTATAAAGGAAACGACGATGAAAGCTTCAATGTAATTAAAACGGGTCGAAAAGAATAATAAGTTAAGATCTTAATTCTACAAGATAGAATAGCAGTAAAATAAAGCAGTTTAAGTATAACCATAGTCAAGGGTATAACGAATGGTTTTTATGTAACTTAAACGGTTTACAATGAAATACCCATACGTTATTTTATACAAAACTATTCTTAGAATGAATAAAAGACCATGCGTGCTTCTAAGGTGGCAATTTAAGGAATTTTATTGTAAATGAGGTGTTGAGCTATTCGCAGAAAAACGAATCGTGTTCTCAAAGTGGTGTCTTATGATCTGACAAACAAGTAAATTAAATTAGTTTATAAACAGATAACGCATAGATCAGGGGTTCTAAAACAGGGGTCCATAGACCCTGAAGAGGCACGTGAAGCTTCTACAAGTGGTACATGTCAAATACACGTACGCATGTTTAGCTAACATACTCGAAGCCGTTTTTCACAATTTAAGCAAAAAACGCCCAAGCGTCGGTACCTCTTTTACAATATATACCGCATACATGGACGATAACATTAATACCGCATGACAACACACCGTATGAGATACAATAACTAGAAAATTATTGAAGTCATGGTTCTTAAAATTACCTGAATATGTTAAGCTAACATAGTCGGAGCCGTTTTTGTCAATTTTAGAAAAAAACGCCCAAGCGTCGGTAACTCTTTTGCAATATATACCGCATATATTGTTCTATACCTGGGGTCCATGGACTTTTAAGGAGGAGTTGGAGTTTCAACAGGGGGTACGTGTCAAATATAATGGCCGGAAAATTTTATTGGTGGAAAGCAATAATGAACAATTTTCGCACTAAATATTTTTTACACTGTATGTTCTTTTAATTGGACCAATTGACAAGTGAGGCCAAGGGGTACCAACTTTAAAGGTTTCTATTTTGAAAAATAATAGCGTTCATCATACTATAATCTATATGAATTAGGCACATTTTAAATGTCCAAACTAATTATATCCATCAAAATTATAAAACTTAATTTAAACACAATGGACCGGGCGTTAATTCAAAACCTTAATTATGGGTGGCACTTTAACACGATAAACTTATTAAATTTATGGACGGTGGTAGTCAGTGTCAGGCTAAAAACCGCAGGTTAAATTATTTCTATTCTAATTGTATTAAAATAGTAATTACAATTATATAACATCGAATTATGTACCAAAGTAAAACTTTGCAACTGCGCTGTTTTTTGTTAACCTTATTTATGTGATTGCGAAGCCATATTTAAGAAAAGTTTATCAGAAAATTATTAATTCAGTTTCAAAAAAAAACTTTTCTCATTACGTTTATTTCAGGACAATACCAGTCATTTGGAACTGCTCCACTAAGTAAAAACAAACCATTGTAAATCTTTCTGAAGCGAAAAGTAATTTGCACAATTTTTTTAATAATACGTATTTTTTGTACCATGAACCTTCACCTTTAAATATGATATAGGAAGCAATTTTCTGTGTAATAATGTATTTTTATTTTAGGCCCTTCAGAGGGAGAAATTATGACCCTACCGGAAGTAACTGTGAACCAACGTGGTTGGCAGAATAAATGTATATTGAATCTACAAAAACGAAAGGAGCTAAACACTTATTAATTTAAAATAAGGGTAACAACATTGGAATGATTCTTTAGTATTAAAATTAATATTGAATCTCTACAAAAACAGGAGCTAAACCGTTATTAATTAAACATATAGGCAACAACATTAGAATTATTATTTAGTAGTAAAAAGAACAATAAAGGAATTACAAAAACAAGCTTGACAATAGTCTTCAAACAACGTTTCGATATTTTTTTGTTACTTAAAAAGTGTTACTTGCGAGCCCTGAAGATTTCTCTTTAATGACAGTCGAAACGTTGATTGATTTATAAATTCTGAGTATTTTCTACTAGCAAAAAATCCGGTCTACCTTAATTGATGTAATCCTAGCTAAATTACTATACTAACTTAGTGATTTTCAACTAAATTTAATCAATAGCATTTGCTTGACGCCACACAAGAAGCGAAGCATGTTTTTCCATTCAATTAGGCATTAATTTACCTTACCCTTTACTTTTTGTATGAAAGCAATTAATAAGCGTGTGTACAATAGCTCAGAATCGAATTACAAACATTAAATGTGTTTGCACATCAAATGAACCATTAACATGAAAGAAATTGTGGCACTTTAATTGATGAAAATTGTAAATGAAACAAATTAACTTTACGGTAATAATTTCACATATATTTCAATAACTCAATGAACAATTAACATGTGTTGAATTGAATTTGTATTTTAAATAGTAACTATTGTTAGTGTGATATTTTAGAGTTGGGCTTTCTTTCATCATTTTGTATTTATATTAAAAAATGTATGCTATTTAATATGTTATAAAATTTTACAATGTTTTTTTGGAGAAAATGTATAAAAAATCCAGTTAGAATTTCCAACTGTTTAAGTTGTGTATTTGTGTAAACACTACTGATTTGGCGTTTACTACAAAATATTTAGAGGATCATGAGCCCTTTACAAATTTGCAGATAATTTTAGGATGCAAGATTTTTATGATGAATTTTTAACTTTTTCTTAAACTTTGTAAATAAAAATCCATATCTTCAAACACCTTATTTGGTAGCACTTAATATTTCGCATTACATGATATAAAAGTCAAGTGTCTTTTGAAAGAAACTATACATGGAAAGTGGTAAAAAGTAATACTAAGCCTTTGGCAAACCATTAAAAATTAAATTAACGTATGGAAGCTGCACAAAAAAGAGTTATCTTATTTTACATCTTCACATGTTACTTTGAAATAGATATTTGGTTTTTTATGGTACAGCGTAGGGTAAAGGAGGACTGATTATAACTAATTAAGTATTAGAAAATTTCATAAAGGCATGATTTGTTCATGTAATTCCTTCGTTTTTTTTTCTTTAGACGTCTCCTTTTGGAGTAAAATTAGGTTTTTATTTTATTTCTCAAATTTGGGTAAATGTAGGAGAATAATATTTGGTAGACCTTTTATACTTATTGAAAGGTTTCCCATTGTGATAATTTCAATTATCTCTCACTTTCACAAGAGGCTGAAAAAAGCGACCCATGTTGGTTTTTCAAACAGAACTGTTTGAAGGCTCAAATTATGCAACCAACGCCCTGTATTAGTATGTGTATTTATGACTAAGTTGGCTCTAAGCGTAAATGTTAATATTCTGGCAACAACTGGGACAAATTAAGCAAGTAATTGTAATTTAGTTTTATAAAAAAGTCAACCTATGTACAGTTTGTTTTTTAAGCATACATAATTTCTACTCAATCCAAGATGTGTTTCATGTATAGCTCCTTCCTACGAAAAACTAGATGCATATTTTGTGACTCTTTACCCTTGGCTGGGATCACAGGTCAAGTAACCCTATTAGGACCCGCGTAGGGACATTATAAAATCGTTTTCCACCTTATATTTGCAATTTTTATCGATCACGTCATATCCAATCTGTTGCAACACATTCTTACTTCATTAACTCGTTTACTAGTTAACATCTTGCAAACAAACACCTCAAACATAATGATTCAATCTCGCGTCAACCGCAAAAACATTGCTAGAAAACACAGTTGATTTTGCTAAATGCAGTTCTACAGTGTTAAATAAACACTCACGACAACAAAAAGCGTTCGAACGGTTTAAATCAGCTACACAAATATTTAACTTAAGTCGCCTCGTTTACGCTACCCGACTTATGTAACCTGGTTACCGCGAATTTATTACCGACGAGCCAAGTGTAAATAAATCAAGTACATTTGCATTTAATTAACGACAGTATTATTTATTATCTGAACGAGAGTACAACTAAACAAAGAATAGTTTTAAGTGTTTGTTGATCATCTTTGTTCTAACAGTAAGAAGTTCCAAGACTGGTATGATACGCCCTGGTGTTGATAAGATTTGTACAGTGCAAGACAAAATCTTACAACAATTAAATGGTTTGTACCGTATAGCGTATAAGATGAAAATGGTGTAGTAGGTCCATTTTTTCCAAAACTGGAGAAGACCAATTATGTAGGTACATATAATTTAGTGTCGGGTAAGGTGGGGCAAGTTGAAACAAGGGGCACAGTGAAAACGAACTGAATTTCGCGCCTCTCACTATACGTAACTAGTTACTAGTTGCACTCGTGCAGCAATAAACTTGACTATTATGCCGATCACGTGGTGTTATTTTTAAACTTGTTTTGGGCATTTAAAAGTGAACTTTTGGCAAATTTTAATAAGAGTTGTATTTACCATTCCGTGTGTAGCATTAATATTGTTTAAACGACATACAATGCAATTATATCTATTAATTACATTGTGTTGTTTCAATTTTCGTAAAACATATAAGTGGTCAAGTTTCGAAGTTAGTTTGATCAGTCTGACGTGGTGGGGTACGTTAAAACAAAAATAATGGGGCAGGTTGACATGGATTAGCCTACCCCATTTCTATCAATTTAACCTTTTGCCTATGTTAATTTAAAAACTTGGGCTTTGTAAAACATATCAAAATTAAAAACAAAGTTATCAAAAACATAAATCAAATAGAAAAAAAATCTATTTTAATTGAAAAGATTTTATACAAATAAATTTGAGGCTTATTTAATGGTTAGATACTTCGTCTGATGTTGGATGTTTTTCTGTACATTCCATTCAGTCAGTGAAAATTTGCCAGCAGGATTGGGCGACGATTTAACAGACATTAAAATGAATGACTTTGTTCTGGTGGAATTTTATGATGAAAAAAACATTTTATTATGTAGGAAAAATTATTAGAAAAATGGACTAAGAAAGAAACTTTGAAATTTCCTATTGTAGAAAAAGTAAGGAAATAATTAGTGTGTTCACCTTTCCTTTAATGAAAGATATCGCCTCTGTTTTGGCGAAAGATATTAAATTACCTCTGCTTTTAAGCCGCAAAGGAACAAAACTAATTCTTTCTTTCAACTAAAAGTGCGTTACTTAATATGTTTTTCATCATTTTTTAAATTAAATATTGTTCTAAAACAAAATGATAAAATATTTCTTAAAATAAAATAGTGTTTCATTGTACCCCTTGAGAGAAGTGTGATCGTTTCAACCCCAGACACGGGGCACTTTGTGAAACATTTGGTTTTTGTTAAAAAATAGCTGCTTACTTCTTGAATTTGGGTTTTTAACAAGAATTATATCAACTACTTATTAGGTACATTAATAAGTGCCATCTCTTATCCGAACTTTTGTTTTGTTTTAATAAATACTAAAAAAGTTATGCTAAACAAGTTTTAATGTGCCCCACCTATCCCTACTTTTTGATTTTGTAAACAATTTACAGTTTTATTATAACATATTCACATGCTTTAGCGAATTAAAAATTCGTTAGTCAACTTAAACTCTTGGAAAAGTTTATTAAATTCAGATTTACATCTTTCATTTTTTTAACATACGTCTGAGCATAGGTAATATAAGTTTTGCTAGGATGATTTGACTGTGTGTAAAAACTGAATAAGTTTCGTTTTTTACATGAGATTACCTTAAAATTAATTCAGTTTCGGGTCATGCATGCCGGATAAAAATTGTTCGCGGGCTTGGGTTTGACCCCCCCCTCCCACTGAATTAATGTGTAGATTCCCTTTATTTTTTAAAATCATTTCTCCACCAGAAATGGATTCCGCCAACTTAAAACTCTGAATTTAAAATGAATTAGTAAATAACAGGAACCAAATAAGCGCAAAACTAAATAAAACGTCATGAAACGTAACAAATAGTACAATAAATTAAAGATCTCTCTCGGCAAGGTGTTACGCACTTCGGAATAACAACATTATTTTGCAGGTGGGGTAAAGTAATTTAATACCGTGACGAAGGCCACATCGGCGCAGGATCTATCACGAACGGGAATTCAGGGTGGTTGGTGAGTTCACAGGCTACCACGTTTAATAAAACGAACACATCTGTTTGCAGTTTTTCACTGTTACACCAATAAGAATTTACAGGAAATAAAACGAGAAGAATAAATTCACGTTTAAAAAATACGTAACTGATCACGATAGTCATACATGATGTATACTCTAAACGAATTAGCCGACATTCACTTAGTTTATTATGAACAAGCCTTAAGTCAAGCATGACATTAGCCAACTAAGTTTAGTTAAAAAAAATATTTGAGGTGTATAAACAGAGTTTGTCGATGCATCTTTAGCGCTAATTTTCTCGAAAACGGCTACGTTTACAGCAAAAAACAAAGAGGGACGAATTTTTTCCTCTTAAGTCGTACTTTCTTATGGACGAATGACATTTTCAATTTTATTCCAGAGAAAAAAATTCTGAAGATGGTAAGCGGATGACCTGACTATAAATCATACTTCCAATTACGTGTTTTCTTTCTAATTATCCCACAAAGTCAATGGGAAACACCCAAACATTTCGGCCAAGTTTGATAGCTCTAGCTTAAACGGCTAGGACGTAATCGATTTTTTGAATTTTTTTTCTTGCAACTTTGGAGGTCTCTAACTTTGAGAGGAAGCATTTTCGGATAACAAAATATTTGACGAATGGTCATCATTTTCACTCAGGAATATGCACCTACTTTTTTGCCGTGTATAATGGGGACACCCTGTATAGAGCAACCTATAGGTACAGTTAAAAAAAAATAACAATCATATTAAAAATCAAAAACCTAAATAATAATTCATGAATATCCCCTCCTAACCAAAATATTCTTACAGTGTAAATAAAAATCTAAAATTGCTTCGTATATACTGTGAAATTATTAATTTTAATAAAGATATTTATTTTAAAATGACAAAATTTTCAAAAAACTGCATTTGTAATTTTTAATGAATTTACAAATTTATTTCAATCAAATGTTCATAATTAGGGTGTTTAGAACAGTGTTTCTTAAACTGTGGGTCTGCGAGAATTTTATTTTGGGTTGCAAACCATATTGAAACTAATAATAACGTTTTATTTATTAAACCAAGCCGAAGATTAAGCAAAATCAATATTTGTTTTTTGTAATTGTAAAAAAAATAAAAGTTATGAATGGTTACTTTTATCATTTTCAAGTATCAAAATTTCGTTGGGTCTCGACAATTTTTTGGATTGGAAAGTGGGTCGCGATAAAAAAAGTTTAAGAAACACTGGTTTGGAAAACCTCAAAATGTCTAATAAGGTAAAAATGTTCGCGATCGGAATTCTTGCTTTTACTTTCATAGTAAAAGTAAAAATATTCCTAAAGTATTAGTATTAAGGTTCTTGGTATAAGTATTGCAAATAAATAATACATTTGAATAAAGAAACACTAATTCTACAACCCAGAATGTTTTGTAGTTATCTATCGCAACGTAACAATGCATTCCTCTGCATTTCACCGTCTTCTTACGCTATATCAGTACACCCACACAATGTCTCTTGCTGTTGTTATCTACTTTAATATGCATAAAGTGAGTGTTACTAACCTTAGAAACATGTAAATCCCAGTAGGCTCCATAGCTCTGCTAATCCCTTTCCACGACGCCATCATGCTATACTTTTGTTTAGCGGTTAACGGTAGTCTAGGATCCGTCGGAGCAGGCGGTGGAGGTTCCTCTTGCTTTCCTCCACTTGCCCCGGTACTACTAGCGGCTAATTTACCCAACTTACAACCCATTATAAACTTATAATATCAATTTCACTAAAGAAAACTGTCTAATAAGCGTTACAATCGTTTCCTTAAAGATATCTTGCACTTAACACTTTTTAAAATGCACATATTCAACTCCGTCACAATATTAACGATATGTATAGTTAAAAGCACTTTTTTAAAAGTAAATTTGACTGGCTAGATAACCAAATTATGCAAACAAACGCCGTATCAGATCAAAATTAATCAGCTGGGCGGAGAAAATAAATATTCGCCGCCGAAACAAAAGGAAGTGAGACGCGAAGAAAGGCCTACAGTAGCAAAAATCTACGCGCCGGTAAAATAAAACGCAGCATCAAGAACTGACAATACTATAAACAGCACAAGATTTAAAATTACTTAATAATCTTTTTCTTGCTGCTACAGCATTATTTAAACAGATACAAAACATAACTGGACTATGCTCGGCTCCTAATTGTTTCAAGACAATCTCATAACGCTATCAAACGACTATTACCCAGATTTGTAAGCTAACTGGCGAAAACAAACAAAGAAAGAACGTAGACACTTCCGATTCACCTAACAACTTCTCACAAACTGATTTAACTTGTATATAGGTTAATTGTTTATGTACACACTAAACATTTTTAAAGTCGCGTTTATTTAGACTTCACAGTGACGTCAAGCACTTGTTAACTATTTAATCTTTATCTTCCACACTGGCTCCTGTCTATCTGAAAACAAACCAAATGTTAGTCAAATATGTGCGAGTTTTACATAATAACAACAATACATGCAAGGTAAACTTTCGTTCGGGACTGATTGTTCGCGTTTTAGGAACGGGTGTCGCGTATGTTGTGGCTTTCTATGTGAAATAAAATTGGAAACGCGTGCCACCGTGCCATTGTAATGTTAAAATAGTTCCTGGTGTTTCGAGGAAGACAAAAAAATAAGGAACTTCGCAGTTTCATGGACACTTAATGATGCACACTTTGAATATAAAGAAGGTTCATTACTTATTATTCTATAACATTTATACGAAAATTCTATAAACATTCATAAAGACACCTACTTCATTGCCTAAAAATTCATATTCAGAATTTTCTCATTACATAAAATAATAATAATGAGATGTTTGATGAGAGCAAAGAAGTTAGAATCAACGAGAAAAAAGAAAAAACTGCATCCCCAGGTAAGTTGTATGAAAATAATGTTGGATAGTTCGATAAAATGATGGAAATGTTAGGAAAATGATAACGGAAATCAAGTCAGAATAAAAATAATTGGTAAAAGAGCTGAAATAAGTACAAAAAGAACACGGGGAACATGAAGAGATTTTGCAAACACAATTGGAAAATGAGAAACTGAAGCAAAATAACGCGAAAATATCAAGAGAAAAACTTGAAAAAGTAACAGAATGCTGCAAATACAACAGAGTAACAAAAAAAGACAGTAAAGGAAAATATAATAGTGATAGGTCTATCCATTGCTCCTGGAGACCCAAAGGCCTTACCGCAAGCAATAGCTAAGTTTTTGGATCAACATTAAAATGTTAAAACGCATATTAAAAAGGTGCTTAAACTTGGTGCAAAGACTTGTCTGGTAGAATTGGATACCCAAAGGGGCAAGAAAATAATCATGGCAAATGTCTAAACTAAAAATTGTTACGGAAAGTCAAATATTCCTCATAATTTAACAGAGGAGAAAAAATAAATACAAAGATTGATCAGAATGAGAACACCAAAAAAGAGAGTGGTAAAAATGTCAAATTGGGGTTTAATAAATCAATAAGCGAAAAGGAGGAATGAAAATAAAGCAAAGATAGAAAAAAGATAAAAAAAGCTGAAAAGTGAACTTATGATAGCTAATAGATACGATGATATCTACAACTAATCTTTTAATTTTCGATATTCACAAGAATAATGGAGATATGACACATTATAAATATGAAAAAATAACAGTTTTTCGCTAATAGATAAATAAAATATTTTTGAATACTGTTCTCAGTTTGTCTCAAAAAACTGCACATTTTTGGTAATGTGACCGTTCCTCTTGAATGATAAGCGAGATACCCATGTATACCATCGAATTTGGGCGACCCTGTACAGTGGGTGGTGAACTCTAACTTGAGTATTTTGAGCAATGAACTTTAGCGTAAAGAACTTGCAACGCAATCTAGACGTTTGGGCAGATACATTAAGTAAAAATAATATGAATATTAATAGAACAAAGACAAATGCTATGGTTATAGAGAAAAACCATGAACCTGTTACAATTATGCTAGACCAAAAACAGATAAAGCAGGTAGAGAATTTTAAATTTTTAGGAACAATAATTGCAGAGAATGGTAAATTGGAGAAAGATCTGAATAACAGAATAGCGACAGCGACGAAATTTTACTACGCCACTAATAAATATTTGATAATTAAGGAGGATATACCAAAAGAAACGAAGACGCAAGTTTTTAATACAGTGTAGGTACCCATTCCCACGTACAATTCAGAAACTTGAACACTAACACAAAAACAGAAACAAAGAATACAAGCACAGGCACAGGAAATGAGATTTTTGAGAAGAATAGAGGGATGCAGGCTTATCGATAAAATCAGTAACTAAAAAAATCGAAAAACAGATATTAAGAAAAAATGGAGACGAATCAATTAAGATGGCTTGGACATCTAATACTACGCAAACCAGAAAGTAGATAAGCGATGGATGGATAATAAAGATGGATGAAAAAGAAATAAAGGAAAACCAAGAATAAAGGGGGAAAAAAGAAGTGAGGCAGAGACTAGAAGAGAAAGGAGTCAGCTGGAGAGATGTGCTACAATTAGCTAACGATAGGCAGGAGTGGAGAAACATAACACAGAAATAAAAAAGCATACCTCGATACCGAAATGTACAAGAGGAACCAATTAACCAGAACAAAACTGTAAGCAAAGTAATTTTAAATGTTGATTTTCATTAGCAGTGAATTTGTGGGCGTTAAAAAGTAAGCTATGGTTGGAATTAAGGTTTGAACAAAAAATTTATTCTTCGCTACACATTGTAAATAATGAACTGTGGACAAAAACTTGTTGAAGAGTAAGTAGCGAGCAATGAATTATTAACTTATAACTTTGGGAATAATAAATAAAATATAAAATTACCGTTGAAATAGCAAAGAGCGGAATTTCCAAATACCATATTTATTTTTAAACGAAACATTAAAAATCCCGTGTGCATGGCTCTATAAATTACACAGTAGGTGCTTCACAGAAATAGTCTGTTATTTCGAAATGTTTATTTTAATTGAAGTGCAGAGCGTTTCGTTTAAACTGCAATTGCGGAGCGTTTGCAATCACATAAAGCTGTATTAATAGTTGGCTTTGACGCCTGCTTTATAGTTTGAATTAAGCAGATACTTTTGGGATGTGCGTAGTTGCAATGGTAATCTGTCTTGATTATGTTATATAACGCAGATGATCCTCCTCTGCTGTGGTATCGGCTAATTAGTTCGTTTGCGTAGATGATGTATTCCATCATAACCGACCCTTTCGTAATCTGTTATATATAATATTACCAATTTAACTGAGAGCAACGACACATTATTTACCCTTGGTGCAAAAAGTATGTTAAATTTATACTTAAAACAAAATTTTAAGTGTTGAAAATGCTGCGTTTAGACTAAAACATGTACCGGCAAACTGGGAAGTAGAGAAGTAATTATGCTGCCAAAACATGGTAAACTTCCACACGCTGTGAAATCATAAACGCCAATTGCTCTTTTGCCTATATCAAAGTTGCTCGAAAAATTATTACTTAATAGATTAAATCATTGAAAATGCAAAACTGATTGCTGATCATCAATTTGGATTTCGACCTAAACACTCAACAATAAATCAAGTACCTACATTGTATTACCGATGTAATAGAAAAAGCACTTAAAGAAAAAAATGTTTGTTCAGCCCTATTTCTTGAAGTAGCACAAGCCTTCGATAAAGTGTGGCATGAAGGATTAATCTGCAAAATTAACAAAATATTGCCCACCCAATATGTAAAAATTTTAACTTTCTACATTTCTAATAGCCTCTAGAGTAAAACATGGGTAAGCCAATTCAAAATTGAAATGTCCTTGGGCCCGTCTTGTATTCACTCTACATCAGTGATATACCAAAATCGAATCAAATGAAATTAGCTACATTCGCTGATGATATAGCACTGCTGGCAATTGATAAAACAGATGTAATTTCCACCCAAAAATAACTACAAACAGCTAATGATACCATACATTTGCAAAGAAACATGTAGATAGGCTTTAACTACACGAAAATGCAGAACCTCTCCAGCTGCTAGACAACCAGAACCTATGTCGAAGACTGAAGAGAACCAAGTCGTTCAAACTTGCCTAGTGGTTTGTATAAAAGCAGAGCATTGTGCAAGTGTTAATGTATATATTTACTTAAGGATAACAAAGACAACTAAAAGACACCGAGCTTGGTGGCTGGTTGGTAAAACAACCTAACTGGTAATCGGGATGTCCTGGGTTCGATTCCCAGGGCCGACTGTCATTGTAGAGGTTTCAGGTGGTTTACTCTAAGGTTAAGGCAAATGCTGTGGCAGTACTTCCACCTATCCTTTGCCCATCCTTGACTATCCACATCCCTACCCATTATCCTTGTACCTCTAACGACTGAAGAGGGGGTCAACAGTCTCCGCGCGAGCGCGAGCGGAAAAACACGTGACCTGTTTGACTAAAAGACGTCGTTAGACTGATCTTTTAGCTAAGTAACCTAGATTTAAGATTTAACAGTTAGATTGATAGATACGAATGGTTGGTTCTACTTTTCAGACCAGTTTTAGTGTCCAAACACCTAGTGTTTTTCAAAAAAAAGTGTTAAAGAATAAAATTTTTAATGAATTAACCAGACTTCATCTTTTACTTAAAAAGAGCGTACACAATTCTAAAATTCGTTAATCATTGTGACCACATATCATGAATGCATGTTCGTAAAGTTGCCAAATGTACATAATTCATAATTCACATTTCGTTGGATAAAATCACTTCGTTTCCGTGTTAGGAATATTCTACGTTGGTGCTAAATTATTCACCTAAAACGTCGCTTAATTCTCAGCACCCACTGAAATCGGCTTTTGTAGTGCTGACGAAAATTATTTAAATGATGTTTGACAAGACGTGTTTTGTTTTGATAACAAACTCTTGCTGCAAATTATGACGACTCAGAAACAGGAATTAATTCAAAGGCTTCATATACAAAATATATAAGACATTAATAAAGTTATTAATTTTGTGTCACTAGAATGTACGAGTGGCAATTATTGCTACATAAATGTACAAGGAAATTGTGCCACAGTACATAATTTACTCATAAAACAATCTACTTTTTTTATAAAGACTTTAAATAGTTCAAAAATCAATAGTATTTTAGACAGTTAAAGTTTTTAAAATAAATCTTTATCAAGATCAGTGCCAAGATATCTTTGTTGCAAATAATAAAGAAACACCATAAACTCTTTACCCAGAAGGGTACGATAATTATTTTTTATAACTTTCAATTTAGCAGGAAACTGTGTAGCTTCTAAGATTTCTCGTATACCAAATGTTGTTCCTAGAGCTTGGGAATATAACGTTTTTTTAAGTCTTAACATGGGTATCTAGCTTATTATGAAAACTATGGTCGATTACATTGGGACAAAATAGTGTAATTTGGTGCCGAATAAGAATCTGAGACACTATTCCCATAGCTTTATTGGACTCTTGCCCTAGAAGGTAGCACTGACTACTAAATCTTGGTTTTAGTTTTAAGGTACCCCTTTAGGTTTAATGTACAACATAATCAAGAAACGGCGCTGAACTGAAACTAGTTTATTATCAAACGCAGTTTACACAGAGCCATAGGCGCCTCCGAATCAACAAAGCTACCTTAACGTCGCGACTCTTAATGCGTGATGCAATTACATTAGCACTAATGCAATTAACTTTGGTTTTGGTTGGCCGTTTTGTAGCATTATTAACAGGAACTCACCTTATTTGATTTATTAAATTGTAATTAGGGTTTTCGCATGGTAACGACAGTTAATTATGCACACACCTGTTTTTCTGGTTCGTTTACAAAATAATTGTGACATAATTTAGGTAATCTAGATCTAATCTAAATGTCAGAACGTTGTACCTTTTAGTTTTATGAGTTTGTTTTTAAGGCAACCCTAAATAATTATAGTTATTATTATAAGATTCTGCACTTTACGCTGCACATTTAAGGAAGTATTATACAACATAAATATTGTAAGAACCCAGAATGAAGAATCGGTAGAGTTTGAAACAAAAGAGGGCTTAAAACAAGGATGCGTGCTCAGTCCATTATTATTCTCAGTAGTTATAGAGGGGTAATTAAAGAAGTAAACCAAAAAAATGAGACCGTTTCACCTAGGGCAACCGGAAAATGGAAAAAATAAACATAACTGAGCTAATGTTGGCAGACGACATGGCCTTAGTCGCGGAAACAGAAAAGAATCTGCAAGATGATCTAGAAACTCTAAACCAGAAATTGGAAAAAATTAGCATAAAAATAAACACCAAAAAAACTAAAACTATCATCGTTAGGTACAACAGAGAACAAAGGTCATAATATCACTTTAAATGGGCTTAGGTTGGGACAGGTAGAAAGTTTTAAATATTTAGGAGTGATCATGGAGAAAAATGGAGGAATGGACAAGGAAATAAGCGAAAGGACAGGAAATGTAGGAAGAATATTTAACAGTTTAAGAACAACATTTTTTGGAAATAGAGAAGTGGTCAAAAAGGTAGTAACTCCGGCACTTTTACACGGAAGTGAAACCTGGACACTCACAAACAAAACTAGTAACCGGGTGAATGCAACAGAAATGGGATTTTCAAGAATAATCCAAGGAAAAGCCAAAAGATCGAATCAGAAATGAAACATGGTACGTATAGAGAACAATTAAAGATAAAATCAGTTGAAACAAAAATACAAGAAAGACAGCTGGGATGGTTGGGTCACATTTATAGAATGAAAAAAGAAAGGTTAACCAGAAAAGCCTATGAAGCAAGATCACAGGAAAATGCGTCTGAACATCCAACATTCAAAAAAAATCGCATGCATCTTGTCTTTCCCTGCACTTTTTTGTGTCGATTTCTGTTTGCTTTTGGAAATATTAAGATTTGGTAACCCTGATTGAGAGGGGCGGCTAACTCAGGAACCACCCCAGGCGGCACAAACTCAAACTGCGCCACTGTCTGGAACAGTTTTTTTGATTTTGTACAGCAATGCTTTTTGCCAATCCTTGTCAAAAACTTGACTAATGTCAAAGAAGGCTGCTGTACAATAATCTTTATTTTCTAGAGCTTCAAGTGCTTGGTTTATTTTTGCTGTGATTCTGTGGACTGGTTTAACTGTAGAATGTTCATGCCTGAAGCCAAACTGATGATCGGGCATTGGTTTTTTTTAGCAGTGGTCTCACAATATTGTTTAACTAGCAACATTATTTATTAATGATTTTTTTAAATTTCAGTAAACATTACATCCATGAATAAATTTTACGATAAGTTTCCAAGTCTTCACGCTTACGCAGTGAGTAATATAAACTCGAACATACGCTCAACCAACGTCATTAAAGCTGCGTGTAGTATTTCTGCAGAATAAATAACATAAATTGTAGGAGACATATGGTGATGTACGACTCCTGCTAACGACCATAAACTCACGTTATTTAACAAGCAGTGCAGGAAGTTTTTCCCGCAGGATACAACGTGTGGCTGTGGCTTGTAAATAATTGTAATTCTATCTTAGAATGAATCCTCGTTTTTTAGGTTAGCGTAATTTAAAACAAATACTTGGGGCTAGTACACATAACTCAGTGCGGAGAAGAAAACGAGAATTTGGCTAATAGGTAATTATTATTACTCTAACCAGTCTAACCAAAGCAAATTTGTTTACGTGGTCAAATTAGTGCACTTTAGAACCAAAAATACATCAAAAATTATTTATAAAACAATTACTCTGGCTTTTTTTAATTAAAAAACATTACTGAAAAAGCACTCAAAAGTGGTCTAAGATATAAAAATTATAGATAGTCTTTAAAAAAATTCCATTTGTGTAATGTCTTGTTGATCTTGTCCAATGTCTTAATCGGTTTTATCACACTTTCACCCATTCTCTAACACTCATTTAACTAAAAGCTTAGTTCCCAAAACACTCGCATTTGTTTTTATTACCTATCGAAATGGTTACAATGTTAATGTTGCATATTTGGTTTTTTGTGTTAGCAAATAATCTCCAATATACCTCCTACCAGTAATCGATGCAAAAGACTTGTTGAATAAGTTTCAGATATATTTTGGCAATTGAAACTTGTGATAGTCATATGGTCACACAATTATTTTTATTTAAACTCAATAATTTACATTTGTTGTTGTAATACAGTTTTGCAAACTCCGTTTATTTATTTATTTATACAATACTTAATTGTTCGACATTAACAGGCGCATATGGTTTTATTAACATTTATTTACACAGAACAGAACAAAAGAAGCCGAGCCCAAATATTGTTCTCGTTTTTATTATTAATATACATAGGTAGTAGAGTAAATGTTCGAGTTAGAATAGGATTACTTTAGAGTAAAATTTAAATGAATGAAATGATAGACTAAATATATCAATATTTATGAATGTTTGATTATAGGAGTAAAGAATTCTGTTAATTGGCGAGTTAAAAAAGGCATTTGTGCTACAGGGTGTTAAATAAAAGAAAAAATAGTGCCGTAGACCTAATCTTGGTACGTTAAAATTTATTAACGATCAAATATTAGAAAAATCTATTTTGTAGTTAATAATTTTGTAAAGAAATATTATATCACTTAAGTATTCTACGATATTTTAAGGAGAGCATGTTTAGAACTTTACAATGTTGTTCATATGGTTTCTCTGGGAGTTTGTGTTTTTTGTGCAAAAATTTCTTTTGAATTCACTACTACTAGCGTAGGTGTTATATTGTAGCTTCCATATGATAAAGGCAAAATCTAAAATGCTATTAATCTATGAATAATACAGTGTTCTAATAGTATTAACATTATTGAAATGTTTTGAGGAGCGTATGATAAAGCCAAGCATTTTAAGAGATTTATTTTTAATGTATTCGATATGTTTAGCAAAAAGAAGTTTGGGGTCTAATAGAATTCCTAAATCTTTTACCACTGTGGCGTTTATAAGAGTTAAATTATTCAAAGAACAGTTATGAAGGATTATACTTTTGTTTCGTGTTAAATTAATTTTATAGCACTTACTGACATTCAAGGTAAGTTTGTATATTTGACAGTATATTTCTAGTTTGTTGAGATCCACTTGTAGCAGTAGACAATCTGTAATATTTGCTATTCTTCTAAATATTTTTAAATCATCCGCGTATTGTAGGTATTCACAATTTAGAAAGCAATGCTGTATGTCATTGATGTAAATATTAAATAGCAATGGTGCTAAGAGACTGCCCTGAGGGACTCCGGATGTTACTTTGACAAATGTAGAAATGAAACCATTTAGTTTTACAGGCTGTGATTGGATATGTATGATTTTATCCCTCTTAAAAGAGCTCCACAGATGCCTATATCGTGTAATAATTTGTCTATTAAAATTGACTGATCTAATGCTTCCCAAGTATTCGTATGTTGGTTCTCTTTCCAGTATACTGTTTTTACATTTAATTTTGTTGTTGTTCTGATCAAGCTGCAATATTGTTAATGCAAAGCATAGCCGGTTTTGATATTGGATTTCTGAGAATATTATTGCTTGCAGACAACATACAATTAACTAAAAAGTCTAAAGTGGACGGAATTGTGAAAATAACAAATTGTTTTATGTCTGCTAAAACAAAACCGTGATAGCACCATGATGTCTGACTGCTGTTGCAAGCTCATTTTCCGTAATTACAAATGAACACTAGAAAGTTTGCAAAGGAACAGTTGCGCCACGTCTAGTAACGAAGTAATTTGTTTAAAAACGTCTGTATTCCACCGACGCGAGCCATTTTACAAAATTCTCAGTACGAGATTATTAGCTTTACGATAATTTCAACAAATCCAGCGACGCCTGCTAAGAGCGAGATGTTTAAAAAAGCAAATGAGACTACAATAAGCTCGCAATTAGCGTTTCTTTTTGTAAAAATGTCAAGAATATCAAACGTCTTGCTTCAATTTTCTATTAAATATGTCTGAATATCATTATGTTTGCTACAATTAGGTACTATTTCTTTTTTAAGAATAAAAATGAGGTTGTAAACTCGGTAATTAATTGACTTTTAAAAACAACTAGTAATACACCGATAATCTACAGCTACACAATTATAAATTTGAGTAGATTTTTGTTTATAAAAGTTCCTCAATAAATGAAAAATTTGGTTTATTTTAATAATTTGTACGAATATAACAAAATATAAGCTGACAGTGAGAACAGGAGACAAAGAAGAGGCAAAGATTTTGGACATAGAAGCAGAGAATAATAGGCAGGATGCGTTTGCTAGTGTAAGCCAATTCAAGTACCTGGGAGTACCGTTAACAAACAACTGTCAGGAGGAAATAGGGATTAATAAGAGAATAGCAAAAGGTAGCAGGCCGGTGGGAGCGTTGATAGGGTTACTTAAATCAAAACTCGTTTCTAATGGTGCCTGTCCACGTGAGAGTAAACTACTCTCGATAGCAGCGTCGCCAAGGATACAGCCCCTGAGAGTAACTCGCGATTGGCTGTATCCTTGGCGACACTGCTATCGAGAGTTGTTTACTCTCACGTGGACAGGCACCATAATAGTACAAAAATTAGAATTTACCGAACGGTCATTCGACCTACAGTATCTTATGGATGTGAAGTGTGGGTACTTAACAAACATAGTGATGATAAATTAGATATATGGGAAAGAAAAATACTGCGGAAAATACTAGGAGGTGTAAAGGAAGAAGGGATTGGCTGAAGAAGAAGGACAAATCAGGATGTAATGGGGTTGTACAACAAACCTAGTGTGTCACATGCGGTGAGAATACAAAGATTAAGATGGCTCGGGCATGTAATAAGAATGGAAGAAAGCAGACTAGTCAAAAAGGTATTAAGAATGGGAGAAGGAGGGAAAAAGAAGAAAGGCAGACCGAAGAGAAAGTGGATGGAAGGAGTAAAAGAAGACATGTTGCGGCTAGGGGTAAAGAACTGGAAGGAGAAAACAGAAGACCAGAAAGAGTGAATTTTTTTTTAAAAGAAATTTAAATTATGTGCATCTAATGGAGAACCCAAGTGTAGAACTCAGTCTCGCACCCCAGAATAACTTCTACCATGTTGAAGTTTAGTCTCTTATAAAATATAATCTAAGATTTCATTTCAATCTCTGAAACAGTTTTCAAGTTACAGCTGGTCAAAGCTCAAGAGTCAAGATGAATGCCACTATAGCTCACCAGTTCGACACAAAATTTTCCAACAATATTTAGGCCAGTTTTTGAGGAATCCGAGCAATTTTATTCAAAAATTTACTATTACAAATGAGACATGGATATATCACTATCACTGGATATAAAAGAACGATGCAAACCATGAAAGCACAGAGCTTTTCCGCCTCCGACGAAGACATAGAAGGTCGCTTCACCTGGAGAAGTAATAGCGTTAGTTTTTTTGGACTCATTGTGATTCACTTGCTTCCAAAGAGCAAAAATATAAGTGGGCAGTACTACGCTAACTTATGAAACCGATTAAAACAAAAAATATATTAAATAAAGAACAGGTTTGGCGAAGAAAAGTGCTCTTGGAGATCGTAGGATTAATTGAAGAGGAATTCACAAATAGCCCGCGCCAGTGGCGTGGCAATCTGGGGTGCAGCGGGTGCGGTGGACACAAACCCACAAACCAAGGGGGCTCATAGCTTGCAAACAATTTATTTTTTAATTATTGGCACACGCATCACTCGACGAAAACTTTATTCGAAGGGCCTATTAACTCTGCTTGTCCAAAAGCTTATTCCCCTCTTGCACCTTCCCCAGACTTGACAATTTATCTATGTATGGGAAAAATTAAAGCAATACTTTACAACCAACAACGAAAACATAAGACCCGAAACAAAGTATAAGAAGAGCTTGCTCCAAAATTAATCCAGATGAAAATCAAAATGCAGTGTAATCCTATAAAAAAAAAACATAAATATCAGATTATACGTCCTTCGATATCAAGCAAATTTTGTATCAGGCATTGTTTCCTATCATTAGTCGTAGCTGAGATATTCAAGTGGTCTGTTTTAAGTGCATCACTGTATATTTATATCGCGGTATTTTTTCATCGACGCCTTCAGTAACACATCTAACGTTTCTATTTCCTGTCTATCGATTCCTACCCCGATACAAAGACAAATATGTTAGCCGTAAAGTGCCCCGTGTATGTTATATAGAGCGAAAAATGTTGCAAATGCATCGCCCATTAATGGCAGCAGCCTGGAAATAATTCGCAACAACCGTGTTCATAAAAGCGACATAAATTTTAAACGCTATTGACATAGCTATTGATATATCGGCGTATGTTGCAATAACTGCAGAGTAATTTATGATTTTTTATGCCACATATAAAAACTGTTTTGAAATTTTATCATTTTGGCGATAATGTGAAGGAATTACAAATGTATGTTTTTATGCTAATATTTTATCAAAATTTAATTATTTCAAGTTGATGTAATAAAGTTTATTAAACTCCATTTAAAAGGATGTGTTTTAGACTGCAAACTTAACAGATTCGCAAACCCTATGTTGTAAATGCACATTAACCGGATTCTGCTAAGGTCATTGGGCATCACGTGTTGGCAGATCGCCTATCCAAAATTGGCAGGGAGAAACCTTTCTTCGGGCCAGAACCCGCAGTTGGCACATCCTATGGAACGTCCAAGCTGTGTCTCAGTGACATATTAATACAGGGGCATGATGCTCATTGGAAAAAAGTTGCAGGACAAGTCCATTGTAAGGCTATTCTGTCAATGGTCTCCAAAGAAAAGACAGAAGAAATGCTCAGGGTGAGCAGAGTAGAAATAAGAGCAGCCACAGGACTCGTCACAGGACACTGGGCTAAAAAAAAACACTTCTAAATAACAGGGCTCTCAGAGACTGATATATGCAGAGGATTTGGTGAAGAAGAAGAAGAAGAAGAAGAAACACCTCCACGTAATATCCCGGTATAAAGGATTCCCACACTATCGGCGTAGACTTCTGGGGATGGAAAAAGCCAACCAAGAAGAGTTAAGAAAAACACCCTTGAAGAAAATCGAGGAGTTTTTCAAAAACATAGGACTTCTTTAAGGGGCTATCACCAGAGGGAACATTAGACCAATTGGTCGCAGTACAGCAACCCGAAAGGGGACTACCTCCGCGGAAATAATAATAATAGATACGTACGTTTACACCAGCTCAAAAACTTTGCAGACAGTGAAGTTCTCAAAAACACTTAGATATCTTAAAAAACAATTTTTGTGTTGAATAGTGATTGGTTACGAAATCTGGGTATTGCACTAAGTCCATTTAAAAAGTTTGAGTCCACACAGCTGGTTCATAGGGGCTTCCCACTTCCAAAAAATTCCAGAACTCAACCTTCCCCTGTAAAACTGATTGCTAGAGTTCTATTTGATTATAAAACTCTTCATGGATCAACATCTTAACAAAGTATGTAAAGTATTCATTTGAAAAAACTATTTAAAAGTACCTTCATCTTTACGTGAACCTTTAAAAATATTAATAGTTTATTTCTTGCATTTCCGTTTATAAAGCACATTGGACGTATTTTATATTACCGTGAGCACATGAAATACAACCGTGAGGCATAACTTAATTAGTGGATATTCTCCCGGGCTTTGGTAAACTAGTAACGGTATACGTTTTAGCAGATAATTTATTTGTATACTTACACTGGTATATTTGAAAATAGTTCAGGAACTTGGTACAGTTTAAATAACAGCATTAAACAACAATTGTAAAACTGCTAGTGGAAAGCGGCTTTATTGCTAATTGAAAACCAGAGAAGGCGATTGTTTTAGAAATAAATAGACCAAATACGGACGGATAATGAAAATTTCAGTCGAAAGAAGCTTGCATTTTTTGATATTATTTTATATTACTAAAAGTAAATTATATTTTAATGACGAGATACTGCTTAAGAAATTAGAACACTATGGTATACGAGGGACCGCCCATAACCTTATAAAATCTTATCTCGTCTGGTAAAATTCTAAAGTCCAACAAAAAGAAAATCAAAAAAGGAGTTCCGCAAGGATCAATCTTATACATACTGTACACTAATGATCTTCCAGATTTTGTAAAAACTTCCCCTATAAAATTTACCGATGACACATCTGCTATTATTAGTGACTCGGATTCCAAAAATTCTGAACAAAAACTCTGACTGTTAAGGCCAATTCAACATTGGTTCGCTTTAAACAATTTAGCCTTAAACGTCAATAAAACTCAAGTTACAACATTTTCACAACCAAAATAACCTCCGACTTAAAACTTCCAAAATAATTTCACAACTATAAAAGTTGTAAATAAAATATCATTTCCTGGTTTATGTATTGACTCTAGACCAAAAAATCTAACGCCCGATTGCTTGAAATATATCCATCTTCAAAAAAATGTTGCCTCCACAATTATAGCTATATATAACAAATTTAACACATCACCTGAGAGTAGGAAAAATCTTCCCACCCACGACTTGAAGAAGAAATTAAAAAATACTCTAATTTCTAAAGCTTACTATGGAGTTAGTTAATACCTAAATGAGGCTTCCTTTAAAAACTCTTTGACGTAAATATACTTTTCAGTGTTTTTGTAAACTATGTATACATTATTGTTGTGACATGTTCCACGCCTTTTGGGATATTAAGAACAAATAAAGGTTATTATTATTATTATTATTATTAATGAACAATAACAGCGTTTTTACACAATACTCTGATATATCAAATACAATGTTAACATGTTGGTAGAATTATTATTATCGTGTTGTTTTTAATAGTTCGCGTTCGTTTTGAAACGTATTCCAAATTTTATACTTATTGCTACAACAAAGACCTATCTTTTTCGTTTTATTGAAATACACATTTTGTCATAATAATGAAATCACATTCGCGTTACTAAGAAACGCGCTATATGTCGCGAGGCCGATGGGGAAATAACAGAAAGAGACTTAACAAAGAGCATCAAAGAAAATTTCCTTAATTTTGTTCTGCAGCTCTGTAAATATCATAACTTTATATTTGTCGTCAGAAGCAGTCCATTACAGGCGGAGTATCTTCGTTCTCTAATGGAATTTTATTTGTTTGATGTTAAGATTTGATTAATAGATAATGATAATGGGTTTCGAATGCAATTGTTAGTGTAGAGAGCTTCTTTTATGTAGTGATACATTCTACGTTGTTAGAATATGTCAGAGATTTGATTTGTGGGGTAAACTGTTGGTTCCTAAAACATGCCCAAACTAAGCAACAAGATAAGTATGTTAAACTTTCATCATTCATTACTTATTCTAAAATTTTTGAAAAGACCGCCAAAATGCTGATGAGTCTGACGTCTTTAAGCCCGCTAGGGTTTAATACTTTTGAAACTAGTACAACTATTCATGAAATAAGAATACCAAACTGCAAGTTTTTAAAGTTAGTACAGTAAAAGCAACTTTTTTTAAATTCAGTTACCTCGACAAAAACAACTTAATTTTGTTTTTATTTTTTCAAAAATATTATGAACCATTTGGAATCAATGGTCACTTGTATAGACAGTGGTTTATGCATGTGTACTTGACCTAACTGTAACAATTACAGTAAAATAGATTAGAATTAGAATAAATTCTAAAAAACTCAAGATGGGTTCAAAATTTTGGAAAACAAGGGATCTTTTCAGGGTAACAAGTTATTAACGGGACTGAAAAGAAGGATAAATATTTTGATATCTTCTCAGTTACTCACGATACTTATTCTGTGTTTGTTTATATTTGTCGTAAAAGCGATAATTATTAAAAGTAATAATTTTGGCACATAAAACTTAAATTGTGTCTAAAGAATTAAATAAAAAGCAATAAAACAAAAATTAGTTGAGGACTGAAGATAGAAGAATGTAGAAAATATTAGCTCCAGGTCGTAAAAATTCCAAAGAAAGGTTAACTATTATGCCATTTGTCAACGGAACTGGCCATCACTGTCTTCCGTTGATGGTCATCGGAAAGGCAAAAAACTCACGCTGCTTCAAAAATATAGTTGCCTCATATGTATTATCGTTCATCAAAAAACGCTTGGAAAACCCAGGCCTTTTTTACGGAGTTGTTTCACAGCCAGTTTATTCCGCAAGTCACAGCGTATCTTCAAGAGCAAAATCTTCAACCCCAACTGGACAATGCTTCTTGTCACGTTGGATTCGTAGAGCTCTCATCAGGGAATTTTTTATCGCCAGATGTAACATCCCTTATTTAAACGCTCGATCAACTAATAATTAAATCCATGAAGGATGCATACAGAAAGAAACTGTTGATGCGATTATATACAATGCCTGGTAATGTTATTTCTTCAAAATTGATAATCATATCTGTTAAAGATGTTGCGTAACTGTATGATCACCGAATCGTGGAATGAAACTTCAACCAGTGTTATTAAAAATGGATTTAGAGTCGTATTTAACCCAAAAAATTCATAAGATCATGATGCATGAGGTGAGGAGGACATGATTCCATTAGTGAAACTTTGACAACGAAATGCATAGGCGTGGTGTTCCTTACGAAAACGTAACAGATGCAGAAATCATGGAATGGTCTTCGGGAGTAGGCAAAACATCCAGAATCATTGCCGATGAAGAAATAGTCGACAATCATTTAGTGAATCCTGATCATGCAGTACACGAGTTGAACGATCAAGATAACAAAGAAGAAATTTATATGACCGCTGAGATTACCAACATAGGTAATATAATCAAGAGTTTGGATGTTGCAGTTGACTGGGCAGAGGCTTCTTTGTCAATAAAGGACGTATTACTTCAAAGAAGAATAAGAGAAAAAGCTTTTGCAGAAAAACTAAGCATGTAAAAATATAGTTTTAATTTTCTTTGTTAAATTAGTTTTCCAGTTGTAAAAGTCTTAATTTTTTACTTAATCAACATTATTTTAAAAACACCAACTTGTTCTCTATCTACAATAAATCTCTAATTTTTTCTTAATTTCTGAGAATAAATGAGTTTAAATTCAAATTATTTTAAAATAGTACATCTAATTTGACAAAAGCAACAACATTGGAAAAAGGCAACTATTACAACCAAAATCTAATCAGAAAAGTTGCTTTTAGCGAGTATTTACAGTATTAAGAAAGTTATAAACAGGGACTAAAAACGAAAAAAATTCCGTTCGTTTCTGTTCGGAACGAAAACGAAATATATCGTTTTCGTTCTTTTCGTTCTAACCGAAAAAATTCTTTTTTCGTTTTCGTGAACCGAAATAATAACGGTTAAAACCGGTTTTACAATATTTTTTTTGTCGTCAAAAAATCAATTTTTTTTCTAGTCACCGCAACCCTCTATAAATACGATAACAATATTTGCGTCTCAACTAAAATATAAACGATGACGATGGGGTTTGATGCTCACGGCCAGCATATTTTAGACTGGCGAACCATCGCCATATAAATTTACCAAATCCTTAAACACATTAACATTTAACCATTTTATTAAGTTTAACACCCGTAAGGTGCAAAAACACAACGTGATTAGGTTAAATTAGACACACGATCTTTATCTAAAAATATGAAAATATAGCAAGTGCTGTTTTAAATTTGTTTTAGTACTAAAAACCTATACATTTGAATTAAATAAGATCCTGCTGCAATTATTTAAAAAGACAAAAGAATGAATTCAAGTGGATAATTTACTAAATGTTATAAATAAAAAAGATATTTAAAAAAAACGCATATTAATTTGAAATATACTTTAACTTTGTAGTTTATACATACCATACAATATACATTTTCACATTCCGTTAAATATTACTAGCAACACATCTTCCAATAAATCTTCTTTTACATTAGTCATTTTCGAAGTATGAATAAATTTTACTATTATTATGTCTAAACGCAAATAAAACATACACATTGATAATATATATCCAATCAATTGTAAATTCTATATTGAAGATCTAAAAAACAAATTAGAAATGGAGAATATCTGTACCGTTAATTGTGTTACACGAAATTGCAAGTATAAACAATAAAGTTGTTAATACATATTCATGTAAATATATGGAGAAAAGTGAAGCTCACTTATTTCAAGGGAGATTTTTTACTGCCTCGTGGAGTCTTCCCAGCACAGAAGGTAAATTTGCGTTTGTGTTTAACAAATAAAATTGAAACAGCGACAAAACCGGTTAAAACCGGTTTTGGAACATATTTATTTCGTTTTCGTTCTTGAACGAAAAATAATAATTTCGTTTTCGGTTTCGTTTTCGTTCTTAAAAAAAAATCGGTTAATTTCGTTTTCGTTCCGTTCTCAGTCCCTGGTTATAAATGAAACTTTTATAAGAGTAGCTTTCTATATTTTTCAAGATATTTCACGAAATAAACATCCTTACTAAAAACGCGAAAACGAACACCGTATTTCGACCCAGAGGTTTAAAATTAGTATTCTTTATGTTAATACACGCACATAAACATATTTTTTCCAAGAGCGAAATGTCTTAATTGCATTCAAAGGCAAGTTAAATCGCTTCAATCGATAGGACCTTGCTCTAAGAGTCTTTTTATGTATTTCAATAGGAGACGAAGAGGATTTTTTAATGATGCTGCCCCGAATTCTATGTATTATTGACTTCAGAAGCCAATTTTGCTTCGTGCAGATCTAAAGAACATTTTAAAAGCAGAGAGACATTTTTATCTACAGAAGCATAGAGGATTATAACAAAAATTAACTACCTGCTGCAAAATAAATCGAAAATTCATTTATTCAAATTTAAAAAAAATACTTTGTCGTGAAACTCGGCTTTAATCAACGCATATAACTTTGTATTTTTAAATATTTTTTTTTTAACTATTTATCAATTCTATTTTTTAGTAATCAAGTAAATAAATTCATATGACGAACTAGCAAAATTTTGCAGGAGCGAAAAATGAAACGACAAACATATTTTTTCGACCCTTCACCTATTAACATTCCTGTCTCTTTTTCCCTGGTGGCATTATTCAGCTAATATTCCATAAATTTTCATAACCGATTGTTCACTGTCACAAAATGAATTCGTGATAACCTGCTGGTAAACTCGATATCTACATATTTTTAAATTTTCAAGTGAATCCGAGATGTTTTGTACTATGTTTAATGATGTTACCAACTAACGTGCATACAATAAATACTAAACTCTGCTAATAAAATATTTATTCCTAAAGAAGTTAAGGATTATTTATTATGCTATTAAAAATTCAATGTCGAAAGCTTATTTAGTCCCAGTATCGCTAAAAGGCTTTAAAAATTCATGAATTTCGATTACTTTAAAAGCATAATTTCTGGTAGCTCAAAATGACGAAAAGCCTGCTTTTAAGAATTACATAAACATGCGTTGGTTTGTAGCGCTTGCAATTAGTGCGTTTAAGGTGGTCAAATTTTGTCAAGTAAGTTAGTAATAAAACGAAAACAAGATAAACTGATAACCAACAGAGCAAAGTTAAAAATATATTCCAGAGGATTTTTGTATTGACTCCTAGAAAATTAAACTTTTTAAAAAATTAATAGATGTGGGACAATAAAACTGTGATAGTAATAATAGGAAACAAACTGCCTGGTGGACCGAAGAAGTCAAAAGAGAAGCGAAGGAAAAGAAAAGACTATGAAAAAATCCCTGACCACAAGCAAATGTTGGTTACGAAAAATATAAACAACAAAGAGAAAAGGTCAAACGGATTGTGCTAGAAGCAAAAGCTTGGGACGACTTTGGTAAAAGGATGGAATAACAATATGCGAGCAATCAAAAACTCTTTTACAATGTACTAAAAAACCTAAGACAAGATAAAAACCTTATATTAAAGCTAATAATGGATAAACAGGGAAAATGCTGACAACAGAAAAAGAAATTATCAAAAGATGGGGAAATTATTTTAAGGAGGTATTGGAAAGTGATAAAATAATAAATAGGATGGAAAATGAATCTGGAGGTAAAAAGATATAGAGGAAGACCAAAAATAAAATGGGAAAAAGAAGTGAGGCAGAGACTAGAAGAACAATAAGTCAACTGGAGAGATGTGCCACAATTGGCTAACGATAGGCAGGAGTAGAGAAACTTAATACAGATATAGAAAAGCATACTTCGACACCGAAATATACAAGAGGAACCGATTTAGAAGAGGAAGAAGAATAATATTCTTTCAATTTTGTACCAATGAAAAAAATTTTTGAAGAGGGACGTTGCCAGAAAGTGTTAGGAATATTCTCAACAAAATCATTCCTTTTTTTTCATTATTTTTATGTTTACCTAGATTTTACTCTATTTTATTCATAATTATAATAAAAAAATCTTCATTTAACTTTCATTTTAACTTTTTTTTAGGGTTTCGGAAGCTATATAAGTTTTAGATTCAGTTAAAGAGTAAAAAATGTGGAAAGTTTTAAGCGTTTTGAGTTTTCAAATTCTTAGTCCAAACTATCCCGAATATGATGAGAGATCAACATTTTTATTTTTTCAAAACTATTGCTGTTAATGAGATTGTTTAAAAAAAAGTAGGAATAAACTGTTTTATAACTTAGATACCCGTTTTGTGGTTAGATTTATTAAGACTTTTCTTTAGCAATAAAAACAGCATTAAATTGTATTTTAACGTGCGTTGTTCCTTTTTTAACAAAACGCTAAACAAAAAGAAATTTATATCCTCAGATCACGAAACTCAAGTTTGTTCCTAACGACTTTCTCGTCCATCAATATTCAAGTTAGTTTCGGAATGTTAAACCTTACAAACGAACAGAGCAGTCCATACAGATTGAAAATCAAAATAAAAACTTTACTCAGTATGAATTTGAGAAGAAAATAGCAAATTAATCATAGAAAATAAACAAATTTAATATTTCTTTGCTTTTAATTAATACCGGACGACTGTTTTTTTTTTAATCACAACAAATTTGCACACAAATGTGGGGGAAGGAGACAAAATGCGCCGCAGGCGATGTTTTTTTGGATATCAAAAGATCAATCGTGTTTTAATGCCAAATTGGATTCAAGAAGGACTCTTTGTAGAAATGCTAGACCAGTTTCTCGTCTTTTTGGATGAAGACTTAAAAAAAAAAATTGAGAATAGATCAGCGTATCGAAACTCGTGTCTGGAACATTCTTCGCCCACAATTCTTCGCCTATACAATTCTTCACCGCCACAATTTTTCGCCGCATACAAGCATATCACAAATTTTGTTTGTAAATGTGATTGTTTTTATTTATAACGTAATTTTTACAAATTATTTTACATTAGCCTAAAGTTGTTCCTTGTATATTAATACTTCTTCTTTTAATATTAGGTATGTTTAAAAATTGATACATGAATAACGTATGTTGTGATTTTTAATCTTGTTTCTGTTTATAGGATTAATAAAAAATAAGCTACTCTGACCTGAACTATCCTAATGTAAAATATTCTGTAAAAATGACGTTTTAAATAATCACATTTAAAAACAAAATTTGTGATATACTTGTATGCGGCGAAAAATTGTGGCGGCGAAAAACAGGGACTAAAAGGAAAAAAATCGTTCGAATCTGCTCGGAACGAAAACGACATATATCGTTTTCGTTCTTTTCATTACCACCCAAAAAATTACACACAGGTGTACGATGAAAGTGCTTTTGTGGCTACACCAACTAGTTCCAGAAGGTAACTTCAACGCAGTTTGTACTTTACGTATTTTTAAATTGTATAAAACTTAGATTTGAACTTTGGTGGGGTCAAAAACTGTACAACTTTTTAAAAATCTCGTCCATTTTCCGCTCTTCAGTTCGACTGTATATCATGTTGAACCACGAATGTCTTCTCCTGTGTTTAAAGCAGGAACTATCCTAATCGAATATTATATGAATTTCATACATTTCTTGGAACAGGTCGCATTCAAAAGGAGTATGATTTGTGAAATGGCTGTATTAGCCGCTAAACGATTTATTCAAGTCGTAATGCCCTGACCATCTGGCGAATTACATTCGCACAGTTAGTTTCTTCGTTTGTATGTGACTTACGATCAAATTTTGTGCCACTGCCTGCGAATTTCAGATGCTTAGAATTGGATTAAAGCGACTACTACACTTGTAAAACTTTGCGAGCATAAAAGTATTGCTTATCGTATGTAAAACGCGGTGTGTTTCATAAATATAGTTCTAGTGTTACTGTAATACTGTAATTTATGCAAAATTTACTTAAAAACCTTGTAATATCGCAAATAAACATGTATAACGAGAAAAAAATTAGTATTTTTTTTTTAATACCTACCACTTAACCATGTGCAATTATTTTTGACAGCTATTATTCCAAATTTTTCTGTAATCCAACTAAATTTGGGATTTTGTACCTTTACAAAAACGCGGTTTAAAAATTTATTTATCGATTAATCTTTGTCTCTATTGGAGACCACTGCTCTATCGAATACAGAAAACCTTTCCTCTTTCATAATAGTACATTACATAACAAGAGTTGTAAGAAGCATATTGCGTAATTGCTTTAAAACTCGTGTTATGTAGCTTACTTTTTCTACGATCGCATAATACCTACGATTTTGCCGGCTTTTTGGCTAATATACGCAAGTAATTACGTTGTCTTGTCAATTTGTGTTATAACTCACTTACTAGGCATGCAGGAAGTGTTTGACGTGAGTCTACTTTGATAATTTATTTAAAAAACTGTGCTTTTTGCTTACCGTGCGTAAAGACCCATTTACTATGCATGCAAGCTGTACGGTAAGAGTCATTTACATTAGAAAAACATTTTTAAAACACGACATCTACTTATTAAGCAAATAAATGAGAAGTTCTAATATTTTAAACTATAAAAACAGTGCTATTTACGATTCGATCGCAAACCTTTTCGTCCCAAATTACAAGTGTGTAGCAATTGTGTGAACCTAACGTTAAGCCGTGTGAGTGGAGCTCTTTCTTCATGCATAATACTCCGTAATTGTACTCTTTGTCAGCAAAAAGGGTTTTCTCTGTGTCTTTTATTTGTTACTGTCGCCCTTACATTATCTAACGAAAGCTGCTTTTATGGAATAGTTCCCAGCTGTCCTGGAAACATGACAAAGTACCGCTGAAAACTCGTACCGAAGAGCTTCCCAAGTATTACAATGAAAATAGTAGAATTTAGGAAACCATAAAAGAAAAACTGCATTAGCATTCTTATTCAAGTATATTAAAGAGACCATTATGTCAAGGCAAGGTACGTGCTTTGTTTGTGCGTATTTTTTGATTGAAAAAAAACTTGATAAGTTATTTGAGTGACTTAATTACAAATATTATATGAATTTAAAATTAAATTAAATTTAAATTGAAGGGTTGGAAATTTCATTATCGATTTTGTCCCTTTTTTTCAAACCTTAGTTAGAAAATTACCTAATAATTTGCCTCATAGTACATTTTCAACTGCTTTTAACATTAGATTAACGACGAGTTGAGTTTTATTTTCGACAAATACTCCAACTATCCCAAACTCTGCATCTACACGAGTTCATAAAAGTTTTATTGCAGCAAAACTTCTCGAACTTCTAGTAAGTATCAAATTATATATTTATTTACTGTAGCTCTTATCGGCACAAAATATTGAAAGTTTTATTTGGCTTGTAAGGCAGCCCGTTAGTAAATAAAATTACTTCACCCTTACAAAGCTTCCAGGAATTCGTGTAATACTGCTTTACAGCGTCGCGAAAAGGCATGTTAAAAGAGAAATATGGAGAACAAAAGAGGAAGTGCGAAATCGATTTCGGCACTTGTGCAACAGAATGGTTGAAAATTTATGTATCAATGATAAACACAGATAAAACTAAATTTGTGATAACGGGAAACATACCTATACGTATACAGCCATGTGATATCTCTAACTTTTTTTTTTTTAAATAACCGTAAGAAATATAGTTTGTATGAAACGCAACAGTAACCTAAATACGATAACATAAATTATTAAAAGTTGTAATAATTATGCAAAAACAATCTTAAACTAACGTTTTCAAAGCTAAGCTAGTTGCTAAGTAAGAAGTAAATAAAAATGGTTAGGATCTAAAAGCTCTGGGCTGTTATAAAACGAAATTGTTACATATTTACAACAATAAACGGTAAAAGCTTTCAACATTATGCAAAAGGACTGAGTGGTAATTTTAAAAGGAGAAAAGGAATTGGTTCCTGTTTTACGAGAGTGTTTCTAGTTTGCAGAGCAAGTTATGGCTGTTGAAACTACACTTTCATTCAACAATTTGTAACGTAAGGATTTACGGTGAATTCAGAAAATCGAATCGGTTTTGTGGAATACAAGTGTAAGGTAGGCCATTGTGCTGAAGGAATGAACTTAAGAGACTTGTAAAGTGCATTATCCAGTTCTTACTCAATGCTTCATTCTTGTTATTGTATATACTAATTGATACAGCTTTCATTCTTCGGCTACACAGTCATGAACAATAAAGTTTTGCCAAATGAATATTTAGTTTAAAAAAAAAAAACAAAAAAACTCATGAGTGGGTTCAGCGAAGTTGCTATTTTTAAAGCAGTACAGAATAATCCTGGGCTAAGAAAAAATACCGAAGGAAATAAAAGTGGAGATTTAACATAGAGTGTGTAGTCCTGTTCTTGACAATAGATGCTTATCGTAGGTCAGGGGTGGCAAAACGTTGTATGCCCGCGTGCCAATTTTTTAAAATTTCCACATTTTAAAATGCTGGCGTGCTAGTTAACTTTTGCAATTAATGAAGAAGAAAAACATTACTGAGGAGTTGAAGAGTAAATGTTACAATATTTGTATTAAATGAATATTTTTTATCGACTACAAATAAAAATTTGCATTAAACAACAAGATACATAACTAAATTTTTAAAGAAATATTAAATATTTTACCATCAGAAAAATATAATTAGACAAAAATAATAACTGCAAATTACATGTGTTTGCTTTTCAAACAACATTAATCAAGTGGTACCTACAATAAGAATTAACATATCGATGGTTAAAGTGTAAAAGCTTGTAAGTCGATATTTTTCATAATATTTATTATGGTGGCAAATGTTTAAGAATATCATCATCTATTAAGCTACAAAACCTCTCAAGTCTAAATTCACAATTAATACTGACAGAGCCATCTATCAAAACCCTGTAAGACTTAAACACTTTAATTTTAAAGCCAAAACCTTTCAAGTCCGACTTAGGAGGTTTTGACATCAAACGGCATTATTTGTACGACTTACGAGGAGGTAAAATAACGTGTGCGTATGTAAATAGGTGTGCTTTTTGGCAGAAAATAATGTCTTTCACACAGTGTAATCGTGGAAAGTTAATGGTTGAGATGGTAAAAAAGACTAATACTGTTGATCACACATGGTAAGTAGATTTAGCCTGCTTCATTCCAAAAGAAATAAGGTTATTGTTATTATATTGTGAGCCAAAACAGCATTTCTGATAAAGATAAGAATGTTGAGGATCCGGCAGAAGAAAGTGATCCTTTTGAAGATAGTGGGTCCAGTTATGAATTGTCAGTTGCCTCTCATACAAGTGATGAATCTTCTTCACTGGAGCAGCCCCCGGTGCACCCACAAATAAGTAAAAAAACATCAAGAAAGAGAGCAAAGAAAGGAGAAGTCAACAAAAGTAATTGGAGTCGTAATGTAAATAAAACAAAAAGAATGAAAGGAGAAAAAAATTTATCATTGCAATTTAATAAACAAGGTGCATTCTATGAAAGTGTAGAGAGAAAAGAAAAGCAGATGGGCCCAGCTTGCAACTGTAAAATGTCTAACAAATCTTCTAAGTTGTTCTGTAGGAGCTTCAGTGAGGAAGATCGAATGGAGAATTTTCAAAAGTTCTGGAAAATTTTTAGTTGGGATGAGAAAAAAGTTTACATAATGGGTTTGGTTGATTTACTGCCTATTAAATCCCACAAAACAGATGACACTTCACTTCAGCGTAAACGGTCGTTAGTTTTTCACTTAAATAATAATAATATTCGAAGGCGAGTATGTAAGAAAATGTTTTTAGAAACACTTTCAATTGGAGAGTGGAGTGTACATAGTTGGGTTAACGAGAAAACGGAAATAAATTTGTTAAGTAGTTCTAAAAGTCTTCTCAAAAGTAGTACTTCAAAAGAACGTTTACCTAAAACATCCAAAGAAAAAGAATTCCTAAATCAGTTCTTACAAAAGCTTCCAAAGATGGAGAGTCACTATTGCCGTAAAAATTCAACTCAAAATATAAACGACCTGTATAGATTCTATGTCAAGGAATGCACAGAAGAAAACTGCCACCCATTGAGCCATACCAGTTTTCGTCAAGTATTTGAAAAACTTAACCTCTCGCTATACAGGCCAAAGAAAGATCAGTGTGATATATGTACAGGTCACAAGGTTGGTAGTATATCAGAAGAAGACTACAGCTTACAACTACGACGCAAGGACTCTGCTCGTGCTGCAAAGGAACACCAAAAAGAGCTAGCTCTATCAGATCCATCAAAACTGGTGTTTACTATGGATGCACAATCTGTACTGACATCTCCAAAATTGCAGGTGTCTGTAGCATACTACAAAATGAAGTTGAGCGTACATAATTTTACTTTCTTTAATCTGGGGCATAGCAAAGGCGATTGTTACCTTTGGCATGAAGGAGCAGGATAGGTTACTGCCAATGAATTTACTACAATTATAATACATCAACTTGAGAAGTATATAACAGCCTTAACAAATGAAGTAATTATTTTCAGCGACGGCTGTGGATATCAAAATCGCAATGTTACTTTGGCTAATGCCTTGTCAAATTTTGCGAAGATAAAAAACATACTAATATACCAATATTATTTAGAAAAGGGTCATACTCAAATGGAGTGTGACTCTATGCATGCATGCATAGAACGAAAATTTAAAAACCACGATATTTATGTCCCTGCATGCTACGTTCAAATATGCAAGAATGCAAAATTACAAAGCCAAAAATATGACGTTAATTATCTAGACTTTAAATTTTTCAAGAATTACTCGCAAATTAAAAATTATGGTTCTATTCGTCCTGGTAACTTTCCTGGTGATCCAAAGGTTGCAGATATAAGATGTCTTGCATATCACCATGATGGGACAATAGATTATAAAATATGCTACGAGGATGACTGGAAACAATTGCCAAGACGACAAACGAGAAATCATAATAATGAAAATGTCATTATAACGCCATTATATGAGGTTCCACCAAAAATTAAAGTGGACAAATTCAATCACCTTCAGGACTTGAAAAAATTCCTGCCGGAAGATTTCCGGCATTTCTACGACACCATTTCACATACTTAATTAGGTTTCCTATGATTAAATAAGCTTTTGATGTTTTCTGTTAAATATTTTTGTGGAATAATTTTTTTTTTCTTAGTTTATTTCTTCTTTTAATTCTGAATCTCTCACAAATTATAGACAAAATCTATTAAGTATTATTTTACTTTAATATTTTAGAAACAAAACCTTGTAAGTCAAATATTTAAAAAAAAATAAAAACGTTTTGTACTGTTTCACTGGTAGTCATAAAATTAATGTCATAATGCATATTATTATTAAAAAATCGAAGCCGATTTTAACGAGAGAAAGCTGTAAAACGTTTTTCATCTCTCGTGTAAAATTGTATGAAACTAACTTACGATGTTTTACACTTTAACCATCGATATGAGTTTTTAATGCGAATTTTGTTGTTAAATGCGTTTTGTTAAGTTTTTTATATCAGGTTGGTATTTCGTCACTTTTAATAAAATGCTTGCTGAACTAAATCTATCTGTTAATGTATTTCTAAATTTATTTTTCATCAAATTCATTTGTGAAAACAGTGACTACTAACATGCATAAGTGTAAGAAAATGTAGTTAAAATAGCCGACGCTAATTTCTTTAAAGATTTGAACTCTTCTGGAATCTAATTCTCCCGCGTGCCAAAAAAAATTCCACGTGCCAACCGTGGCACGCGTGCCATAGGTTCGCCACTCCTGCCATATGGGTCATAACAATCAAAAACAGAGAAGTCGGAATAAAAGTACGGCAATTAAAATTAATTAAGGGAAAGCACGTAAAATTAGAATCAGAATAGAAACATGTTGTGGAATTCTTAAAGTGAAAGCGATTGAGTACAACATTCTGAAAGCACAACTAAGATAGGCAGGAGATGTGCAGCTAATGAGATGATAAACCTATAAAGCGCGAACTTAAGGCAAAAGTCTAAAGAGAAAACTAAGAAAAACCTGTATACGATTTTAAAGTTTAAGGCCGTTTCCGGTTGAACAGGAAGTCGTATTGCAACCTTAATATTTTCATCTAATTCGGAAAACATGATAACGATTAGATAGCAAACTTTATTGTTATAGCTGCAATAGTATTCTAGATATTTGTCTGTGTCCATATTTTTGCGCAGCTCTGTACAGAAAAAACGTGTGTTCAGATGACTCATTTTCAGAAATTAGTTTATTAAAACATGAATAATTATTACTGCACGAAATTCTAAAATATTAATTTAAGAGGAAGCATGTTTAAATTTCCAAAAGTTACTCACAAGGGCTTTAATAAATTATCTGGTCTCCAAATTAAAACATTAAAACTTTCATCACACCAGCTAAAGAAAAATAGGGATATACTTTTAATAACAGTAAAAAATTAACACAGCAGGCAATTTAATACATTGAAATAAATTCGTTGAGTCTGCGGAAAATTATTACTGCGGACAAAACAAGGCAACACAAAAGAATTGTTGAAGTTTATTTACTTAAATCATAAACTGACAATGAAAAAAATATGCAAAATAAAAGTTTAAACTGCAAGGGTGACACAAAACTAACATATTTATTTCTGAGCGTCACAAACTAATTGTGTTATTTAAACAAATAAACAAAATCAATTTTTTTTTGTATATACAAATAAATTGTTTTGAAAACGCTAAATTCCTTTTAACTTTCCAAACGCTTAATGGTTACGCGATCAAAGCTGAACCTAAACAGTTTATGGAACGAAACAGACTATATTGCGTCAGCGTTCAGTCGTAACTTTTTAAGGCTCAATTTTATACTTATTTTATGCGTCTTAAAATATCCTTACAAACAATTTTTAGGGGCAATCCACCCTTGGCGCGTCACGGGTCGACCGTAAATTTTTCTGTCGTCGTTAATTAATTTAGCAAGCGTTTTTTTCAGGATATTTTCCGCTTTTTCATTCGAAATTATCCTAAAAATTTGTGCTCAATTACTTAATCGATAAGAAAGATAAGATATAAGAATCATGGAGATAACAGTTTCTATTCGGGGGTTGAAAATGTAGTCAATGACTTGTTTTTAACACCCCAGTGCTCGCGCGGGATACTATAGTGTCCCAGTGATGTATTTCTGCAAATTTTTGTCAAATGGCACAATATTATGGCTTCGTCATTTCAGTACCTTTTCATCTTACTTTGTAGACTTAGTTAGCCTTATTGCTTATCAGTGACCAGTGCTATAAAAGCTGACAACTTAAAAAAATTACGCTTGGGATACCTGAGTATCCCGCGCGATCACTAACGTGATTTTTATTTTTATAGCTCGAGTTTTGTTCGTAAGGTAGTTTTCATGTAATTTTTGTTTTTACTATTTTATTATTGCTTCCTTATTTGTATAAATGATTGTTATTGATAATTTGAAATCTTTAAAATAATATCTTTCGATTTGAACATTTTAAATTCCTACGTATGCATTTTTTTTTGTTTGCAATTATATATTCATTTTTGTGAAACTTAGACCATGTCCCAAAGTAAAAATCCAGAGCAGTGGTGTAAGTAGTTAGAGGAAATTGAGGAGAACGAAGAATATATTGAAGACAGTGAAGATGAAGAATCCGAAGGTGATTTGGAAGACTATGAAGATGGAGGAGAAAATATTAGCGAACATGAATCGGAAACAGAGCAAGTCATCAATTATTCTGGTAGCGATAACGATTAATACAATGTAGATACTTACAAAGATAACTTTACTCACTGGAGAAAGAATATTTTCAAAAAAATAAAAGAACAGCTGCACGTAATATAATCGCTGAATTGCCAGAAACTAGGAGTGAGGCGAAAAATGCGACTACCTATTTAGAAAATTGTAATAAACATTAACGTTACTTTTTTTTGTAATGCTTTTCTGTCATAATTGTAATGTTCATGTTATATATTACAAACAAACAAAAATAATTTTTTAAAAGTCGTTAAATACTATTATTGCGAGTGGGATACCATAGTATCCCACGCGATCACTAACGTAACAAAAGTGAGCGCGAGCAACAGAGTGTTAACGAACTGAAAGAACAAGCAAGGGGTAAGGATATAAAACTGATGTAAGTAATTCGAATTTGAGTTTCCACTTTGGACCAACTTGATGCAAGGGAGACTGTTGTATTATGGCACACTTTTGAGATTTTATTTTTTTAAATTATTAATAATTTTTTTTTTTTTAATGAAAAAATATGGTATTAACTAATGAAGATCCTTTTTTTACAGCTCTATTAACAAACAAAAAAATAAAATATGATGTTATGAAAAGTGTTCCATGGTACAATATCACCCTCTAGTAGGTACTCTGGAATGGCACTTTAAACTTTATTTACAAACAAATACACAAACACATACAATGTATGGCGAAAGACATTTAGAAAGCCTCACCAGCTTATTTTACTTTTGAATTACTAGTTAATATCTTGTGTAGTTTATAAAATTTTTCCCAATCGTTTTATTAATTTATTTCTTAACCAATACTTCTTTTTCTCAGCAATGACGTAAATTTTAAGCCTAATTATAAAAAGTTTAATTTAGAAACCACTGAAGTATTCCAAGCTTTTATCTTTTTAAAGTTTGGAATGACATTGTGTTTGTCTCCAATATTATTATCGATGATCATGCCATTCCATTATGTGTTTCAAGCTGTGCAGAATTTGAAACTTGTGTGAATCTGACAAGCTTTGTGTGTTCTCTATTATAGTTGCTATAATCCTTAGCTGCACGGGTCTTACTAATGATTACTAGCCGATTATAACTCAACAAACGTCACGGATGGAATACTAAAACACTTTCTGCTTATTGTTGCCTGTTACGGTTTTGCTAGGAATAGAATTATAATGAAAGTGCGTCTATATATAAACATCAAACTGCGCTGGCTTTTTAAGGGTTGGTTTGTATTGCGTATGTGATTGTGTGCAGTGCTATTTTTTTTTTAAAAAAAACCTTATTCGGGCAAGTTATTTGCAAAAATTCATTTTTAGAGCTTCACAAAATTTATTACTATGGTTTGCTTGTACACGCATATCATGATAAAGTACTTTTATCATTGTTTTTGTAGTGCAATACATTTAGGCATACAATAGGTTAGTGTTCGTGCCAAAGTACATATTCTGGCGCAAAATTTAAATTTGATATTTGGCTGGGGCATCTATACCAGACGATCGGGGAAGATGCCCTACATGTGTTGGGTGTGGGGAAATGTACACAAACACAAAATGGAATGATGAGTGGGTTCAGTGCATGCATTGCAACAAATGGTCCCGTGAAGGCTGTTCTAAATATGAAAATCTTTGTAATTTGTGTGGAAAAATAATGACATTAAAAAAGAAATAAGTACTTAATTGTTAATATGTTTACTAAACATTTAGTTTCTGTTTATTAATTTGTAATTACATAATATTTTCGTAGGGGCATCTATACCTATACTAGTGGGGCATCTTTGCCCGACAGTTTGGTGAAGATGGCAAATGCTCATATTTTAAGTTTTTAATTATTCGAATCATATAAATTTATAACAGTGTAAATTTTCAAGTTTAAATAAAATAAATACATAGAGTTGTCATACAGCGTAGTTACAACCATAGTTTTTACTCCTTTGTCCAGAAAATATTAGCATCTAAAAAGGTGGGGCATCTATCCCGGACTTACCCTACCTTAAATATTTATTTTATTTATTTAGTCATTTGTCTTTCTACCGTTAGGTGTAAGACCTGACCTTAAATATATGCAACTCAAATCAGATTTATAAATTTAAAGTTTTTTTTCCTTCTTAGAGCCTTCTGAAATTTTAGGCCTTAAACTGAATTGTAATTTTACATATTTAATAACCCTTATTTTTAAGAAAGCATGATTCGCATGCAAATTTATAGCAAATTATTGGCGAGGAAACTTTCAAATTCATCGAAATTCTCGAACGTTTCATACGCCAGTAGAACTTCGCAGCGGTGTTTTAAATCAAGTTAGCACGGAAATAAAATTATCATAATTTTTGATATCGAAGTTTGCGTTTAATTTCGAACGTACGCGTGCGTTTCAGACTTGAGGCTTTCGCATTTATTAAATATACAAATATTTAAAACAATTCTCTGCGAATTCACAATGAAATTGTATTATTGGTTGACGCTGGTAGCGCCCTCCACACGGAGTAAAAATATTTTGTCTGTGTAGTCTTACTTCAAACGAAATACGTGCTAGGTGCAGCTTTAAACTAAAACAACAGACGGAAGACGATATGTCTAATACAAAGGAACGTTCCTGATATTTGATGGTAGATCAAAGAAAAGTCTTGAGGTTTGAAATTACTACTTTTGCGGTGGTATGATTGGCTGTTGCAGTTTACTTTAGTACATTTTTTTCAACTTTTATCAAATGTGTTTCGACTGTGCGAGAATAAAGAATATTGTTTACAAAAGCAACTAACTTTAATAATAAAATTTACTTTTTCTCAGTTAACCAAATAAATTATTTACTTAGCAGTGGCTCATTTATAAGCCAATCAATATATTTTTAATAAGTTAATTGCGATCATTTACATATTTTTGTTAGTTAACCACGTGGAAAAAACTATAGTCTTTGCAATAAAGATACTTATTTTATTATCAAAGACTAAAGAACCTATAAACTACCAAAAAACTTAACCGTTTTCTGTTTTTAAGTCACTGCCGAAAAAGTTTCCTTTTCTAAATTTTAATGTTTCGTTTTTTCGAGATTACTGTAGATCAGTGTTTCTGAAGCTGTTTTTATGTGCGCCTCCCTTTCCAGTATCAATTTTTATTGCACTTTTTTTTGCATACATTTTGATTGCGCCCTCCTTCCCATTTTTTTGTACTACCAAAAACACTTTGTTTTTATTTCTTAACCGTTCTTTGACTGAGTTTATTATTTTTAAAATAAATATTTTGTTAGTTTGTATTTCGCTAATGTGAACTTAAAAATAACTAAAAATCCGGGAGACTATTTATTAAGCTAACTAACAAGGAAAGATATGTTGTCGCTAGGATCTGATCAAGGTTGTGTTTATTGCATCAAGAACATCAAAACTAAGTGTTTTGCAGAGTTATACGTGCCACTGGCCATTTCCTTCTGAAAAATGGGGAGAAAACTAAAAAGTTGCGTAATAAAGGTAGTTTTTGCGATCGAGTTGGCCATGAAACCATCAAAAATAAAATTAAAATTCTTCTATTTACCAATTCGCGCATTCTTTGCAAGTAAAATGGTGCAATGATTTCGAAAAATCTTAAACGGTTCCGTAGAAAAACGAAACCCCTGAAAAAGCGCTATGATTTGAGAAGTTGTGGTAAGTATATCTGTTATAACTAAATCTATGCCACTTGCATAGGCGTTTAACCGTTTTTACAAGGGCCTTGTTCTGATTCTAGCGACGACATATCGTTCTAAAACGATTTTAATAAAATTAAAACACATTTAACTCACTGCTGCGGTTGAAATCCAAATTTTAAAAAAAATTCTAATACTCTTGTTTTCACTTTTATCACTAGAATCTATAATTTAAGAATTAGATAAGATTTTCTAATTTTAAAGGGCACGATACAAAAAATGTTCTTATACATTTATTACTTTTCGATGTCTTAGCTGTTACCAAAATGTTTGAAAAATTATTTTCCTATTTCAATCTTTTCGACAAAATTTGAATATAATCTAAAAATTGATTATTGCAATTTTAATACCATTTAGACAAAAACTACGACCAATTAAGGCTGCAGATTAATTATTTACACTTCAATGAGATACCTATAGGAAAATTTTAAAATAATAAATCCATTTGGTGGAGGCGCCGTGATACATTTTAGTAAAAGCAACATAACACTAATTTCTTACTATTATGAAGATAAAATTCAACTCATTCGGTGTTTTTAATATAAAGTAATCTACAGATTTGATAAAACTGAAATGTATAATAATAAAAATACTTTTTTTCTAATTTTCAGCATTCCATTATCTTTTATATGATACAATAAATTGTGTAAAACCTATTTAACAAGTTTTATAAATAAACAGGCATCCTAAAATGCTTTAAGAACTTATATTTCGTATTATGAACCGTTTATTTGTTCGTTAAAAATGAAAATCTATACCTATATCAACTTAGTAAATCTCACTGGAGTTGTAATTATAAGGTTGGCATTGGTCTGTCTTACTACTTGAGGTTTAAAAAGAAGGTCAATTTAATCGATATTTTGTTTTAAAACATTCACAGCCCATATACTAACTTAGGCACAATATTTACAGCTTAAACACAAACGGTAATGTAAACAGCTGAAACAGATGATAATCTACCAGCTAATCGATAACTGGTACACTCCGAAAGTGAAAGCACACGTGTAAGTCTAAATAAATTATTACAGTACGTCCCAGAAATAATATAAAGGTACGTTCCATCGGATAAGCCATAATTTAATAAATATCAGAACGACATGAATGTATCGTATCGTCTAACAAACCTATTTGTTAATTAGATTCAATATAGCTTAAAATAGATTGCCCATCAAATGAAAGTTCTACCCATAACAACGTAAAACGCGCATGCTAATATTATAAAAACGTACTAAGTTTCAAACAATTATACTTTAAAACTAAATCAATAACAATAGAGTAATCTGGAAAATACCCTCCCACTAAAAAAAATTGGATTTTGCAGAAACAGGAGTTGCGAAGATGCCATTAATCTGATAATTTCTGAAATAAAAACACCCACATCTCTACCACAAGGGAGCCTTTGTTGACTTTCGCAAGGCTTTTGATATGGTATAGAAATATTTTATGTGAAAAACCTATTACGCAGGGTGTTAAAGGGAAGATATACAATGTAATCCATGATATGATGAACACAAATTATATACAAGTAGATAATGGGAAAAAACTATCAAATCCAATCACTCAAAAACGAGGAGTGTTACAAGGAGATATCTTGAGCCCGACACTATTCCTGGCATTTGTACAGGACCTGCCAGACTTTATAAAAACGCACCAATCATACTCCCTAATGTAAGCAGATGACCTAGTTATATACTCTAAAGAACTCCAACAACTTCAGATAAGTTTGAACCGCCTCAGCATTTGGTGCGGTATAAATAAACTAGTCATTAACCACACAAAGAGCAAAATGATGAAATTTCGAAAGGGAGGTAGACTCAAAAAACGACAAAGCTTACATAGGAAACCAACAACTCGACTTTATCAATGAATATGAATACCTAGGAGAAACACTTCAAGCAACACTTACCCTAAACAAACATATCAACGCAAGAAGTAGGAAAATGGCTCAAGTGATGGGATCCCTGAGAATGTACAAAGCCACTGCAATTAAGCTATACAATATAAAGATCTGGCCTGTTTTGGATCCTTGTGCACAGTCCTAAAGGCAGGGCATCTATTGAAGCTAGATGGAGTGAGGGCAAGATACCTCAAGAAAGTTCTAGGCTTGCCGAAGAACGCATCTAATACTTTCACTTTTCACTGAGCAAAGAAACGGTATGGGAGAAGAGATTATAGGGATATTTAAAGGTGTAACAACATAAGCTCAGGCATAAAAAATTGAGCTTAGTAAAATAATTCGTTTGCTATCGGTATATAAAAAAACGCGGAGCAAATCTCCAGGATTATGTCAGGCACAATTATTAAAGAGAACCTTTAGAGATAAACCTTTTGTGATAAAGACATTAATCACATTAAAAATAGAATATATGATGCTCTTGCATGAACTGAATACACAATTCTCTCATTAGCATTCAATTTTCAAGGAAATTAAAACTGCCGGTTGTCCTTGGAGACTGACGCACCCTTTGAATGCTAATTAACGAAGTACTCTCAGCTAACTAGACATTTATTCCCGGCATCAAAACAATGTAGCGTATTCGAACACTCGATGAACGTCGTATAGGGGTGGATTTTAATAAATTTAGAAAATGGGAGATATAAGAACGAAATAAAGTAGTTCAAACAAGGGTAGAAGCAGACGAGCCTGCGTAGTGGAGAATTTAAAATAAGCTTTAACACATCTTCAAACACTCGTCCAAGTATTAAGTCATAGAAGTGCATAGTGCATAGAAAAATTGAAAATATTAGTTTTCCATGACTTTTCTGCAAGTAAAAAATTGTATGGATGCATTTTCTTATTAGCCTCGACACATTCTTATTGAACCGCCATTTTAAGTCTGATAAATGCGAAACATCTAGAGCGTGTGTCTTGCTACTAGGCACAAAGCTTAAAATATTACGGATTTATCAAAAACTTACGACATCGTTCGATCGATGGCATATAATAAGGCGAGACATAGCTGAAAATTGCCTTTGGGAGTCGTTTTTCGGACCGAGGAGTTCTTAACGTGAAATTGTTATTTATTGCGTTCCACTTAATTGTTCCCCTTTGCTCCCAAAACCCCGAAGCCAGTTATATTAAAGACCAATTTAATAATTAACTGGGAAAAGTCTGGTTTTTGCACACCCTTGTAAAAGCTGTTGTGGGGCTTATAGCACGTGATTAGAAAAACGAACAGGCTAAAAGCCCAATTTAAAGGGTACTTATCAATATTGCAATCTGTGAGTGCTTGAGGTTTAATTTGAAATACTAATAACTAAGTCAGATGATTAAAAACTATTGCAATTAAGACTTAAGAAAGTACACAATCTTAAAATAATACACTTAGTTCAAAGACATTAAGAAATAAAAACAAATAGAGTGTTTTGCTGGGACAAGAGGATTAGAAGGTGGTGCAATAATATGAAAAGAAGGGCACAAACAAAAAACAGTTTGAAAACAACGGTTATACAGGGTGTAACCTAAATCATTTTCAGTATGGGTATCTCGCTTATTATAAGAGATACAGATTTGCTTAAATAAAATGAATTATTCTTAAGGATGAGAGAAGCTACAAAATTCCTTTTACTTTAGATGTTTTGATGTTGAATACCTTTTTTGTTTTTTTAACTTTTTCAACTTAATCATTCGATCAATTTTATTAGTACTTTTTTGAGATACTTTTTAATAGAGAATGTAACTGTTATTTTTGATTTTTTTTACCCCTGATCATTTTTGCGGGGCCGGTCTAGGAGCGAGGCCGTATGCGGTGCACACTCTGCACACCCTTATATCCGACCCTGCTTGCTATACCTATTTTTATAAACAAGTCATAAAATCTAGAAAAATCGTATATTACCAATCGCTTATGAAGCTATCCATGGAACAAAAAACAAAAAACAACTAGTTATCTATTTTACACAGTTTCTATGGCAAAGAATGTAGCATCTCAACGTCCAATTTTTCATTAGCTGTAAATGTGCCAACAATTATGATAACAAATTTGCTGCAAATACTATCAAATTACACAACAATACTATAAACTTTTAATAAATGATACCGAAGACTAATGGTAGTTATTTAATTAGTTGTTTTTTGTATCTTTTTTCATAAATAGCTTGATAAGTGATTGGTAAAATAAGATTGTTCTTGAATGAATTACTTATTTATAAAAATAGGTATAGCAAGTAATATCCCATTAAAAAGAGAGAAAACTTTGTGACCCATAAGCAAAAATAACATTAGGGGTAATACCTTAAAAATGGCAAGTGATAAAAAGTCTAAAATAATAGTTACAATCTACATTAAAAAGTATCTAAGAAATTACTTCTAATGAATGAAGCAACAAAGTTATGGGAGAAAAAAGAAATTCAACATTTTCATAATTTTTTGCTATAACATCTGAAGTACGAGAAATTTTGTACTTTCAAAAATTTATTGTAGCTCCTTTCATCCTTAAAATTCTTTCAATTTAAGCAAACCTGTATCTCTTATAATAAGCAAGATCCACATGCTGGAAATGTTATCTGGCACAACCTGGGTAATCTACAAAGCTTAGAAATTTCTGCAACCTTAATATGTTCACATCGTAGTATAATTGCCTGAAGATGACAACAGCAAGTTTGCTGAAACGTTGCACAAGACCAGACGTAACCCACAGTGTCAATATATTTTAAACTATGCACCTACTTGCTTAAGTAAAACACTTTTTCATAACAATTCTCTATGTAGGTACGGTAATTTAATAAATGTCTACTTTTTATTTTGTTTTAAAACCGAACTTCAAATTTCTCACAAATTTAATTACAGTTTTCCATTAACTTACAGCAAAAAAGCTTGCTACAAAGTTGCAATTTAATTTTGCTTTTACTAAGTCTCCTAATAGCTTGAAATCACATAGGTAAAACTACATTGGTTCGAGTGGCTTCCGAGTACAAACTTGCATAGTATATTACAAAAACGTCTTAGGTACAAAGTTAAGTTTTCATAACCTAGGAATACTCGAAACGCATACCTACCACGCAAAAAAAAAAATTGTACGTAAGAGCAGGAAACCCATTACGGCTCTTCATCAATATTTAACCCGCACGTTACCTGTTGCTGGAGAAATAAACATATATTTTGATGAAGGTCGTAATATCGTCAGAGATAGGCATATCGCGATATGACGTGGAAAATGGGACGAATTTGATTAATAATTCATAAATCAAAAGCATTAATATGAAAACGAGTTATTGGAAAACTGATAAACATTATGATAAAGGCAATGACGTACGTATATTTATGAAAATGGTATATCAAACTGTAAATAAATGAGTTTATTTATATTTAAGAAGATAGTTCTACGGCAATGAAGAATTTTTTTATAGCTTTAGACTACGAGATACAGGGAGTATCAGATATTATTACCATCCCAAGTGACGCGTTTGTAAAACTAAGCCTAACAAACTTTATATATTATTAAATTGCAAAAACAGCAGCTTCAAAATACAAAAGAAATTTTGATTTTACAGGGTGTTCCAATAAGAACCAGCTCTGTAACTTCTTTATATTAAAAAATAGACCTTGGTGTTCATTATAAAATATTTTTAAAAAACCCAAGAAATATTTAAATAGCATATTACATTGTACCTACATACATTCTTACTGATTTTTACTACATTTTGTTAGTTCATATTTTGTTCACAGGCTGTTTTGACAGATATGGCATGTATCTGTTGTTAAAAATAAGTTTTAATCAACTAGTCCTACGACTTTCTGCCGTCTCTAGGAACTCTAGGGAGGACATGTCAATATATTTTAAAAGATTAATGTACGCTAGAAAATAAACATCTTCGAAACTCTTATACATTTATAGTTATTAGCTAAACATTATTTCCATCATTTAAAGTTTGTCAAAGATTTCTTTTAATATAAACGCGATTATTAACCAGTTTTAAGATAATCTCCAGCTTATTATAAAATGAATCAAAGGATGTGTTTCTTCGAACTGGGTACAGCATACAAAACAATACGATCAATCAGAAAGTCCTACATAAGGATTTAAATTGTGGAGTTATTGAAGCGACTATTTCGGCTTAGAGGTCCATTAAAATTGTCAGACGTGAAATCCCTATATTCATTTTCAATATATCAACAGCAGAAGAATTTGGGGTCGCTATCACGATAAATATTTGATTTTCGCTGACGCCAGTAATCAAATTCGTAGACAAAAAACCAGTGTGAATTTGGAGCAATTCTAACTCTGAAAGATTAAATTTTGTTCTAAAATATTCATAGATATCATATTTTTATTAAGAGATCTGTTACAAAATGAAGCCAGCACTTTTTTTTAAAGAACTTTGCAGTTTAGAAACTTTGCCTCTTCAATAATATGTGGAAAGCTAAATAAACCAACTTTAAAAATATTAAAACCCTTTGCGTTCGCTTTTTAAACTAACACTCGAATGTACTTTAAACTTTTAAATTACCAACGTTGGAAGATGCATAGCGAGAGATGGGTTTTACGTCAGCAATATGCCAAATAAGGGACTGGAAAATTTTATTGATTTCCTACGGCTTACGATGGAGCAGGCTGTGATACTAGTTTTAACCTTAAGTGAGGTATCGAAAGCTTTAAAAGTTGACATTTTCGATGTTTTACCTACAAATGTGTCTCCTACAAAAAATTTTTAGTTTTATTATTAAGCAAGATATGAAAGAGATTTTTGTCCTTCAGCTAAAGACAATCAATCACTGTCCTAAATATTCATGAGAACAGGTGTTATTATTGCCAACTGGCAAAAATATAAGATAGAATTATTAATATTTTAGTTGTGCAGATAATTGAATTATTTGCTGTTTTAATTTTTTTTGAACTGAACAATTTATGTACTTCTGAATTTACTTATTATTACTAACATATTATACAGGGCAATTAATTTTTTTTCCACCACGTTACATGCCAATATTAAATGCTGTAACATTGACGGATATCAGACTAGCAATACAGACCACTTAAGACTACCAATCTCAACGAACACAAACACACAGAAGATCTTATAATACATACAAAAGGCCCAAGATTTTTAATGACTGAAACAAACAGTCTATTTCAAATTTAAGACAAAAATCCATGTCGAGCATATTAAAAGTAAGGTTTTGCATTAATATAGGTACAAAGAAAATTTGTACAGAGCCAAATAAAGACTTCTTATTGAACACTTTAGTAACATGATTTGCTGTTTCTAATACAATGCAAGCTTTAAAAATGTCGTTACATCATTTAAGTTTGTACGTAAGTCCAATACCTTGAAAAGGCTATACGGTCAATGATGGGCATTATTTGCAAAATGTTGAGTGAGTAAATCGTGTCATATGACCTAAACAATTTGTCTAATAATAATTTAATGGATTCTTGCTCAATAATATAACATCAAGTATTGTCAAACCTGTGTACAAAACAATATTAAATAAAAATTTGTGTTATAGCGGCTGTAATAGGTGTTTTATGATGTTTTTATTTTTTTCCGGATTTGATTAGGAGGTTTATTTATGACAACAGCAATAAACGTAAAATAAGGTCCGTGTAAACCCCACTTTATCACCCAATAGGGTCTACTCTATATTGATCTATCGACTGGACAAACCGTTCTAATTCTGCGGCTATACACATGACATAATGGACTACCAACGAATTGAAAAAGAGCACGTGCCAACAAGTTATAGGAATTTGATGGAACAATTTATTTTCTATTAGCGTGATTTGAACACGCTTAAGACGTACCAATGTTGTGTGTATATAAAAACAGTACGAGTTTTTCGAACACCATTTTAAAAAGATATGTTTTTAATTCAAAGATACTATTTTTTAAGTGACATTAGATTATTAAATGCTATAATTATACAACTATACAATGAAAATTATTGTTAATGTTCGATTTTATTACTATTTTTTACTACGAACTAAGCTATCAAAACACGTTTAAAAAATATCCATCAAGTTTTTAAAACCCATTCATTAAAAAAATGTAAACTTACGTTGGTTCAGTCAATGGCCAAATTTTTGGTTAAATGCTGGAAAAATCATTTTTGCTTACCTGAAAAAAAAAAGGATATTTTAGAGATGTGCATATATTTATAATTAATATAGAAATTTGAAACCGTAAAGCTGGTAGGTGAAAAGAAAAACTTTACATGTAGAATTAATACATTTTAAAAACTTTTAATTAAAATTAGGAATGCACTAAGCAATTTGGCCGATCGTCGATCATAATTTATTGGCCGTATACTAATCTATCGGACAATTACTTAAGTGTCATTCAATTATTTAATTATTACACTTATATGAGCCGTTTATTTCCAAGTGGCATAAGTGCGAAAAATTAGTTAAAGCTGTTTACCATTACAAAAATGTTTGGTATTTTTATTTATAAACATTTTACTTGCAATTTCTTTCAAAACCATTACCATTTTCGTCAATAGAAATATTATTGTTAAACAGAAATGCAAATACAGTTATTTTGAAAAAGCCATATTGATGGATGGGCTTCCCCATATACTCCCAATTTACCAAAGTTATTTAAAAACTTTAATACAAGGTAAAATGTCTTCTATCACTTCTGTTAACGACTTCTATAAATGACAATGATTCAATAATACATTAATAAACTTTTACACAAAATACGTTAGATAAATTAGTTATAGTTATATCTCAAAATGTACTGGTAAAATTACTTATAACTTATGTAAATTATGAATATTAATGATTAAAAAAAAATACTTGAATAAACTTGTAATGCATTATACAGTGTGTCCAAAAGGTATGGAATAAATGTTATATATATATCTCAGTAAATATCCACTTAAGGGATAAATGTTTTGTATAAAAGTTGTTTGGTACTTAGTTTTCCATTATGAGACAAAATTTAATTTTTTTTTCGTATAACAAAAGCGCAATGAAAAACAGTTCATTTTTTTAAAATGACAAGGACATATTATACTCATATGATAGAGAATTTTATTCTCTTTTCAACGATGCAAAACTTTAGTACCCTTACTTAAGCAACTTTTTGAGAAAAATGCAAAAATTATTTTAATTGATTAGTATTTATTTCTAACAAAAACATCATAAGAACACAATTTTTTTGACGAAATCTACAATAAGTGTTGAAATTGTGAACAATTTACAATGGCAATGATAAACTCGGTTTTTAAACCCGTTTATAACATTCCCAACCATTTCAGGTGTAATTTCTCTAATAATTCTCTATCAAATGAGTATAATATAGGGGTACCTTGCCATTAAAAAAAAATTGTGTTTTCTTGGGAAGGACGACTTGGATAAATTGTTCCCTGGAGAATAAAAGAAAAGGAAAACTAATGTCAAGCATGTAACGTTATAAAATTGTCAAAATAAATTGATCATAATTCAATTTTTCCTATCACAAGGGAGAACTGCGTAATATTCAATTAATTGAATCAGAAAAAAGCATTATAGCGTTGAATATTGATCAAAAATGTTGTAATTTGAACTACCAAAAGATTAATTAAAACGATCCAATGTAACAGCACATTGGATAGTACTTTTTTTTTGAAATTGCTAAAATTTATATTTCATTTATTTGTTTTTAAGCTTAGAATGTACTACTTAAAATATTATTCCTCAAAAAAATCATCCAGTTAAAGTGATTTATGTAGATAAAGCCTAAAATTAAAAGAAAAGAATAATCCAATAACCTTTGAGTAATGCAATTTTTTTCTTTCAAGCCCGGTTCTGCCGCTCCTTTCACAGACAATTTGAGTTTATGCAATTAATTCTCATAAATAATTATTCCTCATACAAAAAATTTTACAATTTCTTTGAAAGTAATTATAAAATGCACTAGACTTTCATTAAGCACAATTTTGTTTAAGCGATAACTTTTAAAATCTGATGTTAATACCGTCTAAAAAAATTTCGTTAATTAAAAAAAGTATTAAAATGTATCATTAGCGCTTTCCATTCATTAAAAAATGTTAACGACAAGGTAATTTTAATAAAAAAGCTCAGTGGCTTTATAATACCGCTCCCTTTCATACATAAATTTAACATTCCCCTCAATAAATTCAAGTAAAACATCAAAATACCAAATCGCCTATCGATTTTCTGTATGTTTCATAAAAAACGATGAGCGAAGCAAACGCTAAACGAGTCCAGCGAGCTTAAATCCCATGTCCGGTAACTTCTCGGAAATGAAAGCTCGCCAGACGTGGGCGAAGATAAATACTCTGAAGTGAGTTGCTAGCTCCTTAAAAATCTATCTAAAAGTGTATCCTGGTCAGCGATGCGTTCCTTCGTTGGCAATATTCGTATTGTTCATCGGAGCGTAATTTAGAGTGGACTTAGTGGGTGTTTATCGTTTAATTTGTCAGAGAGGCATTGAGTCAAACTAAAATGTAAGATTTATTGATTCGAAGATTCTAGAATCTAGAAGATGGCTTTAGATAGTTATTGGAAAACGTTTTTTAACCAAAACGCCAGTGATTACTGTATTTTATTGATAGGGCTTTATGTTCCAATGTTAATTTGTTTTATTTTGTACTGAAAGCATGGATTTGCACAGTTTAAAATAAGCAAATTATATATTTTTGAAAAGCGCAAAAAATAAGCTTTCGATTCATGTCAAAGCCAACTATGATTGCCATTTAAAATAAGAAAGTTAGGTGTAATATATCAATATTTGTATGAGCAAAAAAAATTGAACATCGCTATCTTATTAACGACCAAAAAACCATGCAATCAAGTGTTAGTTATGGCCTCTTGCCAAATAAGCGAAACACAACAGTGTACAGCTGCCCCAAATACTTGTTTATGCTTTTTAAATGCAATAACATTCAGCTTGTACATGTACTTGCTAATCTACCGCAATATCTTTCATTGAGTATTGAGTATTGAGATAAAATGAATTTAGATCTAAGTAATATTTATAAATGGCTATGCGATAATAATTTATGAAGGTATTAATGTTGATAAATCCAAATTGATGATTTTGGGAACCAAACACATTATCTATAAAATAAATACTTATAATGCTAATGTGGATATAAAAATTAGCAACAATAATTTAGAAAGAGTAAACGAAATTAAATACCTTGGTGTTATATTAGAAGAAAATTTAACGTTTAAGTTACACACAAAACACATGATGAACAAAATGTCCAAAAAGATTTTTCTCTTCAAAAGATGTAGCAACACATTGGTATGTACACTAGAGTTTTACTGTATAAAACAATAATAGCTCCTCATTTTGAGTTTTGCGCTTCATTACTTATTAATTTAAATACATATGAGCTTCAACAATTACAAAAATTACAAAACCGCGCCATGCGCACTATTTTAAAGTGTTCAATTCATTCCCCTATCAAGGTTATGTTAAATACACATCAATTTATGAGTATTAATCAGAGAATAATATTTAGAACATTAGAGCTAGTTTTAAAAATTAAATTACAAAAAACATCAAACTACCTGTATGAAAATGTAAAATTAGCCCATGTGATCCACACTTATAAAACTAGAAATAGGCTTGATTTCGTTATAGAGAAATGTACTAAAAGTCAAACTGCTCGTTCGTTATTTTATCAAGGTTTTAAAATATTTAATAATTTGCCGCATCAAGTCAAAATATGTAATAATTATAAGAAGGGTATTAAATTAATTAAGGAGTACGCATTAGAACGCTATTAAACTATTATTTTAGATATTTAGAATTTAGAAGATTTTTAGATTTTTATTTTATTTCAATCTATTTTTATTTTTATTATATTTACTATTTTACCTATGTAAATTATGTTACAATGTAATAGCAATTGCTAAATAAAGCTAACTTAATTAACTAAATTAACTAACGAAATCGTACAGAAAAAATCTCTTGTGAAAAAAACCGCAAAATTAAAACACTATTTATTTTTATACAGCCAACAAACTGTTAAGGTAAAAATTACCAACTTTTCAAACGGGTGTAGCCAACCACATAGCTTGATAACACTAAAGTTTTTGATAAATATACGTCAAATGTAATATGTTAAAAAACACATTTTAACTAATAGAAGTCGCGACATTAGAAATTATTTTGAAATAATGAGAAAAAAATCAAGTGTCCCAAATATGGGACAATGGCTGATAATGCGTTAAGCCACAAACACTCTGACTGGCGGATGTAGCTTAATAAACTACTTCATTTTATAAACTTTATGTTAGAAACGTGTTGAAAAATACTATTTGTCACAACTTACTTGTATTCCGCAGGTTTATTCGTCAATAAACGTCGAACTATAACTGCATTAGCTTCGCTACAAGAGCCAAGATATATTATGAAACCATTAAAAACGACTATACGCCGCTATAAATGAAAACTCTTTGCTGCAACGAGATCCGTCATGAACCGGAACACGTCGTTATTGTGCTTCACTGCTGTTGATATTTCGTTTTTCATCGAACGCAGTTTCAAATCGCTTCGATGTTAACATTTCACCGACATTTAAAAATATATTTTAAATCATACATCGTGCAATGAACGTCAGGATGATGGGCAGTTTTTGATCAAAGGACGATTAATAACATTTATCTTTTAACAGGATCGATTTACGTTTTTTGCATTATATTCTCGTTACATAAACATTAATGAAAATGTTTAATTCCACAAATGAAATGTTTATTAACATTTTATTTATCGCGTGAATGTTTTTACAAATATCATACAAACATGTATTTTAGAAGAACTGTAAACAATGCTGTATTTAATTTTTAAAACTTTTAGTTGTGTCAGCTGTGTGACATTAAAAATATGAGCTAAGCAGTAATGTAAAAACGATTTGTTTTGTTATCGATTATTAATAGGGAGGAAACCCATTTCGTTTTAATCAGCAAATGTAATCTCCGATAAAACACATGGGTAGTGCAATAAATGTTTTATATTATAGGCAGTATACAACTTTTATTCCTTATTTTTATTACCTAAATACAGGGTGATTGAAAATCGAGTTTAAGCATGGGAATCTCGCTTATTATTATAGTAGGTTTAAATTCGGCAAAGTTGCTAAATTTAGTGCTCATTTATAATCCGAAGAGAAATTGGAAATTCCTCAAACGGTATCCAAGAAAATTAGAAAAAACCGGAAAATGCGATTTTTGAAAATAGTCTATAGCTTCTTTGGAGTATGAAATATTTCAAATGAGTAAAAACATTGCCGAAGCAACTTTTTAAGCCGAATCGGATTGTGGTCACAAATTTTTCCCAGATTGGTTCGGTTTTGTTTTATGATAACCAACTTTATTTTTTCTTATGGGCGCAATTTTTGCTATTTACATAATCAAATAGCATTTATTTTTCTAAACTCATTGATGTATCACTTATGGTAAAGGTAAAAAGGGTTTTAAACAATAACCATTATAAATCAGATAGGCCGGTCGTTGTAGTTTATGTTGTTTCCATGACAACCAATTAACAAATTAAAAATTTTGAAATTCCTTACTTGCCATCGTAATAGATTCGTAAAAACGAACTTTATTAACGAAGGAAAACCCGATATCCCGCGATATGGTGTCTTAGATGTTCGATATTGTCGTGCCAGTTTTCTTGATGAAGTACCAAGTGTCTTTTTCTCTCTTCTTGCCAATCTTTCCATTCTTGCTCTTGTAAGAATTCTAGGTTTACCACGTTTTAAAAGGTTTATCCAAGGAATACCTTGCTCACATTCAGCAATTATCCAATTACTGGTTCTACGCTATATATTTTGATTTTCAAAAATGCGTATTATTTCAACTTTAGGGACTCGTTCAACCAAGGTAGTTCTTCAGATAAAGTGCAAGTTTGCTGTTAAACATAAATAATTTTTTAAACCCAGTGTGTTAAAGTTAAAATAGACATCCAGAATATTTAGACGTTTTCGTTTACAAACGATGTAGGTCCAAAATTGTTAGTTTTTGACTGAAGCCAAGAATACATTTTAGCAGGCGCTCCCTAATCATAAACCAAGTGGTGAATGTCTTACTTCAAAATTACGTCATTGAGAGCAGCATAAACGTGATGTGGGAACATAATTTTCTATATTAGCTGGACACTAAATGTTCACTATCTCAAAACTACAAAAATGAACTTGTGGCATTTGGTAACCAAGTGGCTCGTATATCAAATTTATGTAAAACCTCTGAAACAAGCACTTACAGAAACTTATTATACCCACTTACTTGTTACTATATACTAATTTATAACTCTTAACCGATTTTTTATATATACGAAAAGAGTGCTAAGCTTGTGAGGATAAATACTTAAAAATATGAATATACAAGAGCAACATCATCAAGCAACTTGGAAAACATCTCATAAACAACCTACATGCCACAAAAAGGCTGCAACAACCAAACCCAAAACCTTGCCCTTAGCATTAAATAAAATAGAATTTGCCCTTTATCTGATTAATAAATAAATAACCCACATTTTTACGACATTTTGGCTAATAAAACTATATGGAACAGTAAATTTGATACGCAGAAGATAACTTTAATAAACACACCACACGCTTTTATTACGAACGGGATATTAACAGCTTTTTTATTGGATGTAAGGCATTTTATTAAATGCGGTAAAGCATAAAGCCTAACGCCAACACAACTTTTGAGAATTATTCTCATGGGGGAATAAAACAAAAAATAATTGCACACCAAGAAAATTTTAAGCTGTTTAATAAATGATTAGGTACGGTTATAATATCTGATACTATATCTAAATACATCAACAAAACATTGCTCCAAAATTAGTAACAACATGGCAAAAAAGTAGATGTATTTTTAAAAACTTTTCTTAATAAATTTTTAATTGAGAAAGCTAGGGGTAAAAACAATCGTCCAAAAAGCTAAAAACAGCACTAGATGACATCCAGGACTGGCTAAAAACGTGGCGCATCAAAGCTAACGAAACTAAGTCTCAGCATGTGACGTTTACATTTAAAAAAAACTCAACTTTAGTTTAAATGCAAAACTACTTCTTTATACAGAAACTGCTAAAAACCTAGGGATGCACTTGGATCGACGCAACGTGAAAACATCATATTTTTATGAAGAGAAAGAAGTTAAGGATTCAATTTACAAAAATTTTAGTGGCTTATCAGTCAGAAAGTCAAAATTCTTGTTCGATAATAACCTAATTATTTACAAAACGATCCTAAAACCAGTGTGGACTTATGGTGTGCAGCTGTGGGAAACTTCGAGTGCTTTAAACATAGGAATCCTGCAGAGATTTCAATCTAAAACACTAAGAACAATAACAAACGCGGCTTGGTTTGTGACAAATGACACTCTGCACAAAGATCTAAACATTCCTCTGGTATCACAAAAAGCCAGGGCGTAAGCACTTAAGCACCAAATATCTCAGATGACTGGAACGGCATCACAACCCGTTTGCCGTCAGTCTATTACACAATAGCCAAGCCCCACAATCGGTTGAAGCGATACAACCATAAAAAAATAAGCTACAGATAAGCTTAGACTATATTTTTAACATTAATCATGTTATTTTTATTACTTGTTAGTGCTTTAATGTAAGTTAACTAACTACTCCTTCGCTGCCAAAATTTTAAACAACCGATTATTGCTCTGGGCCAAATCTCGCGGAAAATAAGGAGACAAAAAGTGAGAAGGCTATTGCTAAAAACAAACATTGTCATCAACAAAAAAGTAGCAGAAAAGGTCATCCATTTCACTTATCAAGAGAGTGATTTAAGTTATAATGGATACCAAGACACTGATAACAAACTGCACATATATCAAATGATATACAATTAACATAACTCAGGAAAATAAATCAAAAAGATACACAAAGGTAAGTTTTATAAAATAATAGCAACTCCTTGTTCTCTTAAATAGCCGCGAAACGTGGACCATAAGAAAGGAACATGAGAGAAGAATACAAGCTTTAGAAATACAATTCGCGAGACAAGTGAAGGGATGTACAAAATAAGAAACTAGGACGTAAGAAACGAGCTGAACATTATAGTATAAACGAATAAACCTCACCATAGAGTAAAAATTGACAAGAACATCTACAGGAAATGCATGAATCCCGACACCAAAACAATATTTAAATTAAAAGCCAAGAGACAGATGGACCATACGCAGACTAAGGAAAAATTGCAGGATAATCTATGAAGACAAAACAGACCATTAAGGCCTTATCCATGAACTGAAGAAGAAGAATGCAATGGAGTATTGTTAAGCACAATTTTTGCAAAACGGCTTTTAACTTATTTACGAAAAGGAACACCAAAATACCTCTTGAAGACATAAAACAACTTCTAAAGCTTAACTCAAACGTCGATATACGAAACAAACAAGCCCAAGGGAGCTTTCAAGATTTCGAGCAAGATTTGACCCCGAATGTACGTAAACCAAACAACGTTTAATTATCGTACCGTTCCGTTCTCTTTGTCCAGCGTCGGAGCTTTTATGGAGCTTTGGAAAGCCGTAAGGTTAAATATCGCCTGTCTATCACTTAGAAAGAAAAAACAATATTTCTTATTTCTTGTGGGAATCGAACCCGTGGTGTTTTATTCTCTTGAATGCTTTTATCTTAGCACTTTTGCGATTGCCCCTATATCAATCGCTTTATATTAATGATTTGTAGTTTTGCCAAAGTAAAACATTATACCTACTTTTACAGCGCTTTAACTGTTTGTTTTTGTACTTCTTAACAAAAATATAATCGCCCACAAAAATATTACATCTCATTTTGTTAAAATTTAAACAGAAACTGAAAATATAAAGAAAATTAGACCAAAACTGCGGAAATAAGAATTCTGAGAATTGCAAGAGGTTGTAAACTATTTTATTCAAAAAGAAACGAGGCTATAACGAATGACTTACAATCTAAATCGATAGAGAATAAAAGAGGTAAGTTTACCACAAAAGGAGATCCATTTTTTTTTTAAATCATTTAGTGATTAATACTGGTCTAACTGGGCCAACCATTAATTTTTCTATTTGATAAAATGAAAATTTAATATAATGAAATAAATGATAATGAAATGATTAGTACTTAAGTTCACCCATCGGTGTCCTGAAGATGTCTATGACTCTACCACACTAATACTACACTAATACTACTCAAGTTCAAACGGTTTTTGTCTTATTGGTTAACCCATGGCTGTCCAGCAGTTGTATTGCCTTCGTGTTTATGTGGTTTTGCAGTCGCGTTGCGTGTTTTTTTAGCAAAGCGTTTAATTTCGCTAGATACTTCTAGAATTTCGAGATCACGATGTATGTCCTTGTTTCTCACGTACCATAGCGCATCAACTGCGTTACGAAGAACTTTATTTTGGAATACCTGAATTTTCTTGATGTTAGTTTGGCACATCCCCACAACTGAATGCATTTAATCTAGACAGGTTTTAGTATCTGGTTATAGATAATAATATTATTATACAGCTATAATTGGAAACGTCGTCCTAGAAGCCAATACAGTTTTCTATATTTTATACTTAGCTCTTCTTGTTTTATTTCTATATGTGGCTTCCACCTCGCGTGTCGGAAGTCATGCCTAAATGCTTGACTGTCGTTTTGGTCGGGACTACGTTTCCATGAATCGTTATGGGAATTTGTGTAAATTTTTTATTAGTGAAGTATATGTGAGTAGATTTTTGATCATTCGGTTTTATACTCCACTCGTTCATCCAATTGCTGATTCTATTACATGCATTCTGCAGTCTTTCCGCTGCCTCTTCTGTATCTTTACCTACTGCCATGATTGCAGTATCCTCTGCAAATGTGGCTGTTGTAATGTTTTGCAGTTGTGGCAAGTCATGTGGATACAGTAAGTAGAGGAGTGGGCCTAGGACGCTGCCTTGAGAGACTCCTGCTCTCACTTCTTTTAGTGCAGAGTATTCGCTTTCTTGCTTTATTCTGAACAATTTATCTGATACATATGACAACAACAGTTCTACATATTGTTTTGCTAGTATTTTGTTTAGTTTCAGTATCAGTCCTTTAGGAGAAACCCTATCAAATGCTTGAGCCACGTCAAGGAAGATGGTAGAGCAGATTAGTTTCCTCTATTGCCTTTTCTATTACATCCGTTATCCTGTGTATCTACTTTGTCTATGGTAGAGTGTCTGTGTTTAAAACCAAATTGATGGTTTAGTATTAGATTTTTCCTTTCTATGACGGGTAGTGTCTTTAGGAGCAATTTCTCGAATAACTTGGAGATGACCGGTAACAGTTCAATATGAACAAAAAAAAAGGAAAATTAAAAGACTGGTAAAAACTCTGTTAGTATGAAATTTTGATGCCGAAACAAAGTACAGGCCTAAATATGAACACTAAAATAATAAAAAGACCAATTAATCAATGATAAAACCAATTAATTCATACAAAGACATCCAAGACAACAGATACAAAACGTGGAAGGAGCAATGTGGGACAAAAGCCTACAAGATAATAATTCACAGAGTGAAAAATGAACTTTAGCCCCAAAAATTAAACCAATAACCTTTTTTTTTTAAATTTAACAAACAACGACGAACGCAAATTAAAACCCAAACATTAATATGTGAATTTGTACAAGACAAAATAAACAAACCGTTACTTGGATACAATGGAAACACCGTAATAACTTCAAATTCGTTTAGTACGTCGGCTATGTTTGATTTAGAAGATAAATTTACATTGTGTTAACCTATAAACTTTATTATACAAACAGGAAAGCTCGGCTGCCTACATGAAATTGCCTGCGTTGGTGTTGTTACTATTCATTGAAAATACAAGAAAAATATTTGCCTTTGTATGTGGGACATGTCTAAAAAGTTGTTTTCTTGGCACATTAACCAGAAAAACAACTTCATATTTACATCAGATAAGCGTGTATGAATTCCTAATCACTTTCATTTCACTGCTTCTCAAAATAAGCTCACGAAATTACTCTAATTTTAACCTGTTTTTACACACGTCACTGTTTTCATATTGGATTTTTTCTAAGGTATTCATTAGTTTTCAGATTGATATTTGTTCTGCGTCATTAAAATGCCAACAAAAAATTACTTCCATATACTATCTCCAAGGCAGCAATTTAAAAAACACAAAGTCACGTCATTTATTCAAAGAAAGAACAATAACCGCACATTTTCTTTTGTATTTTTATTTGTGAAAGAAGCTTTGTACGTTCAGCGAAATATGTAAATTAAAGAATTGTTTAAGATTTTTGCCGTCCAACACCACAAAACAGTTCATTTAAAAGAAATTATTTGTAATACTTATTATACCATTTTTTTAAATAATTTATTTAGTTCTACGTCAATATATTTCAAATATCCCTTAACTTCACTAAAAAAAAAACTTATTATATGTAATATATGAAACATACACAATATATCGCGTGACTTAATACACCTAACATAAAAGGGTCGTGCGCCTTTGTACTACATAGAAATTGATCGTTATATATTTAGAATTATTATACTTAAACTTGTTAGGATGTTATTAAAAGTTATTTTTGGTTATGCTAATTTAGTCCCTACTTGAATTTGTCAATCGTAAATTAAATTACTACACCCAACATAGAAAGTATAGCGGTAAGTACTTAAATATATATCTAACGTTTTGCATGGATGTATTTTTAATTTTAAAAATCCATGTTTTGGCCGTGGACCTGAAACTACCTCAATAGCTTTTAGTGTGAGGAACCGGTGTTTGGGCAAGACTCGCCTACATACTTTACAGTAACATTTTGGTCTAAATAGTTTAAAGGGATCAGAGAATCGCTTCGGGATGGCGCAAGGTCTGGAAGACCTCTGGAGGCAATAACAAAAAAATATTGTAAGGAAAGTTGAGAGGGTAATACGAGTATTGTTTTAAAAATACTAAGACCACTATGACTTCTTACCAGGGAAGGTCACGATATGTTGTTTCTAGAATCTGATCAAGACTGTGTTTATTGCATCAAGAACATCAAAACTGAATGTTTTGCAGAGTTATACGTGACACTGGCCATTTCCTTCAGAAAATATGAGACAAACTGAGAAGTTGAATAATAAAGGTAATTTTTGCGATCGTGTTGGCTATGAAACCGTGAGAGATAAAATCGAAATTCTTCTATTTACCAATGCGCGCATCCTTTGCAAGTAAAATGGTGCAAATTTTTCAACACAATCTTAAACGGTTCCAGAAAAAAACGCGAAAAACGAGGTCCTTGTAAAAACGGGTTACCCTATGTTAAACGCCTGGCAAGTCGCATAGTTTTAATTATACAACTTCTCAAAATCATAGCGCTTTTTCAGGGGTTTCGTTTTTGACGTTTTTCTCCGAAACCGTTAAAGATTTTTTCAATAACTTTGCACCATTTTACTTGCAAAGGATGCGCGCATTGGTAAATAGAAGAATTTCGATTTTATCTCTGACATATTCATTAAAACAAAGAGAATTAGATAAAAATATATTAGCAGTATATTTAAGAGTTAATATTAGGTTTTTTTGCCATTTCATCAATTTATCTTGCCACAGTAAGTCTAAATAAAATAATATTAGAAAAAAGCCTTTTTTCAGGGCAAATAAAGTTCACAAGACATTTTAATACATTCTTTTATTAAACTACAATCAGAGAATAGTTTCAGATGTTTAGCTGAAATATTAGAAATTTCATAACTTGCTATTGTTGTGGGGTCTTGTTGTTTATAAGCATTTTTGAATAGGTTTCGTTGTCCCGCTAAGTTCTCTTTCATTTCCATTATTCTTTCTCTTTTGAAATCACCTGTTAATTTCTCATATTTTTTAGCACTGTTTGACGTGTAATGACACTTAATGTTATACTATGTAAAAACAGCAATGCTTGTAATATACTACTGGGCCGCGGGCCGCATAAAAATTTAAGAAGAGCCGCAGGTTACATTCCTGCTGTAATGAGTATATTGAACAGGATGACAAAAATGATTACTCAGAAGCGTACGAAAAAGGGATTACGAGTTGGGTTCGTTGCTTATAGAACGCCAGGCATTACTTTGAAGAAAAATAAAGACTTTGTTTCAATTAAGTAGTTCTTTTGTAAACATGCTGTTAAGGCGATTTCAGTGTTTTTAAAACAATCCTCGTATAGCTGAGTAACAGTCTCTTTTATAACAAAGAAATAAATGTAGCCGAAATATGCAATAATATTTTCAAAAAACGTTAAAGCTAGTAATAAAAACTGGTAAAAGAGCTTACATTAACAATTAAAATTTTGATTCAAGCCATTTTTTTAATAGCCTGGTAGATCACTCATTAATTTTCATGAAAATAACCGAATTACAGAATTCTTTAGACGTTACTTATCTTAATATTGTATGCGTATGTAAATTATTTAAAAACATGTTCTTTTTGTGAAAGAAATACAAGAAAATTCTCATGAAACTTATTTAAAAAGTCTGCTATTTATAGGTGCCCTGCACTTAAGGTCCTGTACCAACTTAACCAACAAGATTACGTTTATTTTGTTTCGAGTTCTTTCTTTAACTTCGTGAAATTTAATAATCCAGTTGCTGTAGGCTTAGCATAAATTATTCAAGTCGGGGTTTTGAAAAAAACCGAGCAGAGCTTTGTAAAACGCAGGTGTGGTTTCATCTTGAATTTGTTTTCGAATCGCCGCTATTGTTGCAACAAAGTTTCTGTTAGTAACGTTACAATATTGTATAAAGTAATTAAATTTTGCAAACCGACATGGCTGTTCACAGCTCGTTCGGTAGTGATGTTTGTTTGGAACTCTACGTACACAAACACCCGGGAAATTCTGTCTGCTGTGTGTACTACACTTCTCCATAGAGCGTAATTTGATCGAACCATGTTTCAGTATTATATTTACATTTGATTAAAACAGTTAACTGTATTAAGTCTGATGCAAATTTATTGTGTTTTAAATCAACGTCAATTAAGACACATAATTAAGTTTTAATTTTCCTCTCAACAATTCAAGTTACATTAAAAAGCGGATCAAAATTTTGTAACTGTAAGAATTATTATAATAACAAAAGAAATTACGTTTTTACTTTGATTTAGGTGCTTAAACTATAATATAACTATTATTTTGGTTACAGGCGATGTTTAGCTAGATATGCAAATTAAAATTAAATGAACCACCTGTTTCTGGAAACCCTAAACCAGGAATTGGAAAAAATATGAAAATAGAAACAAAAAAAGCTAAAACTATGATCTTTACAACAGAGTACAAAGGGCATAGCATCACTTTAAATGGGCTTAGGTTGGAACAGGTAGAAAGCTTTAAATATTTAGGAGTGATCATAGAAAAAAATGGAGGAATGGACAAGGAAATAAGCGAAAGAACAGGAAATGTGGGAGTAATTTCTAACAGTTTAAGAACAACTTTTTCTGAAAAGAGATAAGTCCCAAAACGAACAAAAGTGAAAGTATGGTAAAAATATTGTAACTTCGGCACTTTTATACGAAAGTAAAACGTGGACACCTACAAACAAAAATAGTAGCCGTGTGAATGCAGCAAAAATGAGATTTCTAAAAAAACTCAAGAAAACCGAAAAAGATAGAATCAGAAAAGAAACACATAGAGAACAGTTAAAGATAAAATCAGATGAAACAAAAATCCAAGAAAGACAACTGGGATCTGTGATGGTTGGGTCACAGTTATAGGATATAAGAAGAAAGGTTAACCAGAAAAGCCTATAAAGCAAGATCACACAGAAAAAGCCAGAGAGGTAGACCGAAAAAAACTTAGCAAGACGAAGTAAAAAAAAGCTGCAACGGATAGAAACATCAAATGGAAAGACATAAAAAATCTAGCACAAGTCAGAAAAACATGGAAAAAGTCTGCAAAACACAACTTAACACTCCTATATCTAACAGTAGGGGTCAATGATTAAATTTAAAAAAAAAAAATTGAATTCAGTAAGCGAGCAAAGTGTATTTTTCTTCTACGATGGATAATTTTCCCCCAATTTAAATATAATTTACTCTACTCTACAGGGTGCCCATTTTTCTAACCTGTTGTATGGGTAACTCCGTTAATATTAGAGATACAGGAACTTTTAAATTAGCAAATTTGTGCAGAATTTAAAGGGAAATCTGATGCCATTTTCAAATTTGACCTACATACGTCATCAACTTTTTGAAATATTTTGAAAAAACTGAAAAAGGTCGATTTTTTCAAACTTGAACAATTCCGTAACCATATAAGTTAGAACAAAAATAAAAATTGACTTTTATAGATATTTTTACGTAGATTTTAAATATGTTAACGAAATTTTCATAGCACTCTCGATTTCCGAGTTATTGCACAAACTTGCATTTTTTTAAATGGAAGTCATAGTTGGCTGTGGTCTTATTAAAAAGGTTATTTTTTTCTCGTTCCAATGATATAAGGTTTGTTATGCTTTACTTTTGTAGTTTTTCTTTAAATAAGCAAAAATCATTTCGCATGTTCACAGCCTACTAATAGATGAGAGTTATCCCGTGTTGATGTTCTTTTTTTTCGATGTGACATTTAAGAGTTGTCTCTTATTGTTAGGGTAGCAGTTATTAGCCAGTTACAAATTCTAAAAACAAAACCTCATAGTTTGTCAAATAAAATTTATTGTTTGTTATACGATGTCTCTCTCTCGTGTTGATCAAAATTTTTGTTTATTATAAATTTCAAAAACAGTGCTTTTTAATGAAGAAATATTATCAGGCTTTTTGGTATACCCGTATTTTTTTAAATTGGTTTCTAATAACGAAAATAATTTCTTTTTTGGTTGGCTCTTTTCCATAAATCTTTGCAAATACATATCACTTGAATTTCTACTATTTCTATTACAAGCGTAGTAATAGAAAAGCATGTGGTTTTTTTCTTTATTAGAACACACTGTTTTTGAAATTTACAATAAACTCAATCAAATATTTTGACCAACACATTTTGAGAGATTTATACGTAAGACAAACAATAAATTATATTTGACAAACTCTGAGGTTTTGTTTTTAAAATTTGTAACTGGCTAATAACTGCTACACTAACAATAAGAGACAACTCTTAAATGTCCCATCGAAAAAAAAAGAACATCAACACGGGATAACTCCCATCTATTAGTAGGCTGTTAACATGTAAAATGAGTTTTGCTTATTTAAAGAAAAACTACAAGAGTAAAGCATAACAAACCTTATATCATTGAAACGAGAAAAAAATAACCTTTTTAATAAGACCACAGCCAACTATGACTTCCATTTAAAAAAATGCAAGTTTGTGCTATAACTCGGAAATCGAGAGTGGTATGAAAATTTCGTTAACATATTTAAAATCTACGTAAAAATATCTACAAAAGTCAATTTTTATTTTTATTCTAACTCATATGGTTACGGAATTATTCAAGTTTTGAAAAAATCGACCTTTTTTAGTTTTTTCAAAATATTTCAAAAAGTTGATGACATAGGTCAAATTTGAAAATGGCATCAAATTTCCCTTTAAATTCTGCACAAATTTGCTAATTTAAACGTGTCTGTATCTCTAATATTAACGGAGTTACCCATACAACAGGTTAGAAAAATGGGCACCCTATATAGTTGCATCAATAGCTATTTCGCACATGTATTGCATTTATTTTGTGAACTTAAAAAGCACGGCAATATAAAAATAGACATGAATTTAAGAACGGCGATGAATCAGATTCTTCAACGTTAGTCCAAATTTGTCCTGTGAGCAGCAAACGCGTAGAAATTTAATAATTCTTCAAGTATTTTAAAACCCTATTTACTATTGAAAAACTGCGAATGTAATAAGCATTTTTAAACGTTGTTTTTAATGTTGCATTCATTTATTCTCTAATACATTTTAAAATTATTTTGTTTTATACAAAACAAGATAATTTCAAATGTTTCTCGACATGTTTATGTTTTATTGAAATTATTTTACGTAAATAAGAACGTATTGACGTCAAATGGGTCTTCGTTGTGCCCGAACGGCATTAAGATTCTCGTACAAGACGTGTCAGCGTTGTTATGTGTATATTTTTAGACGGTTAAAGAATTTACTTTCAATAGCACCTCCTTTATATTTCATAACCGGCGGCTCTCAACAGCGAGCTCCGCCAATTTATAAAATGCGTTGTTTACAGTGGGTTATCCACTATCAACATTTGTATCTGTAAATGATTACCGACTATAAATGTCTACATCGTTTGTATTCGTAACACTTTCGGTGAAATGTGAGGATCTTGAAATAGCTTAACGAACTATTTATAAATGTTTGGATAAATATAGCGCTAATGATTGAGTGGGTAACATTCTGTTAGCAGTTTTATTACATGCATTTATGTAAGTCGTATTTGAGCGTATTAACAAGAAAAACTCTTTAAAATACGGCATAATTAAGTTCCAATTGAAAATTATTAAGGTCTTAGACAAAACGTGGAACGCGGTTATCAAAGAATACAAGATAAAACGAATAACTAAACTCGTATGGCCATATAGTAAGAATGAAACCTGACAGAAACACGAGAAAAAAAAAAGGACATTGGAAAACCAGCCAAAAAAACAAAGGAGACCAAGAAGAAAATAAATGGAGCTGATAAGAGAAATAGGGTAAGAAAACAAAACAGAAGAAATAAAAAAACTAGCAAAAGATTGCATGGTGGCAATGGAGCCAGAACACGAAACCACCCTCTGACGCCTGAAAAGGCAAAAGGAGCCGAGAAGAAGAAATACACCACTAAAAACAAATTTAACTGTGATAAAACCGAAATTTGTATATCGAGAAAACTATAAATTCAACAAGGTCCTAACTGGCAAACGTAACGTCATAAACAATATGTTTACGAAAACTATTTTGTTTTGTTTTGAGGAGCAGGGGAACGTGGGACAGAATGAGGTATTTAACGTTTTGGGATTAAGATTTTATATCAAAAACTAAATATCTTAATTTTTGTAATATCGGTCCCTTTATTATCAAATAAAGAATGGACCAAAAAGTGGAAAATTAAACTAAATGAAACGAAATCCGTTCATTTCAACTTTACCAATAAAAGACTTAGAAATTCTCCAGCAATAACAATCAATGAAACATTTGTCCCATAAGCTAACACTAAAAAATATCTTGTGACTCTGGAAATTGAGATGAAAGAACATATTAAGAAGAAAGAAAAGAAGTTTAAAATTAAAATCGCACAATACCGATGGTTCATTGGTAAATATTCCAGTCATTATATACCAAAATTTTGATTTACAAACAAATTATTAGACCTACTTGGTTATATGGAATACAACTATGGGGACGTGCAAACATCACAAATATACATAAGATCCAAACTGTCCAAAATAAGGTGTTACATGGAATGCCTAACGCTCCTTGGTTTGTCAGAAATGCCGATCTTCATCGAGACTTGAGCATTTTAACCGTTGAATAAGAAATCAAAAGGTTTGCAAAGAAGCATGAATACACGAAAATGCAAAAGCTCTCCAGCTGCTAGACAACCAGAACCTACGAGTATGTCGAAGACGAAGAGAACCAAGCCGTTCCACTTGCGTAGTGGTTTGTGTAAAAGCAGAGCATTGTGCAAGTGTTAGTGTATATATTTTCTTAAGGATAACAAAGACAAATAAAAGACGTCGCTAGACTGATCTTAGCTAAGTAACCTAGATTTAAGATTTAACAGATACATACTAATGGTTGGTCTTACTTCTTACCAGGGAAGGTCACGATATGTTGTCGCTAGAATCTCATCGACTCTGTGTTTATTGCATCAAGAACATCAAAACTAAATGTTTTGCAGAGTTATACGTGCCACTGGCCATTTCCTTCGGAAAAATAGGGAAAAAACTGAAAAGTTGACTACAAAAAGGTAATTTTTGCGATCGCGTTTGCCATGAAATCGTCAGAAATAAAATCGAAATTCAACTATTTACCAATGCGCGCATCCTTTGCAAGTAAAATGGTGCAAAGTTATTGAAAAAAATCTTAAACGGTTCCGGAGAAAAACGTCAAAATCGAAACCACTGCAAAAGCGCTATGATTTGAGAAGTTGCATAACTAAAACTATGCAACTTGCATAGGCGTTTAACATAGGGGAAACCGTTTTTACAAGGGCCTCGTTTTTTGCATTTTTCTCCGGAATCGCTTAAGATTTTTATCAAAAAATTTGCACTATTTTACTTGCAAAGGATGCGCGATGCACGCATTGGTAAATAGTTGAATTTCGATTTTATTTCTGACGATTTCATGGCAAACGCGATCGCAAAAATTACCTTTATTAGTCAACTTTTCAGTTTTTTCACTATTTTTCCGAAGGAAATGGCCAGTGGCACGTATAACTCTGCAAAACATTTAGTTTTGATGTTCTTGATGCAATAAATACAGCCTTGATCAGATTCTAGCGACAACATATATCGTGACCCTCCCTTGTTAGATCAGTTTTAGTGTTTTCAAACACCTGGTGTTGCGAAAAAAAGCAAATAAAGAACTGGAAACGATTTTTTATAACAATTAAGTAATAATAAATCAAAAATATACAAGTTTAAAAAAAAAACTGGAAAATTCCCCGTTTTTCCCCATAGGTAGGTGGGTGAGAGAAGATGGGGTACTTTGCTTTTTTAGTTATGTGATAAGAAATGCAGTTTTTCTCTAATAAAAACTTATTTGAACAATAAACATAAATCGTCTTCATCATTTTTAACTCTAGCACAAGAGTTTTGAGCCCATTTTAGGCAAGCGAAATTCATCCTTTTTTAAAATAATCATGACAATATGGACTTTCATCTTTTTTATTAGTTTCTTCTTTGTTACAACATTTTTTTTTTTTTTTTTTTAAATTTAAAATTTACAATGCACCTAATCCAATAGATTAATAAACATTTTAACTTTAACCTAATTTACTACGTTTGTGTTTGAGTCTGGATGTCGCCAATGGTCCATCCTAGTCACTATTACAATCTACACTACACTACCGTGGCTACATAGCACTGTACTCTGCTTTTGTACACTTTAAGTCTACACAAGTTCAAACGGTTTAATCCGTTTGAGCCTACGCACTAGTTGTTAATTATCGAGAAGTTGGAGCACTTCAATGTTGGAATGTCTGTGGAGCCTCTCCTCATGGCTTTTGGCAGCTTTTTTAATTTCTTCCTGGACAGATTCTACCTGGAGTTCCCGGTGTAAGTCGCTGTTCCGAACATACCAAGGGGCATTTACTATGCTTCTTAATACGCGGTTTTGGAATATTTGAACATGATGGAGTTATCGAATGATTTAAAGGATTAGGTGTGCAAGTTTTGCTAACTTAGTTGGAAGCTTTTTTTTATAGCACCCACACAGGGCTCCGTTTTGCCCTACCCCGTGGTTTTAATCTTAGCTCATACAGTCGTGGTGAAAAAATTCTGACATGAAACTCAATGACAAAGACGGAATTAGAACCGAATGAAGTACTTCAATATCACAGTATACTAATATATTATCTAAATGTAGCTCAGTTGTACCTACTTGCAATGGAACACGTACCAGTATTATAAAATCACCACAAAATATGACATAACACACAAATATTTTAGGAATGGCGGCCAATCGTTGTACAGTAGTAGCTCATCCTGTATCAACATAGTTCCAAATAGTTTCGGAAAATTGCGTAACTTTCAAGCAAAATAAAGGCTGTGTCCCGTTGTACCCCATTAACCCGTTATGCCCTATGTTACCCTACTCCACGATACATTTAGCTGGTCTAAATTTTTCAAAATATATAGTCATGTCAGATATATATTTCTGAATCCCTTTCCCTGTAAAAGTAGATTAATTTACAATTTAAACATGTAAATCTATACCTCGAAACTAAATTTAATTAAACTTGCTATCTGGAAATAATGTAACATAATTATGCACTTACTTAAAGGTAATGTAAACGAGATAGTTGGATTAATTTCACTAAACACCTGTTAAACTTTCATCAAGCATGCAAAATTCATTAACCCCTAATAAAGTTCTCTACACGGCATGATACATGGCAAACAATTAACGTTTGATATGGTATTGTTATTCATTAAGTGCAATTCAAATTGTATATAACGCTCAAAGATTTTTAATCGTCGTTTTATGGGCGTCATGTCAAGGTCTCCTACGACGTTCTTGAAACTTAATGCACTGCATTTTGATTGTTCATTAATTACTCGGCAATAAAAAATTTAATAACTAGAATCGTCATTAGAATATGAATGGGATTTTAGCGAAATAGCGGTAAGTTTTTCGAAGCCAAAGTGTTCCGTAAAATCTTAATTTTTTTGTTTTTTTCAAATTGTTTTTTAATTACTATTTCATTGTTTTCTATGAAAAAACCATTGACTGTAAGTGAAATGATTTAATTGAAGATAAATAAATTAGATCCATAAATAAATAATGGCTTTATTTTTGTTCTATATGTCAGTCTCATTGCAGACATGATGTTTGTAATACAAAACCTACTTTTTTGGCGTGTGCAGAGCTTTTAGGGTAATTTTAATTACGGTTTTGTGTTGCATTTAGAGTCGCAGTACCCAATTCATCAATGTTGTAAGAATATTGACCCAATCATATGTACATAATATGAGTCGTCCGTTTGCAAAACCATTTAAATCCACCTGACATTTTTTTTGGCAAATCGATAAAAACTCCTAGAATCTATGCTTTTTATGTAAAACAGTGAATTTTTTTTGTTTAGGCAAACAAGAAATTCTTTATTTATTCTCCAAAATGCCTATAATTTGACTATAACAGGAGATTATCAATAAATAAATATTTATCGGATTTAACTTCTTATGCTTCTGTATTTGGATTTAACTTCTTTTGCAAATGAAGTGTCCACGATGTTTATTTAAAAACATATGCAAAAGTAGTTAAATCCGGTCCCCCAAAAATTTTGTTGTAGGTTTATAAATTAATAAAGACCATCTGTTTAAAATAATTTATTACAAAACTTATAAATCAAAATTATTGTAAAAAATGTTAAAAGTGTATTGTAACAATATGATCATCAAGTTGATTACGACAAAACTTCCATTGGAATGTCTAATAATTCGTCGTCTTTGTTTATATCCATGTTATCATCATTGTAATCTGTTATTAATGGATAAGTCTCATTGACCATACCAATATTTTCTTTCTAGCTTTACCTGGAGGAATTTCTATAATACTCATTGTCTCCTTCCATTATTCAGTAATAACAAACACTTTCATCAAAAGATGGCAGAACTGAAACTAAACAACGGACTTTTCCTACCAATTCTGATAGAAAGACAAGACATTTACGGATATAGCTGCTTTTGTTACTGTAATTTTTGGCAAACATACCTTCAAACATGGATTTAAATGCTTTTGCAAATTAAATATGGCGGGTTTGGATTTAACTTCTTTTGCACCTGAACACTAAACGGATTTGAATGATTTTGCTTCTGTACCCACTTTTCAACAACGAATTTGTAGTGTTTTTAATTTTTTTTGCATTTGTAGAACATGTTCATTTGATAGCCAATGAGTTGAAGTTTCCAGGGATAACAAAAACTCAACCTTCGATTTTTATGCGTTTAACTGCCTTTGCAAACGGACGACTCATATATATTATATCAAACGGAGTTTAGGATTTTGCTCTGTTGCATAATTTTCTACCCAACATCTTTTTAATCGAATGGTCTTATACCTTCCGGTGTCGAAGTTTTGTCCTGGTTCTTGATTACATTTCTCCATCTTTGTCTAAAAATGGCTAGCTGTGGCACATTTCACTAGCAGACTCCCGTCTCTCCCGTCTCTTCTAGATTTATGTCTTCATTCTGTTTCCTATTTTTTTTTTCTTAATCTTCCTCTTGCTTCAAATTTCGTATTTCGTCTCATTTTTGCGTGTTTGCTTTCTGGCTTGCGTAGTAGATGTCCCAGCCAACTTAATCGGTTAATCTTCATCTTTCACTTCTGGGCTTTTTCTGATTTTATCGTTGTCAATCTTATTAATTAAAATTACTTAATTGATTTTTGTCTTTATTTTTTATACAGAGAAGTCAATGAAACAAATAAATGCTTTTCAAATATAGAATACAAAGTGAAAAAAAAAAACGTACTGAGCAGAAGGTAGTAATAAAACAACGCATTTATTTCAAAGCTCACCGGAAGATTGTTACGTTAAAGGAGCATAAAGGAGTACTTGGCAAACAAAAGAATTCTATTAATATATCGAAGCCAATCGGAGCTGATTTTACATTTCCTCGTACTAGTTCTTATTCGTAAGGATCTGAAGTCAAACTAAACGATGGAAGCTTAAGTCCACTTATAAAAAGAGAACATAAATAATTTAAAGCACTGAATTCGAGCTTTTAAAGTTCGACCACGTGAAAACCAACGGAAAACTGGATCAAGTAGGTCAGATACTGACGCTTCAACTTTTTTGTTATTAATAATGAAGTAGATTTTCTTCAAAAACCGCGTATTAGTCTCAATTTTACGAAATAAGATTCATGAATAAGTTATGAACGAGTGATCCTGAATAATTAAAAGTTTACTGAATTTAAACAGTAAATATGAATATTTTGTTTTATACATGATCCCAAGTAGCACAACAATATTAGATTGGCCAAATATTGTTACGCGGGCCCATTATTGGCAACATTCAGCCAATATAGGCTTTTTCTAGTTTTTTTAATGAATCACCAATATCAGACAACTCAATGTTAATATGTTATTGGTCCAATATGTTTATATTGTTTGATGATTATTTCCAGTTTATTTTTATTGGCTAGACATAAACAAAATATATTTACCCTATATTGTCTGGCAACATTTAGCCAATATAGGTCTTTTCAAGTTTTTTAATGAACAACCAATATCAGAAAACTCAATGTTAATATGTTATTGGTCCAATATGTTTGTATTGTTTTGTAGTAGATTATAAGTTTAAAATTTGAATTTTGCGCTCCAGGATATAGATGGAGTTAGTGCATAGCGTATGTTAGGTTACCGTTGGCGGAATTGTATTGTAATTGGCAGAATAAGAGTGCGAATAATTTGCCCTCTTAAAAAGTTTAGAATAATTTATGTGGATTTATGTGAGCCATCACCACAGTGTTCAGAAGAGGGATAAGGAACTGATGAAATGATTAGTTTATAGTGTTGGATTAAAAGGTTATTTTATAGTAACATTCGCACTGTAAACGTAAAACACATTTTTGGGGTTAAGTTTTACCACGTGTTTTCAATTTTAAAAATGAGTGAACACGAAAGCATTATCATGTCGGTTGATGATATAATAGCCAATGCAGTAAAAGCTATGATAGTTAGTGAGAATGCTGGAATGAAATCAAAAAAAGTGGCGGCTTTTATACCAAATTTTGATGGAAGTCCTTAGTCAGACATCGATATGTGGTTTAGTCGGATATCAATAGTGAAAAACACTCATCAAGTGGAAGGAAGACATTACCATACTCCTAGGTGTTGGAAAACTTTCAGATTAGTCTTGAAGTATTATAGATTTGTAAGAAAATTATGCTTGGTTTACTGTATTTTTTTTAAATATTTTTAGTATGAATAAACCATTTATACAGCCTGTAAAGATCTAATTAGCCAACTAATATTCAATTATAAATATAAAATAATAAGGTTGTATCTGCCAAGATAGATGTAACTAAGTAAACAACTATGTAGTAAAAATCTATGTTCAATGAGAAAAGTGTTATTTTTTCTTTTACAAAAACAATTCTAAGATACAGTCCACTTCGAAGATTCAACCACAGCCTTATTGGACTATTATTGGATAAAAACATTTCTAAACCATAAAAACATATAATGGAGATTAAGCATTATATAACATTGTACCAATCAGGGTGAATAATATTGGTTGAATATATTTTTAATTGTGTATAATATACATTTCACCAATATCGATTCCTTTATAAAAAAAATGTTATTGGATTAATATTAATTTAAAATATATCACCAGTATTAAAAAATGTTGACATATCTATATTTTCCCAGTATTGTATGTCAATTTTTAGCCAATGTTGGCCCAATATTTTGTGCTACTGGGGATACTACAGTACAAGCCAATAGATATGACGGGATTTAAGCAGGCTATAGACAAAAACATAGGCAACACTGAAACTTCATAAACGTCAAAAGATCTTTGAGAGTCTTTGCACCTCAAAGCGATAGATTGTATGAAAGAAAGGGGTTAAAAAAATATTTGTTGTTCTCAAATAAAAAAAATTATGTAAGCATCAATGCAGGGGTTCAAATTTAATTCTCGCTCTAGAACGTAATTTAAAAAATTCATGCATAAACTCGTTTATTCGCGTACCTAAAGGCATACCTTTTTTGACTCGTCTTTAATATTACACATTTTTTACGGCGCTATTTCAAAGTTTATGTGTCTAGTAGCATTTGTGGGTCGCGTAATCATGTGTGTATCATAGTGAGCATAAAAATAAAACTGTTAGAGTAGTCTATTTCTGTACAAGATTGTTGTTTCAGGTTGTTTCATCTTATACTTGACCTTTGCTCAAGTTTTCTGCATAGTTTGATGACATAATTAGTGTGCGGGTTGAGAACTGCCAACGCAATTGTGTTCGCTCTGTTAAGCAGTGTATGAATGATGCACGTTTTTCAGAAGTTTTTATATTGACTACAGCTTAACAAGTTGAAGTATTAGATGACCGTTTAAGCTACAATAAAAAATTAATGCTCAAGATCTGAAATTGTCAGAAGCATGTAAAGAATAAGTAGTTTAATTATGCCGTCAAAATTTTATGAGAATAGCGTTCTGCAATAATAAAATGCAACTTTTATGGCGCTGTTATAAGTAAGTTGTTTGCCACAGTAGTCATAATATTTATGCAAGGACAACTTTATAGGATAATATAATTACTATGTTGATAAACAAAATTTATTCAAAGAAAGATCCTTATTCAGCCCTTGTCTATTTTATTATGAGTAACAATATTTTTACTGTTTCAGTTCTTTCATATTAACTATTCCAACCAAATAATTACATTTGATATTCTTGGCAAACTTTGCTCAAAAAATCATAATTAAATATTTTCTTGCCAAAAAAATTTGAGATATTCAAAAGCATGTGGTCGACGATTTTGCAGGGTTAAAAAAGGTCCGATATAATCCAACATATTCTTTAGATATGAATTTTACGAGCAATAAATGGTTATTTTGGCATAAATTTTGGTTTCGTAGTGAAATGTTATTGACACTCTTATGATAAATAAATTTTGATAAGATGTACGACAAAAATAAATAGATACCTTCTTTAAAAATAGTTTTTAACTAGTTCTTGCATTACTTTTGTTTATGTACCTGAGGATGATTGAATTAATTGCTGTGGTCAAGACAATTTTTTATGAACGTGTTAATTAAACAAAAAAAAATAAGCTATATGGTCTAAGTAACGTATCCTTGATGGATTTCAACGACAATAACATTTAATAAATGTTTGATTAACGACAGTGATTCATTTAAAATATGACATTATAGGGTAAAACCCCCAACCATTGGCACTTTAAGGCTATAGAGACAAATAAAACCGTTTATTTAACAATTTATCATGTAAAAACCCAAAAATGAATTTTTATTACATTCCGCAAAGTTAGTTCTTACTTTTACAGTTGCATTTTTTTCTTTTTAAGATCAATTATGTTCCTTTTTCCTCAAATTTATAAAATTGGTCCGATTTTCTAGTCATTGGCACATTAATACCAATGATTGGCACTTGATTTATTCCAGTAATTGGCACCCCTTACTGTTCGTTAGAACCATTGGGATGTAGGGTGGTATGGTTTATTGGGAGGGTAGTTTTAGTTAAAATACAGTTTTTATGGTTACCTTAGATACATAGTATAATAGAATAAAATATAACTTTCAAAATAATGTTTATTGTTGAAAAATCTAGATTATAAAAATATATAAAAATTTAAAAAATTCTTCATAAAATAATACTTATTAACCGAGGAACAAAAATATATAATACTGCAGTGTTAAAGGCCCAATGATGCGCATGTTTGACATATAAAGTTTTCCTTGAAGTTTTGGCGTTACTTTAGGCATTGAACATGATAGGTTCTACGACATTTTTGACTTCCGATCCCCACATTTGTCAAGTAGATATTCTTGGTACAAATGAAACAAAGGCCTCTACGTATGACAATATTGTTTTTTGGTGGTGAATAATGCACGCTACTTGTCAAGGGAATATCTGAGTCCTCATCTGAATCACTATCCTCAAATAGATTTCTTATGTGACGCTCTTTTTCTTTCTTCTCAGATTCAGATTCGCGTCTACATGAATCTCCTGGATTTACTTCGCGATTTATCTTGTTGAAAATTTTATTAGAACTTTTAACCCTTTCCATACTGCTGGTATATATATGTACCACCGAAAGTTTGTAAAATACTAGAACTGTAATTTATCATTGTGAATGGTTCTGATATGTACCAGTCAGTTTTATAGGTCTAACTAGTGTCAAATTGTACAGTTTACGCTGCAAGTGCGCCCCCTGAAGTATTTTACACAATACAACAAGAGAATTTGGTTTTGTTAGACACTGGTGGTACTTATATATACCACACTATAACCACATATAACCCTAGTGGTACATATATGTACCACCTTCTCCAAGAGAATCTGTTTGAAAAAAAAAAAGTTTTTCCAATAAAGCTTCTTTTTATACTTTATTAAGCCAAAATATTACCGAAATTTGAAAACCTTATTCTTCAAATACCGTATTGAAAGGGTTAAGTGCAATCTTCAGAGATTGACTTTCAGGACTCTCTTTAGCATCAGTTCCAATTTTAACATTTTTATCTGCAAAAGTGTTTCTGTTCTTCTGGTTTTTTATGACTAGAGTTGAGTTTTTCTTCGTTGTAGTTGAGTTTTTTTTTCGCTGAAATTATGTTTTTCTTAGCGTCTTCTTTGATCAATTTCTTTTGTCTGTTCTCTTCTTTTCTTCTTTCTTTGGCCTTTTCTTTTACTTCCATTTCTTTTTTATATTGTTTAGAGGTGACGACATAAGAAGATCTTCTAGACTGGTATGTTCCTTTTCTTTCGGGTGTTTTAGGGTGCAAGAGATATTCTGCTATATCCGTTTTTAGTTATGTTATACCAATGATTTCCTAGTATGTTGTTGTTAAATGGGTTTGGCCTTTGGTTTGCATCTAAGAAAGCCTTGACTGAACACTGAATGTCGATTTTTCTTCGTGGAAAGCCTTTCTCATGACTTTCCAGGATATACTCAACAAGTGTATTTTTCTCTTCTTTCGTGAGATAAGTATGCCTTCCGAATTCGGGTTTTGTGAACTTTGGCCCCAACCTAAACTGGAGAGTTGACCTTGGTATTCCGTATTTTTTTGAAACTGTTTTCTTAGGTATGTCAGACTTGACTTCATTCAGAGCACTTTGAAGAATCTGTTCAGAATATTTCTTCACATATTTTTTATCTTTCCTAATCTTGGGCATTTGGAAAAAAACATATCACCCTGGAGCCTATTCCTAACTTTGATAGATGTGCCAATGTTTGGCGAAATTCAAAAATTATCTTACCCAAATGTTGGCACCGGGTGCCAATATTTAGCGGGAGCCTATATTGCTATACCAAATGTTGGCACCGCTGTTTTTTTATTAAAAAGTTAACCAATCTTATGTTTTGTACAAGAATTATCAACAGGAAATCATAAAAAACTATTACTAAAAACTTGCAAATAATACTACTACAAAACTAGCCAGTAACCCAACTTGTTTCTATAGCCTACTACTATGAAAATTGATAAAAACTTACTTTTATGAAGAAGACGTCACACATTTAACCGCATAATTCAGCCATCTTTGAAACAACGGCATGCGTAATGGTTCGAGGATGTACTTCGATGTTGTCAGATTTCATAAAAAATATTCCTAACAGCTGAATTAACTTACTTTTTTATATATAGAGGAAAATATAAAGGAAGTGCCAATCATTGGTGAAGTGCCAACGTTTGGGGGTTTTACCCTATACGGTTAGTTAAAAATCGCTGAATATGTTTGCAAAAACAATGCAAATGTTAGATAAAAACTACCATAGTTGTCTTAGTTAGTAGTAGAAAAAATAAAAAACCCTATCGCAAATTATACACTAAGGATTTTTCGCCAAATAAGCAATGTCATAAAAAGGAAATGGTTTTTAAGATGCAACAATTATTAAAATGTCTATTGCAATTTCGATTTGAATTCAACTTCGCAACACTGCCTAATTTAACGGACTTCATAGCATTTAAGATAAGGGAGATTTTCATCTTTAGCCTCAAATTTGGGACACTCAGTATAGGAATTAGGGTGGTCCTTAATTTGAACTTGACATATTTTTATGCAGGACCCTTTCAATTTGTTGTTTTATATAAATAATGATTGATATCTTTTCCATTTCTTTCCACCACACACGACTGTAACATCGTCCAATCGCATTGTGCCAAAGAACGCGGTAGTGGTATAGTAGTAGAACTAAAATTGAAATTGTTCAATTCCCTAGCCAATTCAGCACATCAAAAAGTGAGTAATATAGATAAACAGAAATAGAAAGTAAAGTGTCAAATAACAGAAGAGCTAGAAAAGGCTTCTATGTTGACTACTCGACTCTTAGCAGCGATAGACAGGTGTAAGATCAGTGATTGGGATGCCGTTCATTTGTTGATAGCTTGGTAGATGCCGTTCATTTAAATCCAAATGAGTTTGTCATTGATCGCACATCTATTAAGAGAGCTTGGTAACGATTTCCTAAAAAAAAATCACTGGATGCCAAGTCCAAATTCAACGAATTGAATTTAAACTTTGTGTCATCCATTAGGATTCCAAAATGCTTCCAGACATGACTGGAAAAACAATTTTGATCGACTTCCAGTCATAGCTACAGCTCCTTACGTAGAACAGCTTTTAAGAGTTCCCGAATTACTGACAGATAATACAACTGAGATTTTACTTCATACTATACATAAAATAGGGATTTTTCTTCCTAATGGTTATCGAGAATTGTTGGAATCAATTAAAATATTCTTAGGGAAGTCGCCGTTACGAGGAATACATTTTCGCCAACCTGGAGCATATCATTCAGTTAGATGAATGGCCAAAACCATATATTACTTAAATATATATTTATTCAAACAGCAATTCTAATTAACCCAAAGGAAGAAAAATTTTATGGGGTGAAATTATTGTTTCATAATAAAATGTTATGCAAAGGCGTGGTTTTCGGCTGCAATAGTGATTGAGGCTCTTCTTAACAGTTGTCGCTCCAGAAGCAATATTTGATGGAGTATTACGCCAAGAATTGCATATGGAACTTCACCAATTAAAACAATTTGCAGAAATGGTAATCAATGATATTAAAATTTTTAAATTTGTCTCGAAAAACATGAACTTGAAAAACAAATTTAAATGAAAACAAATTATATATACACAAAATTGATCTTCATAATTGACGCTCAAGTTATAGCAAAAAAAAAATGATTCTATTAGAATTTAGGGGTTAATGGTACCTGATCGATTACAAACTTTGTACGGGTTATTTTTTTGTATAACGGAAGGGAACTGAGGGTTCCTACCATTCAAATTATGAAGAAAAAAATCCTATATAAACAAGGATCACCCTAATGTAAAACATAATTTAAAAATAAGGTCAAAAAATTGCATTTTATCACAAGCTACAAGTTTTCGCAAGAAGACCAAGTGATTCGAATTTATAAAAACATCTTTAAAATAAACATAATACCAGTTTTAATTTACTTAGTATCGCAACTAAGAGACAAGCTTTTTTTACTAATAGATAGTATTCAAAATGTAATCATTAATATATACCTTAACTTTAAATGCCTGAATTATTTGAGCGATTCAGTTATGCAAGACTACAAATCAATCACCTTATAGAAATTTTAAACCACTTCAACTCTATCGACTAATCGTCAGTGACTATCTAATTATAAATAATAAGGCTAATAATAAAAGAAAAGATAATGCAGAAGGACTCAAAACTAGTCCAGGATTTCCACAAATGATTCTTTATGAAAAAGGATAGTGATTTTCAATTAAACTTATTCATGTTACAAATGTAAAAGAATTGATTTTGTATACTAAACGTTATAAATAGCAGCCTTTTTTTTCATTAGTATAGTTCCATTCGAAAGCTCCAAGTAAATCAGCATTGCAGTATTTTTAACATTAGTCTTCTCAAACAAGACAAATGGTTTAGGTTTTAGAAAAACATATTTCAAATAAAAGCGATCTTAGTATCCATAAACATTTTCTACACAAAGTGTCTTCCAAACTTGACCTAGTTGGCTCCGAGCAAGGTCTACATTTATTACAGCCGCAGTATAATATCCCTTGACATGATGTAGAACGCTTATAAATTCGAGGCACTACCAAAAGCTCAAAGCTTGTCGCGGACATTGTTCATCGAGGATCCTTCAAAGGACTAAACGGACGAGGTGTAAAAAATCCGAAAACAAAACAAGGTAATGTTGGCGGTGGGTCATGTTCATTCTTGCAAATTGGTGCGTAAAATTTACGCTAGTAATTTTACCCGAAAAAGTTTTTATGTCATGCAACGAACAAGCTGTAAAGTTTAAAAGCACCGAATATTATACCTATGTTACTAAGAGGTGTTTAAAAAACTTTCCCAAGGCGTTTAAAGTAAAATCTAATTTGCTGAGCAAGTGGTACATGTTGCAACACTTAAAATAGACATTTGTTATTAAAGCACAGGATATGCGAGCAATGGATGAAATTCTCAAAACCAGTAAGAGATAAAGATTTGGTGTAATAAACAAGAAATGTGTAGCTTATTAATAACACACAGCTAAACTTTCCACACATGTTACTGAATTTTTGTGACATTGTTGTAATATGGAAATTTAAAATTTTAGTTTTTCATTTACAACTTGGTTATTAAGTAAGTCATGTGAAGATTATTTTCACATTTACCGAGGAATTTATTACATATACTGTGACACCCCGCCTGTGATCAATTATTTTATTTTATTTCAATGTTATTTCATTTACTTTTAAATGAATAACATTGCAACAAATGCTGATGCATCAGTTACTAAAACACGTAACGCTTCAAAAGGGCCAAGTTATGAGGATTTCAACTTTAGTAAAAACACATTAACGTTAAAATATTACGGTCATAACTTGGGCCCTACAACGCCAGCATTTGGGTTTCGTCAATCAACAAATGATTTGTAGTAGAACAAACTACTCGCACAAATATGTGTTTATAGGACAGAATGACAAAGATGCAACTACAATAAAAAAGGGACAGCAACAGGGAACCTAAAATCTTGAGACGGTCGCACCGAGAGTTAAGATCCAACTCCCGAGAAATGTACAGCTATTCTAAAAATAAAGGAGTTTGTTGTTAAAATTGTTGTGTTTTATTTGTTCTTACTGTGTACTAATTGCTTTAGACCTGTGTACTACGTAAAACAACGTTTGAGGGTCCAACCACGTTACAAAGTCGATCACGAGCCATAATTAACAACAATAAATATAAGAGTAATCACTACTCTTCCACAAAAGTGCGGCCTATGTACAGTACGGTCCGTCACAGTTGGTACCGCGAGACCAGGATGGAGTTTTAAAATTTACACACAGTAAGAAAATTTAAATATTTGTGAGTGAAAATGTAGTCCGAAAAACCGATTATGGGGGGGGAAGAAAAAAAAATGAATAAATTCCGAAGAATGGTACCTGTTGTGAAAGTTAACCGTTTAAGGTTTTGTAATCTTGGTAAAGTTAACAAATATAAGTGCAGTATATGGAAATGGATTGAGAGATAACAATTTTGGATGTTTTCGCTGAGGGAAGTAAAATGTTATCGATGTTCAGCAATCGAGGGCAAAATTTGGACAGCAGCACCAGGTCAGCTCCAGGTGAGCACCAGGTTAGTAACAGGCCAGCAGACAACACTAACCGGTAACGTCGCTAATTGAAAAAGGTAGGTCAGTGCGGTGTTTTGTACGAACAGAAAATAATAATGTGCAGTGCAGAATCTAAAAAGAAGTGAGTGCAACGTTTATTCTAAAACTCCTATTGAAAACTATTGTTAGTTTACTTATTCTAGAAACCTGATGATTTTCTTAACATTCGCTAAATAACCATAACAAAAGAAATGCTTATTGTAAATACGAATTCCTATACATCTATGTAATTGGAATCCGTACGCTATCTGTTATAAATCAGCCCAAGATGCTAAACCTGTGTGATTTTGTTTATTTGTGAATAATTTAAAGGTATATTAACGTGCATTATTGAAAATGAACTGTTTGAAGCAGATCGAGGGTGTTTCGAAATTTTGTGCATAACTAACAGCCATGTGGGTACAGTCATATTTCTTGTCAGTTCACTGTTGTTTATTGCGTTAGGGTACAAGAATTGGAGTTGTAAAAAAAATACTATTTCCGAAACATTATCGGTCTGTGTTCCAGGTCAGGTACTAAGTTTTAAAGCATTTTGTGTAGAAAAACATCTGTTTTCTTTAAATAGGACACAAATTAATGTAAACATTACCGAAAACTAGGAATTTTAACTGATTGAAAATAATTAGGTTAGAGAATATTTATTTCAATAATTTGTAAACGTTGTAATTTTACTTTAATGGCTGCAATGTTTTTATTATAAATATTTTAACAAATTACAGAACCATGTAGGTATTTAAAGGTACAGGGTTCCCGACAATACTTTGTCAAATTTTAACGATCTCTGCGTGCTTGGCGTTTATTGTTCGGCGTACAACAAGGTGAGTTTATAAAATGGTTTTGTGTAAATGTGTGAGCGAACGATTTTCTAATTTCATTTCATTTAATGTTATTTTAATTGCAACACGATTGTATCAGATCTGAAGCTATCGGACAAACTTGCAACAATGACTTACTACCAACGGCTACTGCCACCATCAGAGTTAGGTACTTCTGAATTGCAAAAAAAAATATCGTGTGCATTCTGTACACAACGAGGGATAATCCAGTGTGAATACCCACTGTGATAACTTAAAAAAAAAAAAACAGATGCATAACGAGAAAAAAAATAGCAGTCAGATGTACTCCTGATGCGACTTTTAACCACCAACAAATATCAGATTTATTTCAGATATGCTACAAAAAAAAAAATCGGATGCATTCTGATATGTTAAAAAAAAACACACAGCGAGGGATACAGTGTGAATACCCACTGATAAATATAACTTAAAATAAAAAACAGTCAGATGCATTGCGAAAAAAAGGGAGTAGCAGTCAGACTTATTTCTGATGACAAAAAAAAAAAAAAACTTTATTTTTGATACGATCAAAACAAAGAAAAAAAACAGTAAGAGTGAAAGCACACCCGCAATGGATTCGGCGGTATTGCTAAATAGCAAACCACCGAACCCAGGGGGGGAATGTGACACCCCGCCTGTGATCAATTATTTTATTTTATTTCAATGTTATTTCATTTACTTTTAAATGAATAACATTGCAACAAATGCTGATGCATCAGTTACTAAAACACGTAACGCTTCAAAAGGGCCAAGTTATGAGGATTTCAACTTTAGTAAAAACACATTAACGTTAAAATATTACGGTCATAACTTGGGCCCTACAACGCCAGCATTTGGGTTTCGTCAATCAACAAATGATTTGTAGTAGAACAAACTACTCGCACAAATATGTGTTTATAGGACAGAATGACAAAGATGCAACTACAATAAAAAAGGGACAGCAACAGGGAACCTAAAATCTTGAGACGGTCGCACCGAGAGTTAAGATCCAACTCCCGAGAAATGTACAGCTATTCTAAAAATAAAGGAGTTTGTTGTTAAAATTGTTGTGTTTTATTTGTTCTTACTGTGTACTAATTGCTTTAGACCTGTGTACTACGTAAAACAACGTTTGAGGGTCCAACCACGTTACAAAGTCGATCACGAGCCATAATTAACAACAATAAATATAAGAGTAATCACTACTCTTCCACAAAAGTGCGGCCTATGTACAGTACGGTCCGTCACAATACATACGGATTCACAAATTCCTCGTACAAAAACAGATATAGGTATGCCAAATTGTTAGCAAATTTTGGATATTATAATTTATGCTATCTTGTAGGGAAAAAAAAGTACTACTTTGTGTCAGGAGGTCAGGCTACAATGGGCGTTTAAACAAATTATAAAAATTATTTTAAAATATTCAATACAGAGCAAGGAGGTATTTCTGAGCTACTAAAAGTTTGTTTTTTACAGCTTAAAACATTATCCGCTCTATCAAAGTCATTGGCAGTTTGCAAGAGTAATATAATTACATACAAGTTACAATTTTTGTGGAGAAACTTTTTCATTTTCCAATACAAGGCTTTACAATTTATGTTGTATAAAATGCTTTTGTTATTTTCTTTTAAGGCATTGTTATTATACAACTGTATATGCCTAGTACCTGCCATATTTCTGCGAAATAAAATTTGGAAAATTAGGTCTTGAAAGTAAATGAAGAACATATTTTGTACTACCTGACCTACATTATCATAAAAAGGATAAACAAATTCTATCAGATACTTATACAGGAGTGTACATAAATTTGTTGACGATATAGGCGTAATTATAAGCAATTATAGTTGGCTGTTATAATTAGAAAAATTCGCGCAAAAATCGTTGGTCTGCATTTCATGAACTAATAGAGATAAATTTAAATGTTGTATGTATACGTTAATTGCAAAATTCTTCTAAATACTGTTCAAACAGTGTTTAAAAAAAAGTAAATTAAAGAACTACTAAGTACGATTCTTAAATTTTAGTTAAAATTGACAACAAAAACTAACATTGCTTTATCTTAGGGTTACCAAACGTCCTACTTTGGGAGGACATGTCCTACAATTTATCATTCTGTCCTCCATCCTACCTCCTGCAAAGAAAGATTAAAAATATCATACTTTGCAGATTTTTGTTTAAATTGTATGATTTTTAACAAAACAAATTTATTTGCAAATTAAATCGTACTACAACTTTTTTTTAAACCAAAAAATAATATTTGCTCAAAACTACACGTTCTCATCAATACCAAAATTGTTTAATCAAATGTAATGATCTGTGTTTTTAAATTACGCGCGTTAAAATGTCAGTTTTCAGAACTTTTTGTAAGTTAGGAACACAAAATCCCTAGCTACTGTAGAAATCCGACGTTACTTTTTGGCCAGTCCCCATATATTATTCGTAAATTACTTTAAATTTGTTAATTATAATCAAGAATATTTAATTTTTTAAAAATTAGAGTAATAATGAGTGGTAAAAGTAAACGAAAATGTAGATTTTGTATTTGTTGCAATTAAAAATTAAGATCAAAAAAACATTTTTTGTCCTACGTCCCACTTTGGTAAAAAAAATGAACAGAAATTGTCCTACGTTACTATTTGGAATATTTGGTAAGCCTACTCTATCTATACAGTTAAAAATCAACCGGTGTTCATTGGCTTGGTGTACCTACTTGGATAAAATTTTGGTGTCTATTTTATCTTAAATTTTGGGTTAATTTGATTGTTTGTCGCTGTTTGCCATTTGGACAAGTTTTTGGCGTGTTAGTTTCTAAAAAAAAAAGTAAAGCGCAGTTTAGAACATTTACAAACAAAACTATGCAGCAATTAAAAAAGGAAACGAACTCACAAAAAGCTTCATAACAACAAAACGACTTCTACAAGGGTGCTCCAGGTCACCGACACTATTAAAATTCTTTTTGGAGTAAGCGCTGAGATCATGGAAGAGAAAGTGTGAAGGTATGGGAGTCCTGATCAAAAACAAACACCTCTACATTCTGAGTTTCGCGAAAGACCAGGTGGCCATTGCACAAGATGAGGAAGATCTAACCTTTATGGTGAGGAAGTTAGAAAAAGAATTTACGAAAAATTGTTCAAACATTAATTTGAACAAAACAAAATATTTAACAACAGCCCAAGATTTAAAAAAATAAAAATGGACTAGGCCCAACAAATAAAAGAATGGGTGATAAATAAAAAGAACAGAAGTAAAATTACTGCAACGGAGATAGAATATTGGGGAAGAAGCTGTGGAGGATGGACAGACTTAGCAACGAGGAGATCAAAAGAAGATTGGGAGTACAAAAATATGTACTCAGTTACATGGAACAAATGAGACTGACCTAGTAGTAGAAGAACGGATAAAAATAGATAAATAGCACGTGTCACTGAATAGAGTCCTATAGGCAGAAGGAAAAGAGACAGACCCCAAAGATCGTGGAGGGATGAAATAGACAAAGCGATGGAAAAAAGAGCCCTACAGGTCGGAGAATGGCAAGATCAAGACAAATGGAGACAGTGGTTGAGAGAAGAAAGATATCGACAGCTGTAGAATGTAGAATCCTATTTATTTATATATAATTTCTAAAAGGATAACACCGAAAATTAAATAAATCGCAAAGTACAAAGAAAATTCTATCGAAATATCATAGTAGAATTTTGCTGCTATCTAACTGAATTAAAGACATTTGTCTACGTTATCCAATAACTTAGGCCAATTATCTACGTTTTTTTACGTACTAATTATTAGATACTTTGGGTCTAAGACAGAGCAAATTCGACACAATTAATCAAACATATTCATTTCATACAGAAATAATTATACTAAAGAAATTATTAAAATAGTATAAATAGTAATCAAAACTTTTGTACCAATTTCAAAGGCAAATAATATCCAGTTTTTTCCCTGAGACAAAATAACACAATTTCTTTGTAGACCTACATAGTTTCAATTCGTTCTAATTTTGGTATTAAAATTGAGACCGTTCTTGCTACTGTATAATCATTTAAGACGTAAGATGAACATGTGCTGCCAAATTTATCTTCTTAAAAAGATCTCCTGAGGGTTAGCTAAGTCCCAAGCTCCCAGGTAACATTATTGTAATAGGATTTTCTACTTGGAATTATGCAAGGAACAACGCTATAATCAAATTGTCTACCAATTTATTCGCCATCCGAATATATCTCTGGAAGTTGCGAAAATATACACTCAAGTTTATGTATTTAAAAAGGTCTTATCGTAATATGCCTATGATGTGTTTTTAAAACACAAATTTGGCGCAGCTATTTTAAAAATTGTTAAAGAAAAAATGTCAAGAAAAATTTTAAATCCTCGTAAATTGTCCTGATAAAAAAATATCCAACTTTTTTAGTAAGCCCCTACATTATAACTTAAAACTGAAAATTTTCAACAGGTAAATTTTCATGCGAAAATAATCATTTTTCAGGACGTGCACGGAGCACTAGGAAATTATCTGTTACAGTAAACAAGATCTCCATATATTTTTGCTTATCTTCGATGTATTAGCGTCGAGTATTAATCCTACCGACTCTGATAACGTTTGTGTCACACATAAACCCACCGTATTAATTTCCTTTTGGTTATCAGCACTCCATAACGTACCACACACTAGCACTTATATTTGTTAAGCCTGTGCGCGTCACAGGAAGAATTTATACCGGCGGCGCTAATTTGTAACTCGACCGTAATAAAATCTCCTACTTAGAAGATATACAACCCCCAGACAGACGCACTGTGGCAGTTGCCTATCCTATCGAGCGTCCGAACCTGACTGAATGCGAAGCAGGAATTTCGTACCGACGCCTGCGCATCGTTAATTCATTTCGGTTATGTACATGAATTCGCTGAAAATTTTTATATCCGTTAGATTCCGGGGCAGTAGAGGGTTATGTTTGTAGACCACGTTCTTACAGCTGGTATGAATTATTGATCCTGTTCACAAAATTTCCTGGAGTGAACACGATGATTGACAATCTTCACACCATGTGTCTTCCTGCTACTTATTATTCCGCACTCATTCTGGGTAGTTTGACGGGAACTTATTTTTTCTTTGGAAGTTCGATTTATCATTTGGTCAGAGTCGAGGATTCGTGCAAGAAATTCTGTGGATCGAATGTGTACCAGATGTCATCACTAAATTAAATTAGGACGTCCGTTTTTATGCAACCTTGTCACTAAAAAAAAATAATTTTCAAAGTTTTTCAAGGTTTTAAGTCTTTATTTAAAAAATTCTCCTGAAGTCATTTTTCAAAGAACAGAGTTGTAATTTGGTAAGGACATGCAGAAAACATTGCTCTATTAGCTCGAAACGAAAAAGTTTGAATCACGCATACAGGGTGTTCATAAATAGGTAGCAACTTTCCTGATATTCAAAAGCTCGTAATTCAATTTTTTCAAATGCAAACCCCTGTATTTTCTTATGTCATCGAATTCGTCTTTAAGAGAGCTTCATTTATTGTTAAGTATGTCCTATACCCAAAACTCATACTTTTCGAGATATTCGACTTTTTTTTCTCTAATCGTTATTAAAGCAAATAGGATGCCGTGGAAATCGAAAAAGCTGACTGTTCACTTCACTAACGTCAAAAACTTGTCATTTATTTTTTAAATTATAGCATTTCCACAATGAATTTCACTTTACAAGAGCAAATTGATATGGTTTATTGCTTGAGAGAAGGCGAAAGAAATCCTTTGCTGGCGGCAAGGATTCACGCACATATTGATTAATATGCACTTATAGGCTAACTAGTTTATTCAATTTCATATAGCAATGATTTTTTTATGTTCTATTATTTTATTTACAGAATTTATTTAATGTTTTTTTTTGTGGTTTCAACAAATAATTTGTCTTTCATTTTTTTCCATTTTTCTTCGCGCTTTCCTTAAGCTTAAGAAACGCTAGTAAAGTTGATAACAATAATAAAATTGATTTGGTTGCCAATTTATTTACTGCTTATAAGTGAATCCAAAGTATCTGTCTACTATTAGTAAGTAAATACATGAAACGGTGAATAAACCACGTCAATTTGCTCTTGCGAAGTGAAATTAATTGTTGAAATGCTATAATTCAGTAAATAAATGACAAGGTTAGTGAAATGAACAGTAAGCTTTTTCGATTTCCAGGGCATCCTATTTGCTATAATAATGATTAGAAGAAAAAATGTCGAATATCTCGAAAAGTATGAGTTTTGGGTATAGGACATACTTACAGAGGCGTCGAGAGACGTCGCCGGGCCCAGGGGAAAAACTTTGAAATTTACTGATAGGAAACTGGTCTAGTTCTTCTAAGAAAAAAAAAACTCTTCATAGATAATAAGAGGTGTGATTTAAACTAAAATTATTTAATTTACCTATTTGTGAAAATTTATTCAGTTAACCCGCCGTGACTCGCGCGGGGAGTTCCAGACACCCCAGCCTCTTTTTTATTGTGTCTTTTTTTTTTTGGTTAGGCTTTATGACCCCTGCTTTTCAGTAGCTGGAGTTACATATGTTTCCAACCTTTTCTGTGAAAATGATTAGTTTCTTTGCTTTTTTTAACGAGTTATGATTTTTTTTTCAAAACTATGCGTTTATTTCTAAGTAATAAGTACCTATACTGTAGCATATTTGCAATTTCGTATGCCACTATAGTTGACATTGCTTTATAAATTTGCTTAAATTTTCTATGAAACTTATGACAGAAAGAAAATACCTGACTGTAACAGGTTATGGAGGTTAATTGTCATTAGCAGTACTTATCCTTGCTGTACCGTTACTTATCCCTTAGGATAGGTACTTGGTACTTACACTGCGCTATATCATGTTACATCGTGTTGGTACTAAATAGCAGATATTATTATTTTACTTATTGTTAGTTTATTCTATAACCAAATTATTTTTATATAATAAAAATTAAAAGTAAACAAAAATAAATTTAGTTTCATAATTTATTCTTTCTAACCCGAGTAAAATACTTTTTTGTTATAGCTCTATCAATACATTTTGCATTAACAACTAGTAAAAAGTCAGTTTGTATAAAGTAATTCAAGTGAAATCATTTTATGAATAGTTTTAAATAAAATAGCAGTAAAATTAGACGAAAAATTACGAATAGTCTGAAAAACTGATGGGGTGTAAGAAACACCCCGCGCGAGTCATCACGTTAGTAAAACTAGCGCGAGTCACGGCGGGTTAAAGAGATATCCAGAAAAAAATTGGTGTTAATTAAAACACAGGCGTCGCTATTTTACGTACTAGAAGTAAAACTAAGATATTTTTAATTCCACCTCAAGTACTGAACATAATACGCTGGCGACAAAATTAAACAACAGCTATGGGAAACTCGCCGTTTATTAAAATCGTTCTGCAGTCGGCATTTAATCTAACCAAGCGCATCATTCCTGAACTCCAAACTAATAATTTACAAGTATTTTAGCAACGCTCGTAAACTCTGAAATCCACAGTGGTTTTAAAATACATTCTACACCAAACTCAAACGTAAAAATGTAAAACAAAACATTTGGGAATTTACTTACTAGAGAGTCTACAGTAGCACATTTAATAACATCGTGACGAAAGGACGGGATTTTAAATCTTTTTGCTGAAAAAATGTTCACCTTAGCAAAATTAAACTTAAAAAATTACTGTTTAACAAGTTTGGCATTTTGGCACAAGATTGTGCAGTAAATTGGTTCATTCACAAAATAACGTTCTGTCATGCGTAGTGTTACTTCATCTTATGATGCAGTTTGAAGAAATTTTGGACAAAACTCAACTAAAAATGTATGTGGGTGAGCATTTTTGGCAACCGAAGGGACCAATTAAAAATTACAAATAGCTTATTTGTCGTAAATTTTATTAACACATGGATATACAGGGTGTTCTAGTATGTAGAAAAACATGGGGCATAACAGGCTAGTGGGGCACAGCGGGGTAAAGCCCTTATTTTGCCCGGAAGTGGCGCAATTTTCCTGAACTATGTACAGGGTGATCCACTACTGTACAACAATTAACCGCCATTAGTAAAATATTCGTGTTAACTTATATTTTGTGGAGATTTTCCTGATACGTTTACCATTGTACTATACTGTGTGGCAAGTGTCACGCTACGATTTTGATATAACGCTATGTTGTTATTTCCATATTTAGCCTATTTGATTTTGAGGTTTGTGTAGAGCTAACTAATAAGTTTGAACTTGGAGATATATACACCAAAAAATCGTGGCCATTTTAAATTGGCCACGTGAAATTAATTGACAATTTTCATCAAAAACTGATAATAACTGATGAGGCCCATTTTCATCCCAGTGGTTTTGTTAGCAAGCAAAATAGCCCTTTCTGGGCAAGGAAAAACCTTCGTTGCAATCAAACATCACCATTACACCCAGTTAAAGTGAGCGTTTGGTGTTCACGCCCAGACATTGGGCCCTATTTTTTGAAAACCAAAGAGAAGAATCAATTGTCACTAGTGAAAACAATCGAGAAATGATTCAGAACTTTTTGGCTGAAAAATAAGAAGAACAAGCAATGGTAAATATGTGGTTTCAACAAGATGATGCGATGCTACACACATCCCAAGAAACAATACGAATTTTAAAGGATATGTTTCCTTGTCGTTGGTTATTTCAAGTGGCCACCAAGATCTCCTGATCTGACTAAACCAGATTTTTGTGGTGGGGATATATGAAGAAACAAGCTGGAAACAGTTACACAACTTATAGACAACATTAGCAATTACTAGGTCAGTCAAATTTCAAATATAAACCGGACTTTTTTCCATACCACTGAACGAGCGATCGTTCGCAGCTGATACCCAATGGGACTGTTAATGGGGATGTCGTGACTGATTTTTAGTCTAAAACATAACCTCACATTTGTTTGTTTTTGAGCTAGCACTATGAGTGAGCAAGTAGTGCCCAGTGCCGTTGCACAGCGCATTGTTGTTAAGTTTTTGGTGAATGAAAAAGTGAAACCCATCGAGATTTTGATAAGATTACGTAAACAGTTTGGCAATGAAACCTTATCTAGGACACACGTGTTTGCACGGCATAAATCGTTCGCTGGTGGATGTAGTGAAGTGCAAAACTTGCCCCATCCGCGTCGCCTCAAGACCAGCATAATCTCAAACAACATTCAAGCAGTTCGAGGGCTTATTGAAGGTAACCGGCGGTTAACAGTGGATGACATTTGTAAAAGCATTGGACTAAGCGAACTATATTGGACAAAGTCAAGACATCCTATAGGTCCAAAAGACGTGGCGTTCCCATTCGCAGCGTGTTGCTCTTGCACGACAACGCTAGACCGCATACTGCCGCCTTAAGCAAAGATAAATTAACAAAAATGCATTGGACTACTATTAAAAATGCCCCTTATAGCCCCCCTGACATCACCCTGTGATGATCATTTATTCGGACCACTCAACGAGGCGTTAGGAGGACAGCAATTCCAAAATAATGAAGCAATTTATGTGTAATTCGCTTCGCACACGTCCCACTTCTTTTCACAATAAAGGAATACAAAAACTGCCAATCCGTTGGCAAAAGTGTGTAAATATCAACGGAAACTATGTAGAAAAATGAGTTGTGCGTATTTTTGAAAATTTTTAATTTAATGCAGAGTATGGAAAAAAGTCCGGTTTATATTTGACTGACCCTCGTAAATCGAAGCAATATCACCAAAAATTCTAAACAATCTTATAAAAACTGGGGTAAAAAGAGTTGAACATTGCATAGCTACTCGTGTAATCCAAAACATAATAAAATAAAATTTTGAACCTTAATTAAACATAACTAAACAAAAAAATATCTTTTGATTGAAGCAAAAGATATTAAAAACTAAAGTGGTAGCCTGACACTTTTGCCGTACCCAGTATTTAAGTAAAAATGAGCTATATTTAGACAATACGTTGGTATACTGTGATATTAGAGCATTTCATTAGGTTCTAATTCCGTCTTGGTTTTTATGTCAGAAGTTTTCCACCACGACTGTATAGCTAACATTTAAAACCACGAGGAAGGATATGGTGGGGCAATACGGGGCACTACGCCTTTATGCCCCGTTTGTATGCCTTCCATAAAAAGCACCCACCACAGTTAGCAAAACCTGTAGACCTGTAGACCTAATCTCTTAAATTGTCCCATAACACCATCATGTAATAACAAAGAATAAACTAAAAAAAAAAGATAAAACCCTATATTGTCGTGATTATTCTGAAGGATGGATCTAGTTTCTCTTGTCTAAAAAATGGGCTCACAACTCTTGTGCAGGAGTTGAAAGTGATAAAGACAATGTTGTACACATTTGAGTTTATTGTAAAAAATTATTTTCAATTAGAGAAAAAGCTAAATTTTACATTATAGTTATTTCTAAAAACAGAAAAGTACTTCATATTGCTTCAAAACGGGACAAATTTCATATAAGTACTTATTTCAACTAAGTATTACAAGTCTGAATTATTGTTTCTAAATTGTTATCCAAAAATTGTTTTCAATTGTTTATTTAATATTAAAGGAATTAATGTTACAAAAATGAAAATAATGTCTTATTTGAAATAATTTATGTCCTTAAACTTAAATACCCCATTCTGTCACACGTTTTCCCAATTATAGCTAGAATGACGTTAAAAACCACTCAAAATTTATTACTGCTAAAATGAATACAAAACATGACGTGCATTATTGAGTTAAAGTTTATTCTTATTGTGTAAAATAAATTCAAAATGCCGTGCATTTTTTGTTTGTGTCAACAGCAGTCTTCTAAAATTTATTTATTTCTTAAAATAGCACCGAACCACTGATCCTTACAGTTCAATGAAGGATTTTTTCGTTGAATTTTACATGATAAACTGCAGGTAGAAATCCTCCAGGGAGATATTAGAACGAAAATGGGCTACGAAATCATTTTCTCTTGAACAGGAACATAAAATGGTATTTTTTCGCATACATTTCAAATAGGACGACCTATGCTTCTACTTTAAAATACTCTGAATAATTTTGCAACAATTGTTTTAACACGTGGTTGCTACGTCAGCAAAATGTAATCAGCAACAATCAGTTTCTTTCAAGTTTAACAAGTTCTTTAATTTTTTTCATAAAATATAAACTCATTTTAAACATATAAATTCCAAGTTTTTCGTGCCACTGCTGGATAAAAATTAATAACCCCAAAGAGTTAGAGAGGCAGCTGTTTTGTAATTAAACTGGAGCGCAATTTAATAACAAAAGAATTTTAAAAAGGCGTAATCTCCTTTGACAGATATTTTTGATACAACTTTAAAAAGTCTTCTCTCGGTTTTCGGAAGAATTCTGCGTATATGAAATATTTCCCAAGCTGCTTTATAAAGGTTTCCAAAAATGCGACCACGCAACGTATTTTCTCAAGCTGACGTTGATAGATTTGCGGAGCATCAGCTACTACCCCGGACTTATAGTACAAGAAACTGAATTAATCTTCAATAAAAGCGCTCCTACTGAATTTGTTACGAGGGTAAAGATCACTATCGATTTAGGACATTAATTTTTGTGATAATGGAATGTCTGTCATGCTAGATTATATCAATCAGTGTTGTGTACTTGGTATTTATTTCAATTGTTTCTAACTTAAAATAAATTAAGCAAATTATAATAACAAATAAAACACTAAAAAAAATACAATGCTTGATCTGACATTAGTGTTGCATGGTTCATTTTGTATGTTTTTACTTTGCTCAATGTGCGATTTTTTTAGAGAAGTTGATCCAGACGTACTCGTCCAACTTTTGAAATCTCTACTTATCTTTTACTACTACGTTTATTTTGTTTGACATGTATGATGGCTCAACAATTTTATTGTCAACCGAAATGAGCAATAACTTAAAATGGGGAACAAAAATTATAATTAATCAAAAACCACACATTTTCTCGCAGGTTAGTTATAAACAGTTTTAATGTTAGGTAACTTACCTTAAACGCGTCCGCTCTACGAAGAACTGCTAGCTTTTTAGTAAAGTTTTTCTTTGGCTGCTTAAGCAATGCCATGTTGGTCGTAAGAACGAGATCTGAAAACAAATTTATTTGGATTAATCTTTGACAAAAAGTTTAATTAAAAATAAGTTTTTTGTCTTAGGATTAAATTCCTTTCAAGGATTTTTTTAAATGTAATTCTACGCTTGTAGAGTTCTAAATTATTAAATTTAACTATTAAAACTGGTCTTTAACAGACCAACTATTAATTTATTTCTCAGCTCTTAGAGAAATAAAAACTTAAATTCTAAAGTTCACCCATTGGTGAGTGTCCTTGAAACACTATAATTTTTGCACTGTGCTCTGCTTTTTGAACACTAAAACTAACTCATGTGGCTTTGTTGTCTTAAGTCTTCTGATCAGGTGATTTATATTGCCTCGATATTAACGTGCTGATTTAGTCTTAGAAGGATAACGAAATTTAATAGATTGATTGTACTCGTGGTTTGTGTTATATGGGACGAACCAAACAAAATATTCAACTTCTGTGGAGGTACCCATTCGGCATACTGAATTAAATCAAAAAACATATCAACACTGGCAAAACATTCGCAATACACAACAATTAACAGACTTTAGTAAAGTGATAATATTGAAAAAAGAATAGTACATATATTATAACAAAAAAAAAAGTGAGGAAGAATATTTTACACACGAAAATTCTTGAATCGATAAAGAAGAAGGCTTTATTCTAGAAACAAATCGATTGAAGTTATTTTAATGATAAAATTCTATTCAACATAATCAATTTAGTCGTAGACTTGTAGATACATCCATGCTGTGCAAAGAATCGTATAAAATTACATATTCATTATAAAATATGTTAAAATTCGTAAGGAAAGGATAAAATTATACATTCCTTCTTTTTGCTTCAATTGTTCCAAAATTACCGCTGTCTACATCCACAGCCTAGAGGAAAATATTACGTTAACCTAATAATTAACAATAAAATCGCGATATCTGGAAAAATATGAATTATGGTCTGACCCAGCGTAAAAAATATTTTAAAAATGTAGCTAGTGCAAATTGTTAATTTATCTATTGCAAAGCTAAATTTTAAACGGATTTCCACTGCCTTATTAAAGTTTTTAAAAGCTGAAAAATTTTAAAAGCGCTGTGTCGCTCAAAACTTTCATAAAATGTAATTTTCACGAAAACGGTTGACTTTAGACCCACATACCCTATACAAAATTTAAGTTGATTTAAAGAGGAACCCAAACATATAAAATTATTGAGGATGTTCTGTTTCAAACTTCAAAGTTTGAGTCCGTTTCCAGTTGTACCGGAAGTTGTATTGCAACCTTAATATATTCATCAAATCAGAAATATACGATAACGGTCAGATACCAAATTTCATTGTAATATCTTCAACAGTATTCTAGATATTTATCTGTCTGTTTCCATATACTTTTGGGCAGCTAATTGACAAACAATCAGAAAAAATATAAACATTTTTAAAATTATTGCAAGAAACACGAAAGATAAATTTGTATTTTTAACCTAAATAAAACATTGTTATCATCTATTTAAGTCAAAATTTATACTAAAAAAAACATTTTCTGTTAAACCATCATAAGATGTACAGCATCTTTTCGTTAAAAAATTAAATTTGTTTGATTATTGAAACTAAAAGCTAATAATATTTAAAAGTACAAATAAGACATGCAACATTTTTCAGGTTTCAGTTTTGAGAAAATTCTGTTCCGACCCATTTTTGAGAATTTTCCAAAAGGACGCCCAAGTATCCTTGTATTGTTTAATTCTTAGAGTCTTAGATACAAATGAAACAGAAAATAACAAACATTTTCATGACAATAGTTGATACACATTTTGCTTAAGAAAAAGTTATAGATACTATTATAAAACAGAGATATACATACATTAAACATTATACATTCTGACAAAGAGCCAAAGTTAAAATTTTTTAAAAGAAAACCATAGATGGCTTTAAAGTTAATAAAAACTTGCATAATTATTAAATATTACGTCTCAAAATAAAGTATAATTTTAAAAACTCACGAAAGACAGTTGAAATAAAAAGTAAGTAAACTACAAAAATGTAAACCACTTTTGTATTAATAATTGATGCACTATTTGTATTGTTATTTTCATCGCAGTTCACCCAAAAATGGCTTGGACATAGTTACAAACTATGCTTTTTTTTCTTCTCAAAAATCTGTTAAACTCGTATTCTATTGGTTCATTATTTCGAACTTCCGACAACTTTTATAATATCCATGTAGATGTTAAAACCTCAATACTTTAGAAATATATCATATATGTTTGTAGCTTATCGTGTGAAAAGAGTCAAAATAAAAAAGTTGGAATACGTAGGTAACCTTCCCTACATAACGAATTTATTGGAATTGTGTCAAGGGCTTCTTTAAAATTTGCATCGCCAATATGAGAATGATAATCTACATAGTCAAGCGATTTTTTATTATTTTAAATGTGCTGAATTTACATAAAAAGTGCCACTCGGATTCGAATAATAGTTGTCTAAGCTATTATATCGTTTTTGTAAATATTTACTGTTACTGCAGTAGGTGACGAGGCTTTTACAAGCAACAAAAATTTGTGAAGCTTTTTATAAAAGTTTAGTGAATAACTCCCACGCGATTTTAAAAGCACTTTTTGCAGATTCTAGTGAAAAATTTACGAATCCCCACTTCGCGGGAGTTAGTGTTTGAAGGATATAAAAACGAAGTCAACTGTAAAAAAAACCTCAAAACTTTTACTCTTTACTTTAAACACAATGTTCATAAAAGTTAGGGAGTGATCTAACTTGTCTGCTGTGTTTTAAGTTGGTAATAGAATTTGAGACAAAGAACCTTGGTTAAAAGGTAATTAAAAAGTGTTTGTGTAAAGGATAGTAACATGTTTACTAAAAGCATAATTCACCACCGGAGACATCAATGTGTTGCTTACACTAATGATATATTATAAATAACAGAAAAAGCAGTGGAATTGAAAAAGAAGGGTTTAGAAAACTGGAAATTAAAGCCAAATATTTGTTTATAGAAATAAATAAACAGAAGACAAAATACATGGAGATGAGAGGTAATGAAGATCATATTGGGGATTTTTTTAGATAACATCAGGAATGGAAAGGAAGATTTTGAAATTGGTTAGTAATTTCGATTATCGTTAGCAAATAGTAATGAGGATTAAGAAGATAAGCAACTAATGAAATAAAAGTGCTAGAATATTAACAAAGGCGACAAAGCAACAAAAGTGTCTAGGAAAAAAAATTCATTTATCATTAGTCATTGTTGTAGGCTACTGCGGACGATGTCCAAGTTATACCCCGACTATCCTCCTCTCCAATACTTTAGGTTTAGTATCTGGGTTTTTATCAAGAGTCCAAGTTTTACATGCATAAAGAACTGTTGGACAAGGTAGGTCTGGTTTCTGGGTTGGAATCGCGTTGAAGGTTTCTCCTGGACGACCGACGTTTCGTCCCCCTTTGTTGAGTATATCTTCAAGGTTGTTCGTTTAATGGTTAGCGGCTGTTTAGCCATTAAACGCATAACTCTAAAGATGTCCCCAATAAAGGAAAACGGAACGTCGCACAGTGGTTTACTTCATCTAAGCCGGTCAATAGTCGTTTTGTCAAATTTATCATAGGTAGAAATAAATTACTATTTCAGAGAGTTGTATAGTTAAAGTGGGTCCATCCTTCTTTTTTCTTCCCTGCACCATCTATAGCCCACTCCAGTCAATCATAATTCAAGTGTCTCAAATAGTGCAATTATTCGTTGTCATCGAATATAAACGTCATTTTTTTAATGTTAAACCCATTTTTCCAAAAAAAGTTTTAAATGATGAATTGTTGTGGAGTAGGCAAGTGAGATTATTTTTAAGGTATATTAATGAAATTACAGAAATTTTAAAATACTAAAAGTTCCCTTCCAAAAAAGTAGTTATTTTCGTAATTTTTGGCCAATTTTTTAATAAATCGAAGGTTTTTGTTATATTTTATGGCGCACACCGATATTTCTCTTTACATCAATATAAGAATGAAGGTTTTGAGCTTAGAAAAATAAAAAAAGGTGCCGCGGATTCGCGTGAATTAAATTGTGTTAGGGAGATAAATTCTTCCAGTCATCAATGTCATTTTTATGGATCATTATTTATTTTTGATGTAATTTTTTTTGCTTACAGCATTATAGAAACCAAAATATTTAAATAAAAATGCGAATATGCTCGTAAAATATATATTTTTGATATGCCGTTTACAATTTTAAGACAATAAAATTAAAAATGTACAATTTCCAAACCCTAAATGAAAAAAGCAACGAGCTAAACAAAAGTCAAATGAACGTATTTTAAATAAGTTGCAAGGGCGATACTTTTCATCCTCTTGGTCTGCAATTGCCTGCACGAAGAATATCCACATCTGAAAATGAATAACAAAGTAATAGATAAAAGTTCGCAAAATCGTTTTACTAAAAATAAAATAATTACTAAAAACTGCAATACATAATTGCAGCTATAATTTTTAAAACTAACCAACGCAACTAACTCGAGTACATTTTTAAAAAAAATTGTCTTACCAACACCGCATTTCTGTGCGCAATGTAGTTTAAACCTATTCATGTAGGTAATGTTGTTTGTTCCACAGATCGGGTCATAGTGACTCGTTGATGGACATTCCCTTATACATCTCTGGATTTCAGGGCTAGCTGTGGTGGTGGTAGGTCTGTTTGTAGGAGCTCCTGTAGGGCGACCAGAAGAATTTGGTTCAGGGGTGGCCGTAGTAGGAGTTATTGGAGGTCTTGCGGTTTGCCTTGGTGTTGACTGTGACGGGCGAGCTGTGGACTGAGAGTCACAATCAGAAGTGAAGCAGTTCCACAAGTAACCTCCATTTTTATTGCCTTGGTTCCCATTAAACCCTCCGTTGCTATCACCGTTTCCGCCAAAGGCTCCATTGTTATTGCCTTGGTTCCCATTGAAGTCTCCGCTGTTATTACCGTTTCCGCCAAAACCTCCATTGTTACTTCCTTGGTTACCATTGAATCCTCCGTTGTTACCACCGTTTCCGCCAAACCCTCCATTGTTACTTCCTTGGTTTCCATTGAAGCCTCCGTTGTTATCACCGTTTCCGCCAAAGCCTCCATTGAAATTGCTTTGGTTTCCATTGAAGCCTCCGTTGTTACCACCGTTTCCGCCAAAGCCTCCATTGTTACTTCCTTGGTTTCCATTGAAGCCTCCGTTGTTATCACCGTTTCCGCCAAACCCTCCATTGTTACTGCCTTGGTTTCCATTGAAGCCTCCGTTGTTATCACCCTTTTCGCCAAACCCTCCATTGTTACTTCCTTGGTTACCATTGAATCCTCCGTTGTTATCACCGTTTCCGCCAAACCCTCCATTGTTACTTCCTTGGTTTCCATTGAAGCCTCCGTTGTTACCACTGTTTCCGCCAAAGCCTCCATTGTTACTGCCTTGGTTTCCATTGAAGCCTCCGTTGTTACCACCGCTTCCGCCAAAGCCTCCATTGTTATTGTCTTGGTTTCCATTGAAACCTCCGTTGTTGTCACCATTTCCGTCAAACCCTCCTTCGTTATTATCTTGATTGTCATCAAAGCCTCCGTTGTTATCGCCATTTAAATTTCCGTTTCCGCCAAAACCTCCATTCTTATTTCCTTGGTTTCTATCAAAGCCCTTGTTGTTATCCTTGTTTAAATTTCCGTTTCCGCCAAAGCTCTCGTCGTCGTCTCCTCTAAAGCGTTGGTCTAATACAGGCGGGTTGGCCACCAACATTGCAACAGCGGCTTCTTCCGCTGCTTCTTCGGCTGATGGAGTAGAGCTCGTAACAATTTTCCCACAAATAACTTGCGTCCACGAAAAAGCTGGACGAATAGAAAATAAAAGTTAAATATTTACACGAGATAACGACATAAGGTAAGGTATAAGGGCACTGGATAGATCTAGGTAGTTTTGTTTTTACTGTGGTAGCGAGAGAAGCGGCAGAAGCTAGCCAGCTGACCGCATACACATAAGATTCAAGTACAAGCCGCTAACGAAAAATGTTGAAACCGTTACACTGTAACGTATACAGGGTTGCGCAAAAGTATGGAAACAGACAAATATCTAGAATACTATTGCAGATGAAAAAATTTAATTTTGTATCTAAGCGTTATGGTATTTTTCGGATTCGATGAAAATATTAGGGTTGCAATACGACTTCCGGTTCAACCGGAAACGGACTGAAACTTTGAAATCTTAAATGGAGCACCCTATATATTTCTACATTTTTGGATTCCTCTTAAAATTTACTTTGAAAAATGTATAAGGTTACCTATATGGGTCAACCGTTTTCGTAAAATTTACATTTTTATGAAAATTTTGAGCGATACAGCACTTTCAATCTTTTTTATCATTTAAGTTGTTTAAAAAAGCAGTAGAATTTCGCTTGGAGATAAGATTGACAATAGATTAATTAACCATTTGCGCTAGCTACATTTTTAAGATATTATACAGGGTGTTGACTCTTGGTCAAACTTGTGAAACCTTAAACTCCATTTTCTTAAATACAACATACTAGTTGTTTTTACATAGTCTTGTAGAACTTCGCGGCCCATAAGAAAAAATTAAATTAGGGGTAATATCTCGAAAATGGTAGGTGTTAAAAAAAATCTAAAATAACATTTAGGTACATTCTCCATTAAAAAGTATCTTAAAAATTGTTCTAACGATTAAGACAAAAAAGTTATGAAAGAAAAAAGAATTTCGACATTTTCATATTTTTTGCTATAACATCTGAAGTACAAGGAATTTTGTACTTTTAAAAATTTATTGTGGCTCCTCTCATACTAAGAAATAATTCATCTAATTTAAACAAACCTGTATCTTTTATAATAAGCGAGATCCCCATGCTGGAAATGTAATCTGGGACACCCTGTATATGGGACGCTTGATTTTTTCTCAATATTTCAAAATAACTTTTATCGCGACTTCTATTAGTTAAAATGTGTTTAATGTATTACATTTGACATAATATATTTATTAAAATCTTTAGAGTTAATAAGGCTATGTGGTTGGCTAAACCTGTTTGAAAAGTTGATAATTTTTATTTTTACTTAAGCAGTTGGCTGTTTAAACATAAAAATAGTGTTTTAATTTGGCGGTTGTTTCACAAGTGATTTTTTCTGTTTGATCTCGTAAAACATTGTTGTTCTAATTTATATTAGTGGAAACAAAACAAAAAAAAAAACACCGGTGTATTTTTTTATCATAAGATCAAAAATATGGTGGTGGTCACTATTTACACAAAGCTTAGATATAGCTGTGGTAAATACTTGGAGATCAACTCGTCTACCTAGAGGAAAACGTTTCCCTATTGGACGTTAGAAGATATCACTGAACGCGTCATAAAAATAAATGCCCAAAACAATGTTTTAAAAAACGCTCTACAACTACTTAAGTTTAAACACTAAAATAAAATTTAAATAAAAAGTTATACCAATTGTATAGAAAAATAAAGATTTTACCTCCAATAATGAAATCTACACAAATACACAATTTTTTGGTAACAATAAAAAATACCAATGCACTAGGATACTCGCTGAGAGAACCTAATGGACTGATTTTTCTCCCAGTGTTAACTGCAGGTGACTTAGAAGGTAATGAAACACGTGTAGAATTAATCTATCTTTGTTTTTCTGTATCAATGAATGTAGTTGTATAGCGATTTAGTTAAATTTTGATGACAATTTCTCACAACAGACCGTTAATTGTTCAACCGTCGCGCAGTCGGAGTAAAATTGCTGCCCGCGCTATTATGAAAGTAGCTTTTATTACTCATATCAACCGATCTTTACCAATAGCTAAGAAAACTGTAAAATCCCAAAATCAAAATATAACATCGTACCAAAATGACATAAAAATTTGTTTTTTTATTAAACTAATTTATAATCAGGAAAACATATAGCTTAAAGATGAAAATAGAACGTTAAATGGCATTTAAAACAAATTATCGAAATATTTCCAAAGTCGACTAATTCATTTCTATTAAATATTTTGTTTGTGCCCATTAATTATCATGAAAACCGCAATAACTCGAGAAATATTAATTTTAGACATAATAGACCTTTAACAAATTATAAAGATAATTAAATTATCGATAAGAATATGAAAAATATATAGGCTGTTCTATATAAAAAAAAAATGACTTATCCGTGTTTGAAGTTTAACCAATTGGACCGAGCATAAAAAACACCCTGTGTATTATTTTAAAAATTTAGTCAGTCAGCAATCACTACGACACTATTGTTGAACACAGTTTCAAAGGAATTCGTTCTGAAATAGCTATGTTGTGAAATTTCAATATTTTCTTAGAGTCCTGTGTCTGTCAAAATTTTCATAAAAACTTAAATAACTCAAAAACGGTTAATTTTAGACACATAAAACCCTATAAATTTTGAAAGACAATTTAATTCTGCATCTAAAAAGTGCAAAATATACAGGGTGTTCTATTTAAGAAAACAAAGTGAAGTATCGGTACGCAAAAACAAAACAATGTGTATGGTTGAAAATAATTTTAGGTTATGTAGTAAATGACAACAAACAACTTTTATTCGAAACTTTTTTTGTATAGTTGCTACAAGACAAGATATTGATCCGTTACGTGAAGTGAAGCAAACAATCTCATCTTTAACAAGATGCCAAGAAACCCCAGCCAGTTCTTCAAGGACAAAGAAATTAAAATCACATTTACTAGCAACATTGTTGTAGATTTCGTATAACATTTGCTCCAGAAGTGAAAAATTATTCTTCCTAGGGCTAATACTACCTGGATTATCTAGTTTGTTTTCAAATTTAACTCCAGAAAACGGCATCATCATAAAATGACATTGCAATAAGCTTTGTTGCATACTTAGAGGGCCTCATTTAATTACAACTAAAGTACATGGAATTACAAATCAGATTCATATCAATCAAAAACCAAACGTATTACCTAATTCATTTAATAAGTGGAAAATTTATAAAATCAGGGAGGCCATGTGCCTAAAACAGAGTGTAGCAAAAATAATGAAGTAGTTCAAATTTTTGAAATTTGCCAATATTTAACGTTTGCAAAGGTCATTTTTAATAACAGCCGAGGCGCGCAAAACACAGCCCATAAACATTATTACCGTATATCGGGATAAAAACGTCTAATCCAAACTATTACAAAATCTTACCTATTATAGCGATATACAGAAACAACATTGTCTTCATTTTGTATCCAAAACAACACTTGTTTGTCAGCGACTTTAAAATTTTATCGGTGATTGTTGAAAAACTGGTTGTTTAACGATGTGTTCCCTGTAGAAAACGATAATCTCTCATTATTCACATACACAACATAAAATAATTATAGAAATATATAACGGCTACTTACCCAATATTTAAATGACGAAAAAAAAAACTGGTAAACTATTCCTTTAATAAATTCACTTATCAGTCAACGAAGCAGTGCAGAAATACAGACAAACGTTTTGTCTAAGTAACTTTAAATCGTCAATAGTGATTTCAGATGCTGGCTTTACCTTTTATACCTCAGAAAAACCTGTTAATATTGCCAGGAACATGTAAGGACAGTCTGGTTACAACTTCTGAACTACCCCATGCTGTGAGAATATAGAAACCAGTTAAGGAAAAGAAGCTGATATGATTATTGCTTCTTGTTCTGTTGGTGTGTTGGTAATTAACTATTAATGTCTTTGGTACTGAGTATACTACTTTTAACAAATAAGTTGTATATAGGTACGAGAATATATACTAAACGATACAAAAATATTATGTTTACTATACTTTTTCTCAATTAAAAAAATCTTTTTTTGTCAAAAACTCTTTGAAATAGAGCATTTAGAGAATAAGGATGTTTCTTTTGTAAATTTAAAACGGAATTCAAATTTCAATCTCTAATTTAACTAAGTTTTAAAATAAAATTTGCGCAGTTAAACCTTCAGTAAGGTTTCCCATTTTACTTTTCCAGAATCATGCATTAATTTTTGAATAATTCAGGAAAGATTTTGAAAAATTAAAGGTAAAACATTTGCCGATTAATTTGAAAATCTTGTTCTTAATTTTGTAATAAGCGCCTGAAGAAATTCCGCTTAATTTTTGTTGGTCTGATTGTTAGTAGTACCTACGTATAAGAAATTTTGCTAACTTCTAATAACAAGGTCAATAAATTCGTGTCTTTTAAATGTCTGTTTTCATATTTATGTGCATCACTGTATATAAAATTCTATTAATATACCATCGTCTTGTAGATTTATCATAGTTAAATAATCGTAAAGCCACTGGGTGTATTTATATTTTTCGCAATAAGTTGCACTGAGCGATTAACAAAGCATTACATGTACCGTTGCTATTTATATTTATAGATTTATTAAAGTTATAATTTATTTTACAGACGAATTCAAAGCAGCTATGGTTATTTAGATGACTAAAATATTGGTTCAATAATGGAACATTTGAACTTACATAAGAGGCGGTTAATACAGACGGAGTTAAATTTGAACGTTTCGCGTAAACAATCTTGTTTTTCCAAAGAAGAATTTGCTGAAAGGCGATTTAAAAAATTGAATAACCCAATTAAAATTGTTTCACCCAATGTTTTTTTTTTCACTTAAAACCGTATAAGATTTTAGGAGGCAAAGTTTATGAACAAATTAAAATGAAACAGGCTTTTTATCTGTTCAAAAAAATAACTGTTTGATTACTAATTTCGAAGAAAACGATTTCAAACTTAAAGTTAATCACCTAATTATAGGTAGGTACTTAAGCGGGACAACACATATATCTAACTGTGAAAGAAATACAATTTAAAGGCATCAGTGAAACTTACTTTACAAGTGATATAAAAGAAGTTTAGTCAGTCCTATTTTTAATTTGAAAAATCAGTTTTTTAATTACTCATACAAAGCAAAACCTTATTTTAACCTTTAAGTAGTCGCACGGCGCCGCAGAGGCGCCAAGCGTTTTTTAAATCGTTGTTACATTTTTAATAATTTTTTTGTCACTAATATCTGTTTATGTATTCCTCAATTGTACTTTTAGGAATACGAATTATATAGTATTATTCATATTTCTCTATTTTACAGTCCGTAAAATGCAATTATGTGCTACTCGGCATGAACGCTATCATTTATGCCCTAGGGCTAAAAATCGACATTCGCAACAAATTTGTTCGCAATGCCATAAAAATATTTGTTCAGAGCATACAATACAATTGTGCAGTGAATGCTTTGCATCCAATGTTTGATTCGTATTAAAAAAAAAAAAACAGTTTTTACAGTTATGTTCTATATACAGATATATATTTTTTATATCTTATAATTTATTTAGTCATTGTTATTCTTTTTAAGATTTAGCTTATATTTCATGAATAAAGCAGTTTAACACATTTTTAAGATTTTAAGTCAAAAATATTGTTATAAAACCCCAATGGTGCCTCCGAGGCGCCATGCGAGTAGTTATGTATACACAGTACACGCGACTAGTTAAAGGTTAAGTAATTTTTTACTCTTCACGTTTTAAACAAGGCAATTTATAACGAGCGTGTCACACTTCGTAGGTTTGTTTCTAGCGTCAGTTTATTATAAAAGTTTTTACGAGGGCAAAAAATGCAACCTAATGTAGCTAACGTACCCCTAAAAAGCAGGGATGGAATAACGTTTTAAATCGTTACGTTATTGTATAACGTTATTTATTATTTGTTTTCGTTACATAACGTTATAAATAACGTTAAAAAAATGAATTGTTATGTTATATAACGTTATTATAACGTTACATGAATTATGATATACAGGGTGTTTCTTAAATAATGCGAAAAAATTCGGGAGGTGATTCCTTATCGAAAATCAAGTGGGGTCTTTTATATGACAATTTTTTCTTAGACGTCTTCTTTCGGAATTACACCCTCCTAAAGGGGATCGGTAAAATTGGTTTTTTATTTTATTTCTCAAATTTGGATAAATGTAGGAGAATGATATTCGGTAGATGTTTCATACTTATTAAAAGGTTTACCATAGTAGTATTTCCAATCATCTTCCACCTTCATAGGGGGCTGATAAGTGCGACCCCTGTTGGTTTTTTAATCAGAACTTTTTGGTGAGTTGAAATTTTGCAATTTAAATTTTTTTTTATTAGTTTGATTTATTTAGAACCTTTTTTTATTCTTTAGTTTTTCTCGTAAATCCTACAGTTTTAAGTAAAAAATTAAATGAGTGAATATGATGCCTATGTTCATATTGGGTAGAATTGACGGGCGTTTTAGCGTTGTCGCCACGTAAACGTCAAAATGAACATATGAACATAAACAAACCAAGGTAACCACCAAAATGAATCGTTTTATATTGGAATATTTGATGGTTCATGTTCATTTATATAATTTTTTACTCAGAAACTGTAGGTTTAACGAGAACATTAAAGAATTAAAAAAACTTCTAAATAAATCAAGTTTTCAATAAACAATTTAAATTGCAAAATTTCAACCCACCAAAAAGTCCTGATAAGAAAACCAACAGGGGTCGCACTTTTCAGCCTCCTGTGAAGGTGGGAGATGATTAAAAATATTACTATGGGAAACCTTTTAATAAGTATAAAACATCTACCGAATATCATTCTCCCACATTTATCCAAATTTGAGAAATAAAATAAAAACCCAATTTTACCGATCCCCTCTAGGGGGGTGTAACTCTGAAAGGAGACCTTAAAGAAAAAAAAAATATGAAAGACCCCCCTTAATTTTCGATAAGAAATCACCTCCCGATTTTTTTCGCATTATTTAAGAAACATGCTGTATAAAAATAATTTTTATTTGTAACTCTGAAATTATTTTTGGGATCTGTAAATGTTAATTTAAAAAATAGTACAAAATTACGTTGAGATATTTTATTTTCATTTTAATTTCTAAAATACGGACCAAATATTATATCTTCTGAAAATATAAAGATCGCCATATAAAAATTTAATTTATAGAGAATAACGATACAAAATAACTTTAACGAAACGTTATCGGTTATTATAACGTTATATAACGTTATAAAAATATCGTTACGTTATTGTATAAAAAATTATAGTTGAATCGTTATTATAACGTTATCGGGTATCGTTACGTTACGTTTTCCATCCCTGCTAAAAAGAATTAAAACTTATTAAAATCACATTCAATAACTTCCTTTAAAATATTAGGTACTCATTTTCATTTATTTAGAAGAAGTTTAGATTAGACAATTTGTCCCACTTTTTGATCCCTATTCAGTATTCAGTGATGCTTTAATGTTTTAAAAAAGTCTCATGGCACGTTAGATAATAAAGAATAATAAAAAACGTTTTTTTAAATCGTTTATAACTCGGTTATACTTGGTGCAAAATGGTACAAGAATATTTTTGGAAAAAAAGTTATAGATTTTTGTACGCACTATCAAATAAAAACATTTATTTGTTTTAATCTTGTTTAAATTCATGGCTTTATGGGGACTTTTTGATGAATTTTATTTGTTTTAAACCTAAATATCAAAATAAATACATTAGAAGTGTGGCGCAACAAAATTTTATATAAAAAAAAGGGGCACAAACAAATAAGTTTTAAAACACTGGTATAGAAAGCTATACAGGGTGGTTCACATGGAAGGGCCACTATTGGGATCTCGTAAACGGCAAGAGCTACAAAAAAGTTTAAATTAGAAACATTTTCCCCTTTCAAAGACCTATTTAGTGATGCTCTAATGTTCCATGACACGTTAGATAATAAACAAAAATCAAAATGTGCATTGATTAAAAAATCGTTAATAACTCGGTTATACTTGGCTCTATATCCAAAATAAAGAAGTTACAGCACTGGAGAAATATTGAGACACCCTGTCAGTGCCGGATTTATGTATAGGCTGAGTAGGACTGGGCCTAAGGCCCCGCGCCCTAGAGAGCCCCGTAAGGCCCTGATATATCGATAGGTCGATATTACTCGTCATTTTCTCATGATTATATTATAAGAGGGCGAGAAGTTTTTTTTTAGCTCACCAATGTTGTAGTATCGAAATTTATTCTTTTGCTCACCACTTTGTACCAGGGGGCCCATTTAAATTTTCGGCCTAGAGCCCACGACAACCTAAATCCGGCACTGCACTCTGTACAGCATTTACTAGCATTAAAGCATAATTCACATTTGATTCTCCAAGGCTTTTTGATATATTAAATAAAAACTGTATACTCCAAGGCAGTGTTTCTCAAAGTGTGGTCCGCGAACCCCTAGGGGTCCCCGATGCCTTCTAAAGGGGTCCCCCAAATCTTTTCATAATGTTCGGAAATCATTCAAAAATGATCTAACCAAAAATTAAAACGAAAATATTGTCTACAAAACAATGTATTGGACTCCTCTGTGAGCTTTTAATTTTGGATGGCGTCCTCAGAGAAAAAAGTTTGAGAAACACTGCTCGAAGGCTTCTTGATATATTAAATAAAAACTTTTTTAAATACCCAATTATAGGTGCATTTTGAGTAATTATGTTTACTGGATTTTTTTGTTCCAAAACGAACCCATGAATCAACTCTCGAAATGTTATAAACAAATTTAAAATCTTTTTGTATAGAATAAATACCTTAAACTTACCAAGTAATTAAAAGCAATTAATTAAATGTTAATAACAGTGCAACAAAGTTATCGGAGTTGTAAATAATAACAATGGTAAAGACCACATGTGACATCATTCACAGTTGTTATTAAGTAGATAAATCTACTGTTTATATATTAATACTTTTTTCAAACTTAACACATGAATGTTTCGAGTTTATTGGCCTTGAACTTGATTCTCAATCTGATTTATTTCTTGTGCTGTTACAATGTATTTCGTTTTGGCTCTGTTTCAGTAACAGATAAAAAATATTCACAAAAACTAGTAGATTACGGCAGTTTTTGTTACACTAAAAATTAAAGAGTTGGCTTCTAGTAGGTCTCATGTGACTCCGTTGTAATTAATGTCCGTACGTTTAGTTACGTTCCGTGTAAGGTTTTCTCTTTTTGTTCGCCAGCCTTCCGCTAAGAACTCTTGAAGATGTTCTTGGAGTTCTTATATTTAAGAGTAAACAGCGGAAAAATAGGTCGGTCGATAAGAGGAGCTTTAGGCATGACACCAAACAGCACACAGCCCTAGTGAACTTTATTGTTAAAGCAATCTGATATATCATCGTGATGACGCGACGATAATTTTAATCATGGACGCTTTCCAAAGGTTTGATATAACCGTTTGACGTAGATACATAATCAATATATGTCCCCTTACCGTTTTGTAACATAAATATACTTACATTATGACATAAAACAAAACACAGTTTATCAAAGTTTACAAAATAAATTATTAACGGGCTGTTATAGAATTAAAACCTAATATCTTAATATGTTTTGATCCTGAACGTATACAGAATGTGTCAAATTCGAAGCTCAACATGAGGATGTCAGTTAAATTGCAAAAAAACTGAAATATTAATGATCATGGACTGTTAAGACGAATTATCAAAATTCCAAAGAATGGCATTTGTTTGACCATCTCTAGGTGTGGCGAACCTGTTTATGTCTGCGTGCCGATTTTTTAAAATTTACAAATTTTGAAATCCGATTTTTGTTGTTGAATGCTTTTTGTTAAGTTTTTTATTTCAGGTTGGTATTTCGTTACTTTTAATAAAATGCTTGCTGAACTAGATTCATCCGTTAATGTATTTCCGAATTTATTTTTTATCAAATTCATTTACAGCAACTAATCCCAGAACATCAGTGCGGGTTTAGAGAACAGCATGGGACCATAGAACAAGTGCACAGAGTAGTTCGCCAAATTAATTCAGACCTGGAAGAGCAAAGGTACTGTTCAGCTGTATTTTTAGATGTGTCCCAGGCATTTGACAAAGTCTGGCATCCAGGACTACTTTATAAAATCAAACAACATTTGCCGCATAATATGTACAACCTACTGAAATCTTACCTAAGCGACAGACAATTTTATGTTAAACACCAAGACGAATACACAAACCTAGCACCAATACAATCAGGTGTACCGCAGGGGAGTGTCCTGGGACCGGTGCTATATCTGCTGTTTACAGCAGACCTACCTTTATCTAGACATACTAACATAGCAACGTTTGCAGATGACACAGCTGTGCTGTCATCCCATAACGACCCTACAAAGGCCTCAGCCATCCTTCAAGAGCACATGAACAAAATCCAGAGCTGGATCCGAACCTGGAGGATTAAAGTAAACGAGCAAAAATCTTGCCATGTGACTTTTACAATGAAAAAAGGCAGCTGTCCGCCCGTAACCTTGAACAACCAAGAAGTGCCTCAATGTACCCAAACAAAATATCTCGGCATGCACCTGGATAGGAGATTAACGTGGAGAGAGCACATCGAGGCGAAGAGGAAACAGCTAAATTTGCAACTCAATAAAATGTATTGGCTTTTAGGGAGACAGTCACAGCTTAGTCTAGCAAACAAAGTACTTTTGTATAAAGTCGTACTAAAGCCGATTTGGAGCTACGGTATCCAACTATGGGGTGCCGCGACAACTTCCAACATTGCTATACTGGAGAGGTTCCAAGCTAAGGTGCTACGTATCATGGTCAATGCCCAGTGGTTTGTTACCAATGAAATAATTAGAAGAGACTTACAGATATCTACGGTGAAAGAAGAAGCGCATAAACGTTGTGCAAAATATAGTAAAAAACTTTCAGTGCATCCAAACAGACTAGTGCGCAGATTACTCAACGAACAGAACGACAAACGCAGGCTTAAGAGGTTTAAGCCTCTAGATATCAGTGAGAGGTTCATATAGTGATTCGTGACTAGAATAAGTCTGTAGACGCAAACTAGAGGCAGGATTTGCTGAATGTCTATGCCTACATGTTATTTTTGTTTTTTGTTTTGATTTGATTTATTTTATCTTAACTTTGTATACAAATTTACTTGTTGTCCGCGGACAGGTGGTAAAAAAAGCTGGGAGGTAAAAAAAAAAAAAAATAATTCATTTGTGAAATCAGTGACTCACATGCATATGTGGAAGAAAATATAGTTGAAATATTAACCGACGCTAATTTGTTTAAAGATTTGAACTCTTCTGGAATCGTTTGCCAGGCATTAATAATTTTGCTTTCAGCATTATTATTTATTTTTTCCTCTAAACAATCCCTTTTAATAATCTCTAAATTTTTCCTTAAGTCAATAATATTTTAACTCCAAATTGCACTTGATTGAAAATTAATTAATTGCATTTCGAAATTTTCTAATTTTAACCATTCAAAAATTTCCAAATCAAGTTCAACAACTTTGATTATGTCTTGGTAAATTATGAATTTTAAAATTTCTTAGAAATTTTTTAATTGAGAAAATCGCAAAGAAAATGCGTGTATTATCGATTCCACAGCTGTGGTTAAATCTTCAGTCAATTAAATTAGATTTATTTCAATTTGAAAAAATTTAAATTGGAAAATATTTGAAGGGATGAGAAGCAATATCCTGTTTAAATACTAATAGTAATTTTGTTTGAAATTCGCACAATTTCGAAACAAAATGCATGTATTTTATTTGAATAAATATAATTTGGTGTTATTAATATTATGTCCTATATCTGCATTGAAAACCTTATATGTTTACAAAAACATTAAAATATAATCAATATACGACGCGATTAAACAAAAATCTTGTGCAGATAACCTGCAGATTTATGGTTATGTTCTTTAACCGGAAATTCATTATCTAGTCCGGCGGGTTGGCCGAAAATAACGCATTTGGACACCTACAAATTGAGTTTCATTTCCGCTTAGCTGTTTTAAAGATACAGAAATTTATTGGTGGCTTTGAACGATTTTACTGATAGCGTACGTTGCAAAATAAAATTTGCATATTTATTCGGTTGTACCAATTGTTAATGAAAAAAAAGTTTTAAGGATTGGAAAAGTGAGAACGAGTATCGATTAACCGACAAAATTTTGAGCAAGCAGAAATACATGTAATTTATTATTGATGGGAAGTGGCTAACCAATCAATACTGGATTAGTAAATATTGTTTGTTTACTAAGAAGTATAGAAAAAATAATTTGATATTAGCAAATCAATTTTTTTAAATGTTATAGCACACATAAACCAAATTATCAAACAAGTTTATTGATAATAATAAAATCTTTTTACAGATAATTTTATTTCATGATTATTTTTACGTGCAAAGTTTAAAACGTAAATTAGCAAAAGTGTTTACGTTTCAATGTAAGCTAATTTACGACTTCAATAAGCATTTCTGCACATTTTAATAGATCCAATGGTCTTACATTGTATGTTATAAATTATTTGTCTAAATAAATATTTAAAGAAAAAATGTAAATCCATTGAGTGTACTATCAACATGACAAATAAAAGAATCGTAAAAATACTCAAAGATAAAAGCATTGTTAACTCATAAACGACATATTCTGCTTAGGAATATAAACTGAAAATGCATGTTCCTGGAATATCCTGAATAAAAGAATCAGGCTGAATTTATAAAGAATAACAAACACGGTTAATATTCTTTTAAGATTTTATTTTTAATATGTTTAAAAGAATTACAGTCAACAATAATTCACTTCATATATTTATTTTTTCATTCCTGAAAAGCTTTGTTGCACTACTAATATTTTGGGATGCGATATTAGAAACCATAAAAAAGGTAAATTTATTTTTACAAAAAATACACTGTCGGAAATGCTGCGAAAATGATAAAATCTCTAAAAAATTAAATTTAACAGTAACGAAATGATTTTATCGACTTGCTTCACAATTCAGCAAAAGGTTTAGCCAAAACAATAAACTTATTAAAACTTACATTCCAGAAAATAAAAATTATGTTTGCTGAGAAAGCTACTGATTATTCGTTTTCCATGAATGAAATTGACTTAAAAAAAGTGAAAAGTTTTAGATCTAATACTCATACAACTCAATAATAATTTTGCAGCTTTACAAGACTGCAGTTTTTTAAATGGACACGATTTAAAAATTATGCTGCTATTATGATCTCAAACGATGCGCAGCTGCCCTGACATTGAAATATAATAGTGACTTAAATGCTCCAGAACTTGTATGTGAAATTGAGAGTTTCAAATATCAAGCCATGAAAAATTTTGAAAATTTAGGCTAAATGGACTCTTTTAAATCTTGCCAAAAAAATTACGAACTCTCATTACAAAACACGTATCCAAATCTAGACATAGCATTAAGGATTTTGATAACAATGCCTGTAACAACAGCTTCCTGAGAACGTTTGTTTAACAAATTGAAAATTGCAAAATCGTTCCTTCGTTTTTATATTGGACAAGAGTGATTAACAAAAATATAATATGAATTGAAAAAAATTACAAAAACCTTAAATTATGACGATATAATATGTAGATGTGTTTGCAAATGTAAAAGCTAGAAAAATTACTATATAAAACATGCTGAACTTATTTATGTTTTTATTATATTATTTAACATTATTGTGTTTCTTTAATTTATTTGCCATTCAATTTGAATACAAATTTATTTAATAGATTATTTATTTATACAAATTCATAATTGGTTTTACAGGTAACTCATTTTGATGGGGTTAATATTTAGTATTTAACATATTGTTTTAGTAAAATTTTACTGCTACATTCAACTCTTTCAAAATTTTGGTCATTTTGGGTTAGTGGGGCGCAAAATAAGACACTTGCCACAGGCGCTTCATACCCTCGTTACGGCACTGTTATTATATATTACATTTGAAGTATTTATAATAATCTGAATAATCGAATATTCGGATAATCGGGGGTTTCTTCGCTTCAATTCAGTGTGGCCCTCGTGCCGTTGATGCAGGATCTGCTCAGCAATGTACAATTTGAACCTGTTATGATGTTTACTTCCATCACTAAACTGCGCCTTTTAATTATTTTTTTAAAACACGTTTAATGGTTTGATAACACGAAAAAAAATATGCGTAATGATTAAAGTTCACAGTGTCCTGACAAAGACCTTGGTGTCTGAAACGAATGGCCCAGTAACCGCATCGAATTTGTTGACTTTGAGTCGACTTTGTGTTTTCGGTTATCGCCGATATTAAGTTTTGTTTAAATAACTTTTCCGTTTTCTACCAGTATATAAACAATAATAAATCCGAACTTGGACTTAAAACAACGGGGATCGCGACCTAATTTCCTGATATGATAACGACAATACCGAGCTGAGATTTGTCTCGCGAGTACAAAATTGACGAGCCCGGCTAAAGACAAAACTGTTGTAGTTTTAAAAAGATGATGCGATTTTATTTTATCGGTAAAGTGATTGTCACAATGTTTGTGTTGGTGGAATTATCTTCGGCACAGGTAAGTCATAAATATAAGCAATTTTAAAAAACACAAAAATATGTGTAAAGTGCCCTAATATGGAATACTTTTTTGTTTTCGGAATTTGTAAGGAATAAGCAACACATTACTCGAATTCTGGTACGATATTACTATAGATATTTCTTATATAGCTATTTTTTTTTAATGTTACTACTATTCCATATTAAGCTCCCGGGGAACCTGATATGAAATACTAGGGGTTCTTAATATGGAATATAGAATTATATAGGAAATATACATTAAAATAAACAACTGCTCATAGATTAATCTTTTGTTTCTTTTTGATTTACATTATTACTTAAACCAAACCAAAACTCTGTTATTTATGTAAATTAAATTATAATTCAAGTGTCATTCGAACTAATGTTGATAATTTATTTATTTGTTACAGGTAGGACAATAGAATTGTTTTTTTTTGGGTATTTTGCAGGAACTGAGAACGGAACGAAAACGAAAACGTTAAACGAAATTAACCGAAATTTGTTTAAGAACGAAAACGAAACCAAAAACGAAATTATTATTTTTCGTTCAAGAACGAAAACGAAATAAACATTTTTCAAAACCGGTTTTAACCGGTTTTGTCGCTATTTCAATTTTATTTGTTAAACACAAACGCGAATTTACTTTCTGTGCTGGGGAGACTCCACGCGGCAGTAAAAAATCTCACTTGAAATAAGTGAGCTTCACTTTTCTCCATATATTTACGTGAATATGTATTAACAACTTTATTGTTTAGTCTTGCAATTTCGTGTAACACAATTAACGGTACAGATATTCTCTATTTCTAATTTGTTTTTTAGATCATTTATATAGAATATACACTTGATTGGATATATATTATCAATGTGTATGTTTTATTTGCGTTTAGACATAATAATAGTAAAATTTATTCTTACTTCGAAAAGGACTAATGTAAAAGAAGATTTATTGGAAGATGTGTTGCTAGTAAGATTTAACGAAATGTGAAAATGTATATTGTATGGTATGTACAAACTATAAAGTGAAAGTATATTTCAAGTTAATATAAGTTTTTTTTTTTAATATCTTTTTTATTTATAACATTTAGTAAATTATCCACTTGAATGCATTCTTTTGTCTTTTTAAATAATTACAGCAGGATCTTTTTTAATTTAAATGCATAGATTTTTAGTACTAAAACAGATTTAAAACAGCACTTGCTATATTTTCATATTTTTAGATAAAGATCGTGTGTCTAATTTAACCTAATCACGTTGTGTTTTTGCACCTTCCGGGTGTTAAACTTAATAAAATGGTTAAATGTTAATGTGTTTAACGATTTGGTAAATTTAATATGGCGATGGTTCGCCAGTCTAAAATATGCTGTCCGTGAGCATCAAACCCCATCGTCATCGTTTATATTTTAGTTGAGACGCAAATATTGTTATCGTATTTATAGAGGGTTGTGGTGACTAGAAAAAAAATTGATTTTTTTGACGACAAAAAAAAAATTGTAAAACCGGTTTTAACCGTTATTATTTCGGTCCACGAAAACGAAAAAAGAATTTTTTAGGTTAAAACGAAAAGTACGAAAACGATATACTTATTTCGTTTTCGTTCCGAACAGAAACGAACGGAATTTTTTTCGTTTTTAGTCCCTGGTATTTTGCACATTTTTCGTGTGCCCATTTCTGACATTTTTGACACTGAACCCATATTTCTGTACTTAGTGACCATAATCATAGTCATTATAAGGCACCTGTATGGTATTCCATATTAGGTATCAATGTGACATTTCAAAAATCGGTGTATGTAAAACATGAAATAAGCCCAATAAAAATGTTGGTCTATTTAATTGAAATGTAAAGGCTCATGCTAAATAAACATGCAATAAAATATTTTATATCATTTACCCTAGCATATAAAATTTTGCACTGAAAAATTTAGCCTAAAAACTCAGTAGCACGTCAAAAATATATTTGAAACTGTTATGTAATCTAGTGAATATATTTTAACTATTTTACATTTGGGAATGTGTGATCAATGTACATACCTATAGGTACATATATACTTTTAACATAATCGCTTATTCATTGTCATAAAACTGATGTATTCCATAATAAGTAACTATTCCATATTAGGACACTTTACTCTAATTAAGAGCTTGAATTATTTAAGTGATCATTGGTAAAAAGTTTTATTTTTTTAAGAAAATATAACAAATATTTTCTTATAAAGAATCATCTCTCATAATATAGCACATTTGTAAGCAAACGGGTTAGCTTATTTTCAGCATACAACACAGAAACTTGATATAAAACATTTCACATGCTTTGTAAATATTCAGTTCAAATAACTTTTGTTGTGAAATTTCTTGGGTTTGAGGGTTTTAGCTGATAAAATTCAAACACTGCGTTATTATACCGTACAGTCAGAAAACGAGCCAAACAAACTGTCGTGTTAAATAGATGCTTATGTTTTAATGTCGCCGAAAGTTGACACAACCACTTTAATACAAAGTTTGTTATAATATCGCAAGTTCTACAAGTAACCATCAAAAGTAGCTAACAAAAATTAAGTAAACTTAAAGAGGGCGGTTTTAACCTGTAGCGAAAGCTAACAATTTGCTGTGAAGCGATAAAGTCTATATTTAAACATTACGCAGTCAGAAAACAATTCAAGACAGTGGACTTTAATTGTAGAAATAAATTTTTAAAAGGTTTTAAATACGAGATTTCCGTACGTTATTATTACAAGTAAGATCTGAGCCTAAAAGCAAAATATTTTCAGGGGTTTATAGTTCCCTTTCAGGAAAGATAATCTGTTTAAAATGTGCGAAGCCAGCGCTGCAAAGCTTACAACAGCTTACTTTGCCACGAAATGAACAAGTATATCGGAGAAGATTAAGAAAATTGCATAAAGGAAAATAGCGAGTTTGAATAGGCGAAAGTTAGAAATGTAAAATTGTTGTCTACAGTATCAAAACCTTAAAAATGTGCAAATATCTTATCAATATATATGGATTACTTAACAATATTGTTGATGCTTTAATAGGAATAATAGAAGAGTTGATTTTTTAATGGTTCATGTAATTTTAGGTTTCCATAGAAATGTTTAAATAGGGTACTTTTAACATGTTATTTCACAATAAATAATGTAAATTTTAATCTTGTACTATTTAGGTAACGTTTTCGCTTTGAAACTATCGGTACGACTATTGACACTTGAAAACTATTTCAAACACTTATTATCGAAGTTAACTAATCATTTTGCATCGTAGGATACGTATAGGGCGGCTGTGGTGGAATACGCTCCCATTCAAAATGCGTCAACGCCACTGAGGCATCTGTTAAAAAATGTGAAGCGTTATGAAAGCATTATCAAATCGGCTGCAGAACAGGTAACTATATTACATGGGTCACTTGTCTAGATTTTCCGGGAATTTTGTAGAATTAAGTAGCAGAAGTAATAGTTATTTACGTAACAATAATTCAGGAAAGTGGTACCGTAGAATAGGGCAACTTGGGACAGTAGGGTAACTTGGGACAAAATGATATTCTCACCTAAAAAATTTGTTTACAACTGTCAACTTTTGAGATAATCAAAGTTGCTTAGTAGAGTTTTAAAAGTATCATATAAGCTTAAAAAAACGAATCAGTTTTTGAAATTACTACAAGACGGTAAGTTGTTACATCCATTTTTTTAAATTAATATAAAATGGCCGAATTAAGAACTGTTTACAACTTCTCTTGTACTTTTGTTCTGAAAATATACGTTTAATATTAAGTCTTGAATAACTTATCTCATTTTTTTATTTAATACTACCTATGTTCAAAAATGAATGATTGTCCGTTTTGGTGAACATTTTTGTTCAAAAATGATTGTCTCATTAGTTTTTAATTCAATTAATATATTGAATCCTGCATTAAAAAACGTTTTTACAAATGAGACAGTCATTTTTGAACAGAGGTAGTACAATTTTTTTAATTTTTCCAATCAATATATCGTTTAGTTTAAAATTTTTGTAACTTGCGAATTAAAGTTTTATTTTGTTTATTTTTGATTTTTTTTTCATGTTGGATAATTGTGAAAGATCAATTTAATATAAAAAATATATATAATAACTGTCCCAAGTAGGACTTTATAGGCTAAACTTGAGTCAAACTACTGAAATTCATATGTGTCCCAAGTTGCCCGGTCTTAAGTATTACTTGGGACAGAAAGTTTTTTTTGTTAGTATCTTGTATATATACATATATATTTATTTTATATATAGAATATTGTTCATTGGCACCTCACCCAATTACATAAGAAAAATCAAAGTTTTTAATTAAAAAATGAACGTGGTACACGCTTTTAAATGTTGAAACTGTCCCAAGTAGCCCCATTCTACGGTACTTTACTCGACGAGTGGACAGTTTTGAAACGAGCCATAGGCGAGTCCTGAAGGCATATGAGCCTAGTAAAGACTATGCGGGTATGTTACGTACTTTTTCTTTGCGTCCGCCACTGACACCAAAATCACTATCATCACCATCCATAATCAAACAATTACTTAACAAACTACAGGAGAAAACTCGCTTGGTGTATAATGACGCTTGTTTGACAGCGCAAATCAACAAAACAACTCATCACTATGGCAACCAGCTACTTTCCGGCCTAGGTCGGTAAAGACAACTAATCACCATGGCAACTAGTTACTTTCTGGCCTAGACCAGTAAAGATGTATTTTCCAGCCTAAAAATTGATCGGAAACAAGTGATTTTCTGGACGGGCGGAGAAAAAATATTTTAAGTGTCGGACGCATGAACAAATTAATTAAACAAAACTAGCTTTAAGAGATGTCAATTTCACCTAATAAATAAGGCAAATAAAATAGGCCCTTAGGTATATAAATTTGGCTGTATTATTTTGGACCGCTAGAAATTTCTGGAGTAAAAAATTTTGCAAAACCTTTGTTTAATTACAAAATTTCTGAAGCCTTTCGACTGTGATAAAATATCTAAAATCATGAGCCGAGGTTGTTGAACCCTGTTGTACAGTATAAATATGTATTCAATGTTTTGTTTTTGACGTGTATCATTCTCTTTATCTTTTGTTAGAAAAAAACACTTTTCTCAAACTCACGTTTGATTAATCAGTGTTTTCCAAATTTACAACATGCGCGAACTTCCTTTAAGGCACTAATTGGACCAGCAAAACTCACAAATGACAAAAATAGTTGAAAAATTGGGAAATGTATTAGAAAACATTTAATACTTGAATATTTTTACATAAAATATTTGTGAAAACAAAAAAAAATTGAATAAATCTCTTTCGCTTATGATTAAGGATACACGTACCACATTTTGGAAAATATTGATTAAACTATAGGTTTGTTCAAGCCAACGATTTTGTAATAATTTATGAACTAATACATGAAGTTGCTTATGCACACTCGTCAACTATCGGGTGATCAACAATGACTGATGCCCGCTAACTTCAGACCGAAAATAAAATAACCATGTTTTTGTTGGTATCGCAGTGTAAAACTAGGATATCAGTGGCGTAGTATTATTTTCGTTTTCTGTGACGTTCAGGTTGACCTGTCATTTTGTGTGTGGTTTTCCTACGCCATTGGTTTTCCCCTATGGGTTACCAACCGTTCGAATAAAGTTCCTAACACCCTTGGCATCAGTCATTTTCGATCACCCGATATGTACTAATAAATGTACTAGCCGCTGCTGGAACGCCTTTAACGGCATGCCTTAAGCTAAATAACATTTGTGTCTTCCGGGTTTATAGAAATTTACGCATCACAAGTGTAAACATCATAAAAAACCAGTGCTACATAGAACTGGGAGGGCGATGCATTGCTACAAGAGGCCACGTTAATTGCGAACAGCGCATGCGTTTAAAAATTCCAGCACTAGTCCTTGCCTTACTGCTTTTATCTTCCACAAACTAGTTCATGAATTGATTGAATAACTGCTGGAACAGACGACTAACCGTCCGGTGAACTATCAGAGACTGTGCTGGAACGCGATATTGATACTACGCCAAATCCTGATAGTCCATGGGATCATACAGCCCTGCTGGAACAAACCTTATGATTGCTTATTTCTTCTTTCAGGGCGCACAAATAATAGTGTTTCCAGAATACGGCCTAACTGATGTTTATGCAATTTTCAACGCAAACTCACTGCTACTGAAAAAATTTGCCACATTCGTTCCGGATCCTCAGTGGAACGCCGTACCGTGTAGCAATCAAAAAAATTATTCAAAGGTAAGTTTTGACGGGAATAAATTACAATAATTCTTAACAAACGTACACCGTATTGCAGGTACTCGTCCGTTTATCATGTGCTGCCAGAAGAAACAAAATTTACACGGTGATAAATCTGTTGGAAAAACATTTCGATGAAGACATGAGTTATATTGTTTTATACAATACGAACGTAATTTTTGACAGAATCGGAAGGGTTGTGGCTAGGTAATATTATAGTTATAAAAACCACGAATAGCTGTGATAAAAAAAATGCATTGTATTAATAAATCGTTTGATGGTATTTGCTCAAAAATTAAAACATCAAAAAATTAGTGCAGGATATCCCACAAGATGTACCTACTTAGGTATCAATGCGTTCTTGGGATCATAGTGAATCGAAGAGTCATAAAGAACATGGCTATGGTCTACTACGGCTTTACAGGGAAATGATACATTTTTGCTGACTGCATTTGCAATTTGCACAATTCCAATAATTTAAAGCATTGCATATCTTTGTGAAGGAACATTGGAGCACACACTTTTTGCAAAACTGCTTTGCTTTAACGTTTGTTTCTATATTTATCTCTAAATATATGAAACACCTTTAACAGACATTTTGTATGTTATGTTAAGATATATCCTGCATATTAAGAAGTTTACAAATCTAAAAGTTATCGATAAAAAATAAATTTCAAATTCTGTTTATCTACTTTAAGATATCGCAAAATCAATTTATACAAAGAACCATATATCACTCCAGGAAATGAAATTGGCACATTTAGCACCGACTTCGGGGTAAAATTCGGAACTTTTATATGTTACGATATCCTTTTTAAATCTCCAGCACTAAGCACACTTGAAGATGAATCCGTCACAGATGTCGTTTTTACAGCAGCTTGGTTTTCTGTGACACCTTTTTTCCAAGGTAATTTCAATAGGTATGTGGTATTTTACGCTAAATTTTAAATTCTCATCGACTTATTTTTTTGCGAACATTTTTTAAGCATCTATTATACAAGTCTTACTACTAATGAATTAAAACAATAACAAATCTGAGCTAACTAGGTAACTAAATGCTATTTAGAAAATTATTTGAATATCCTTCTCTGATTATCTTTCATCAAATGAAGTCAGCACAAAAAATTAAACATTACCTACCCTCGTAATACCTAGAAAAAGTAATTTTTAAATAAACTTATTAACATTATGTTCATGAATTAATTGATTAATTCATAGATGAATGAACTCAATGAACGATGTATGTTTCTGAAAAATTACGTCTGCTAATTAACTCAGTTTTTGTTGTAGCTTTGAGTATCCAAGACGGTTATGCAAAAGCAAATCGCGTTAACTTGCTGGCAGCTGGTATGAACAATCCTTACAACCATGACAGCGGTAGTGGGATTTATTTGGCAAATGGAACCATTTTAGAATCTTACATATCCGCTGAAAGAGGAACATACGTACTCATTCAAGATGTTCCCAAAATTAAACGAAGAAATTATCAAGATCGATGTAGCCCAAAGGTAAATGGTATTTACAATAAATATTGATTTAAATCGGAATCTAACAAGGGAGGGACACGATACGTTGTCGCTAGAATTTGATTAAGGCTGTATTTATTGCATCAAGGACATTAAAACTAACTGTTTTCCAGAGTTATACGTGCCTCTAGCAATTTACTTCGGAAAAATAGGGGAAAAACTGAAAAATTGGTATAAAAAGGTCATTTTTTGCGATCGCGTTGGCCATGAAACCGTCAGGGACAAAATCAAAAGTCTCCTGTTTACCAATGCGCGCATCCTTTGCAAGTAAAATGGAGCAAAGTTTTTGAAAAAATCTTGAACGGTTCCGAAGAAAAACGTCAAAAAGGAAATCCCTGCATAAGCGCTATGATTTGAGAAGTTGTGGGTTGTGGTATATCTGTATAACCATATCTATGAGACTTGCATAGGCGTTTAACATAGGGAAAACCGTTTTTACAAAGACCTCGTTTATCGCGTTTTTCTCCGGAACCGTTAAAGATTTTTTCAAAAACTTTGCACCATTTTACTTGCAAAGAACTTGCGCATTGTTAATCAAGCCTTGCAAGAATTATTTTACCGAGCTCGGTGGCTGGTTAACAACCTAACTTGCAATCGGGAGGTCATGGGTTCGAATCACAGGGCCGACTGTCATTGTAGAGGTTTCAGATGGTTTCCTCTACAGTTAAGGCAAATGCTGTGGCAGTACTTCCACCTATCCTTGCCCATCCTTGACTATCCACATGCTTACCCGCTATCCTTGTACCTCTACGACTGAAGAGGGGGTCAATCCCCCTATAGCGGTCTATGAAGGTAAAAACAATTGGGAATGGAATGCAAGAATTTCAGCGAGTTTAACGTTTTTGTAGCAAAAAAAATTGATAACACTACGTTGCGCAACAGAGTTTTGAACTGGTTGCTTGGTTATAGCGACAAGACCAAACAAAAACAATTAAAACAACAATGTCAGCACATACGACTTCTAGATAGTCTACTACATTACTGAAAAAGTCGATCTTTATTTGATCAATGTTCTGGGGATTAGGAACAAAATTCCGGTTTAAATTTGAACCATCCTCGTTGTTCATAAAAAATATTTTTTTTTACTTAAATTGATTAGGCAATTAAAAGATTGTTTTACAGACACATTCTTCACTTTCAAGTCCGAACACTGAAGATAACAACATCAAAATCATAGGATCTGTTGTAACAGATTTTGAAACGTCTGCAGAAGATCTGAGCAACTACACTTTCAAATCTCTCAAATTTGTCGAATCAAGTATTTCAGATAAAGTTTGCAGCACTGGAAGTGATCTTTGTTGCAGCTTCAACATCACGGTGGATAAAACAACCCTCAATCATTCAGCATATATTTACAAGTGGGTATGAAAAAAATCTTATGATAGCGCATTTTTCGCATAATTCATCACAAAGTAAATTTTTTCTTTAATGTTCAGGATGGCCGCGTTCCAGGGCGTAGGTGGTTTCAATTTAGGCAGGCGTTTCTGTGCACTTGTCGCTTGTCTAAATGATAGCAGCACTACGTGTGGAGAAAGGGATTACAATTCCTCAAAGGCAGTGAGATTTTTAAGTATATCCATCAAAGGAACTTTCAAAGCGAATGAAAACACATACGAACAACCAACGACTTTAAAATTTGATCTCACTCCAGTAGTAGATTACACTTTTTGTCGGAGTACGGACGACTTTGATCAAGAAGTATTCATATCGACGACGACACCGCAAGAATCTCTGCTTACTTTTGGTATTTTCGGGAGGATGTACAATTATGACGGTTTAAGTTTGAGGACGATCAAATAAAGAATTAACTCGATATTTAAATATAAGAATTTTTAGGGCGGTAAAATTTTGTGTATTTAGTCTTTAATATTTTTATAATGACGAAACTGTTGAATGCGGATTGATTACAACCAAAAGACAATTGCTATTTAAGTTAATGTTGTACAAAATAGTGTGTATTAAATGACGTTTCTAAAAAAAACACTGTAGTTTACATGAACTTATCACCTTAATTTGTTATAAGATGTTTACATGTGCATGTTTGATTACTTATCTAGAAGTCAAGCACGTGCTGTATATTTTTTTGTTGTGTTTTATGGTGTGTTTTTAAGTTTGCAAAATGATAGGTTAAATTTATGGATTTCCCTTCAAATATTAATTAAATTTCAATTAAATTAAATAAAAAATAAGGTGCTATATTCAATTGAAAATTGCAAGGAAAAACTTGCATAAACATTTTTGCGTTTATTTAGATGACTTGGAAACCACATTGCTCTGTGGAGGAAAGAACTATTAAAGAATAATTACGAGCAGAATGCAAATCTCTAAAAGATATTGCTTATTTGATAAGGTGAGCAATGATATTAAGAAGAAAATTACAAGTGATACTGCTGGCAGATAAAACTGATCAAAGCACTGTTTAAAAAAATTCAGTGTGCAATATCTGTGAACATTGTAAAACCACAATTTTTGCATTCACTTTCTGATAAAAAAAAAAGAAGATTTGTTGAACATACATTAAGGGCGAGTTGTTTTTTTCAGTATCCGTTTTGCTAAAAATACCAAGAACATAATTCAATTTGTTTGTTTGTTGTCTTTGAAGATTCTCAGGCAAGGAATCCAATCCACAATATACAATAAAAACTGTTTTAAAAGTATGAAGCTACTTTTCCTACCAAGCCGGTCTATTTGTTTGGATTTAAAAAAATATGTAATATTTTTCTAAAATTTTACCACCCTTCATGCAGATGAAAATTTACTACTATTTTTGATTTTTCAAAAGGATAACAATCATAAACATTCTGACAAAATAGTGACAAAGGGTTTTAGGATCAAAAAGTGTAGTTTTCCTACTTAGAGCACACTGAGAATCTTTGGGTGTTGTAAAAAAGGAATAAGGTAAACTTCATAAGCCTAAAAATCAGGGACTAAAAACGAAAAAGATTTCGTTCATTTTCCATCGGAATGATCGCCAAATGTCAAAAGGACAGTATTGGCAACCCTATTAAAACGATGAAATCTCAGCTATGCAAATATTTGATTATTCAGATTATCAATACTTCGGATGTATTAATATGTAAATCAGCATAGTTTGCCTTTAAATAAAAACAAATTTGGCGTTATTATTTGGTACTTTTAGTAATAAATGTGAGATACAAAATTTTTGTGATGAGTTTTATAGCCCATTTACATATTTGTTTCTGTTTCTTAGCAATCGTTGAGGCCCCAATAAATTGTAAACAGCGATATATTCTGTTTTTATCATCATGGACAGCATTATTTAGACTAACGAATCGCCATATTAAGTTTACCAAATTATTAAACACATTTAACCTATAACCAAATCAATTTAGTGCATTCTATTTAATATAGTACCCGTCACGTGCAAAAACCCAACTATTTTTTAATGTTTTTATTTGCGAGTTTAATGACACTTGAAGTGCAAAGGTTATTATTTAGTGCACGGGGTGGGGGGAACAAGGACAGGATGGGTAAGGTAAGGATAGGTGGAAGTACTGTCACAGCATTTGCCTATAGTAGGTAGGATAAAACCCCTACGATGACAGACGGCCACGGGATTCGAACCCACGACCTCCCGATTACTCGCTAGGTTGCTTTACCGACAACCAGTTCAACGTCAAATGTCACATCTTTAAACTGTTAAAAATAACGTAATTATCATGCACCCTTTTGTTGTCCAATCAAGTGTATATTTATTGATGGTCCAATCAACAAATTAGAAAGAGAGAATATCTGTACAGTTACTTGTGTTTCACGAATAAATTGTTAATACGTAAATGTACCTATATGGAGAAAAGTGAAGCTCACTTATTTCAAGGGTGATATTTTACTGTATTGTGGGAGTCTCCCCAGCATAGACGACAAATTCGCATTTGTATCCAATGAATAAAAATTAAATAGTGATAAAACCGGTTTTAGGAATTACTTATATCGTTTTCGTTCGGGAACGAAAACTAATAATTTCGTTTTTGTTTTCGTTCTCATAAAAATTTCGTTTAATTTCGTTTTCGTTCCGTGCTCAGTCCCTGCTAAAAATTAACATGAACTCTAAAAACAATTTTAAAAAAGTACAGACTACATCTGTTAAAAGATTAATTCCGTGACTACAAAATGTAGGGCAGTGACCTCTAATATAGAATTAACAACAAAATATTAAAATAAATTTAACAGAGTTCCTTTGTTTATTCTCATTTGTTTATTGTTACTGCTATTAAATGTAATTATTTATTTTATTGCATACTTTAGTTTAGCTTAAAATACATTAAAATATCATAATATGTTAATTATTACGTTTTTATGATTTTTTTCTATCAAAGTTCTTTATTAAAACTGAATAACAATTGAAATTAATTGTACTTCTATAAAACACAATAGACCCCATCATTTCATTTTAACAGGATTTTCGAAACGTATCTGTACCAATGTAATTACCGTTAAAATAGCAAAAACTGAGTTTGAAAATGTCGCGTCCAGTTTTAATTTTCACTGTTAAAATGTTGCGTCGCTGATATCAAAATTCGTCGAAACAAAGTAGGCTCATTTATATCTGCTCCATGTTGTAAACATAAAAACCTTTGATAAATAGCGAGCCTAAATTAAAACAAATAAACTACATCACTATGTATCGCGCAGTGAATTTATGCGGCATTCCTTTGTTAATACAACATGCAGTAAACATTATTGTACCACCTGGTTTGTGCATATTTTCTTGTTTTCTCTACTAGTTTTCACAGAAGTTACCAATTACGTGCTGTTTAATACTGAAAACAAACGCTTGTTGTGTTGTCGCTTGTACAAAAACAAACAAAAATAACTGAACAAACGGTAACTTTAATTAGGTCACATGATTTAAAAATTAGCTAAATACTAAAAAGAATATAAAGTACGGGAGTTAACCTAAAAATAATTTTACAAGCCTGTGGCAAGATTAATAGTCTAGCAGGTTGAAGGGGTGCAAAATTATAGACACTTGACTCATGGGAATGTAAAAAAGGGTGTCCAATATATTTTACACAAAATAATGTTTACGTATGTAGCAATCACATGTAAAAACAAAAAAGTTAAAAAAGTTTGAAGCAAGAATCCTGACACCCTGGGGGGGTCGATAATCCTGTAGGGGTCAATTGGGGGGTCAAATAAAAGGAAATAACACCAATGTGATTCAGATACGTCTGAAGAATAAGCAAGAAGAAGCTACCAAAGCAAATAATCAACTGTAAGTTGCAGGACGAAAAGAGAATGAAGGATCAAGAAAAGAAAATGGTATGTAAAATTCAAAAAAAGAGGAACTCCCTAAGATTAATAAGAAAAGCTTGGATAAAAAAACAAAAACCAAGAACAAGATATAGCACAAATAAGAAAAAAACTGAAATAATATCGAATGAAAAAGTATTTTTTTTAAAAGAAGTTATTTAAATTGGCCAAATATTAAACAAAATATCTATTCCAACTCCAAATATAATAAAAATTGACACATCATCCAATGCAAATAATGTCTAATCTTTTTTAGACAAAATTACACAATTTTTCAGTAAACCTGGCACATCTACCTTTAATAAAGTATTTTATTTTACTATTAACAATTTCATTGTGATAGATTGACTTCAAATTATAATAAAACAACCCTCTGTTCTCTTTTAGTGACATAAAATTTCATGGTTATTTATGCAAAGTGGTGATGAACACTGTGTACGGAACACAAAATCCTTGTACATACAGTAAAAATTATTTCTTTTATGATGTAGTTACATAAAGTTTGGTGACGCTGATAACCACCTGTGTATTTCCGATTATAAAATATGCATCGCTCATGCAGCGATCATAAAACGCTTGCGTTATATTGTCGAGTAGAAGAGTATTATGGGTTGCCTACAGCTACTTAGTTTCTGGTTCGATTAATTATATTTCAGCTAAAGGTACTGTTTTTATAAGGTTATTACATACTTATTAGTAAAACCATATTTTTGACAGTAGTCTAACTCCACACCAATAATTTACATACTTATAACTTAGTGAGAACTTTTTTGTAAATTTACGGTTTATATTTTTAACTGTCCACATTCTTTGCCCAATAAAAATTCGTCAGTAAATGACATTACGCAGTCATATACAAGGTGGTCCACATAGAAGGGCCATTATTGGGTTCTCGCAAACGGTAAGAGCTACAAAGAAGATTAAATTAGACAAATTGTTTCCCTTTCTAAGACATATTCAGTGATGCTTTAATGTTTTAAAAAAGTTTTATAGCACACTAGATAATTAACAAAAATCAAAATGAGCATTTTTTTAATCGCTTTCATTTCGGTTATACTCGATGGTACAAAAATATTTTTCGGAAAAAAGTTGTAGATTTTTTTGCGCGCTGTAAAATGAAAACATTCATTTGGTTCAATATTGTTTAAATTCACGTTTTTTTTTATAGTTTCATAGGAACATTTTGATAAATCTTATTTGTTTTGAGCCTAAATATGAAAATTGATACATACATTGAACCTTAAATTAAATAAAAGAGGAACAAAAATGCTTTTTCATAACTTTATAGCCAACTATGGTTTCCATTTAAAAATATTCAAGTTGGTAGTTTATCTAAGAATTTAAACAATGTTGAAACAAATGAATGTCTTCATTTTATAGTGCGTAAAAAAATTTAAAACTTTTTCCCCAAAAATATGTTTGTACCATCAACTCTAACCGAGTTATTAACGATTTAAAAAAATGACCATTTTGATTTTTGTTTATTATCTAGCGTGCCATGGAACTTTTTCAAAACATTAAAGCATCACTGAATAGGTCTCAGAAAGGGAAACAATTTTGAAGTTAAACTTCTTTGTAGCTCTTACCGTTTACGAGATCCCAATAGTGACCCTTCTGTGTGGACCACCCTGTATATAAGAACTATGCTATCTGTAAACGTGCGAATTAATGCTATATTTTGACTTTTTTGTTTATTTGTTGGTTTATTGTGCTCATTTCTTGTATTTTTAGCTCAACGTAGTCTACTCTTCGAGGGAACATTGCCTATAAGCCCTTAAGTAATTAATTATTTTTATTTAATGGACAGAAAAAAGCTAACAACAATATTTTCGATTTTAAGAGTAGGTTTAAAATTGTTCAAAATCTTGTCTTGACTACTTAAATGAAGTTTATAGCATTAGTGGGATATTTTAATACTCTAAAAGGGAGATAGGTAGAAATTGTGGGAAGTCTTTTGTACTTGATCTGCTATCGTGCCAATGTAGATTTCCTTTCCCACGACAAACAGGTATTGCATAAATATTGTTTGTGGGTAAGCATCTATAAACCCATATCGTATTACCCACCAGCTGAGATCTATTTTAAGCATCTTCCTGTAACGCCCTTTATTTGTTTTACAAAACAATAGGTATCGGAACTAGTATTTAATCTCCAAGACCTATCTTTTAAGAAAATGCACCTTGGTTTTGGTTACCAGAAACTCCGAACAAAAATAAACCAATATATGTACAGGGTGGTCCAAATTTGATGGAATTACATGGGTATCTCACTTAATAGTCAAAATAGAGAAACGAATAATGTATCAAAAATGTGTAGTTTTTTGAGACAAACTGAGAACCGTTATCAAAAATAATATCTAATCTCCGGTTTGTGTTATTTGTAAAAAAAAAAAAAATTTTTTGGTCATATTAATGTGTCATAAGTCCGTCATTTTAGTAAATATCGAAAAAATGTATGAAGATTATTTTTAGATATTTTTATGTAAAGATCAATGTTACTAAAAAAAAACTTTTTAAGTTCGTCGTTAAAAAGTTATGACACAAACTTACCTTTTTTAATTGGAAGCTATAGTTGGCTATGGCCTATTTGAATTTCTTTTTTTTTAATTACAAATATATAAGGGTCGCTGTAGTTATTTTTAATAATACGCAAGTTCCGAAGGTTTTTTAGTTTAGAAAAACAGTACGCAGCAATTAAAAAAAACTTTATGTGGAACCTTTTAAAACTGATGTGATACAAGTTAAGAAGTTTAATTTTTTGTTGTGATAAACATAATTAATCTATGAACATAAGATAAACAACAACATTCTAAATAACTGCTTAGTCGACTGAAGGAAATTTGAAAATATTATTCAAAACCTCGTTATAAAATTACAATGTCTCATTTAAAAATTTATATTCCGACCATCGAAACCCATAACACTTGAAATGCAAAAAAATTAAAGAATAGACAGAAACGTACCGCTAAGCCAATTTAAATAAATTCACTTTATTATAACAAACAAAACACTTATGTACAATGATAAAATGATGTTGAAGATAGACTTTTTATTAACCATTTAGTAAAATACAGACTGTTTTTATTTCTTTAGAGCAATAGAATACTTCAAAATTTTACAGCAACCAAATGAGTAGCTTAAATTTTTATTACTTTATTCAATTCTATCTGTAAATAATAAAAATACATCGCACCCGTAAAAGGCAGTTAAAATTTATTTCCCTAAATTGGATGATAATAGCAATTAATTAAACCAGTTTTTAAATAATTTTTTGTTGTTGTGAGGAATGCGAATCGTATCTAGCGCATATGAAGAAATTTTTATAACCATTCTGACAAAAATCTACATCCTGTTTAGCTAGATTTGGCGGCTGCTAAATCAAAGTAATTATCCAAGAACTGTTTTAAAAGATATGTCTTTCACACATTTTAATCTACAGTCTCTCTGTTGCCTACAATCTGCTCTAAAGACAACGCAAATGAGACAGTATAAAGGGCTACTTAGAGCAAGCCCGAGCAATCTTTTAAGCCAAAGGGCCAATTGCAAATTTTTCTAGTGGATATGGAGATTCTTTTAAGTGTGAAGGGTCTGGAGACATTTTAAACCTGATTTTTTTCGCACATAAATTTTCAATATGAGCAACGCAGTGACATACAAAGAATTCCCTAAAAAAAATCGGATTTAAATTTGTTAGAAGCGTAGTTAATTGAAAGCGATTTCCTCATTTTTTATTTCTACATCAGTTTTTAATGCAAAATAGAGATTCTCAGCTGTTGTAGTTACTTTCATCATTACCAAATCTAATAATTCTTCAGTAACATTTAACTTTATATCTAGGGGAGACCGGGGATGAAAGTAACAGTTTTTTGTTTTTATTTAATTTCTCATAGAGTACCTATAACAAGTTTTTTGCATCCAAATTGATTTAATGATAGATTGGACATTTGTCTTCCTTCCAAGATATTTATTTCATGTGTTTCGTAAAACAAATGTGAGAATTTTTTTTTTTTTCTGTAGTAAGACAGTTATTACTTCCAACCTCAACTTTGGGGCTAAAAGTAACAATGAAGGGGGTAAGTTGTAACGGCAAAATAATTTACACAGCTCATAAGTAGTGGGTAAAATATATTAGTATTCATCAACAAAATAAATATTTGATTCCAAAATACACATTAGCAAAATGAAAAAATATCCAAAAATGTGAAACAAAAAGATACAACAAATTGTAAAATTAATCCGACAAGTTTTGTATGTTCTCATCTACGAAGAAAACCACCAATTATGTGCTAAGAGCGAACATTTGCAAGTGAAAACATCGATTGGGGTTGGTTGTAAGGTTGTAACACTGTTACTTTTGACCCCAAGTGTACACTAAACAGATTTGGAAGGAATCCACAATTAACCACGATTCCAACGTCAAATTGTATTGCATCCACCAATAGCCAACAAAATTTAGAACATAATCTAGGTACTTTTTTGTTCCTATTTTAGAGATCGCCTAAAAGTCACTCGACGGTGACACAACGCATTTTATTTTGGGCGGAAAATAGTGGCTCTGGCTGGCAAAAACTTAACGTCTATGACAGATGAAAACTAGCAATGTAGGTAGGGAGGTGGATGGAAATGAACATTGCTAAAGCGCTTAGAGCGACATATAGCAAAAATTAAAGAAACAATAGGCACTGTTACAACCTACCCCTGTTACTTTCATCCCTGGTCTTCCATACATTCTTTTACTAAACTACAATCTAAAAATTGTCTTAGTTGTTTAACTGAAATATTAAAAAATTCAAAACTTGCTATTGTTGTAGGGTCTTGTAGTTTACACCCATTTTCGAACAAGTTTGTTGTCTAGCTAAGTTCTCTTTAATTTCCATGATTCTTTCTCTTCTTAAATCACCTGTTAATTTCTCATATTATTTAGCACTGTTTGACAAGTAATGATACTTAATGTTATACTCTTTAAAAACAGCAATGCTTGTAATATAGGTACAACTACTGGGCCGCGGGTCGCATAAAAATGTCGGAAGGGCCGCATGTTGCACAGGACTGATTTAGAGACTTCTTACAATTTTTTTGTTATCTGAAAACTATAGCAAGTAACCAGGGCCTTTTAGAGTAAATGCAAGGTCCGGGGCAAACAATGTTTTTGAGGCCCTTTAAAATTAAAGACTATGAGAGTAAAATATAAAATGTTAATAGTCGTTCGATAATATATGTTATAGAGCTGTTACGTCAACTACAAAAATATTATGTATCTTTTTCTAACAGATCTAGTTAAAAATAGGGGCCCCTAAAAATGTGAGGCCCGGGGTATTTGCCCCTCTTGGCCCTGCCTCTAACAAGGCCTCCAAGTAACAGTAATATTGAAGTTCTATTCTCCACATTTTGTATATTATTATAATATCTCCCGAACTAATTCTGAGAAAAATAAAACCGCTACTGAAAAGTGAATTCAAATAAAGCTTATGTCAACATTTCTACCTGTATTACGTAAATTATTGTTATTAAATGAAGAAAAGGATGTGGATAACCACCGTCCTTTTTTAAAAATCTTATTCATCTCGGTGGCACGCATCTGAATGTAGCTGACTGCGCTCCTTTTGATAAATTACAATCCAATAAAAACGCAGACATGTTGAGGTGTTGAACTGTGGTAGGGTCATTTGATACTTAATTCGCTTTATCACGCTTGGTAGGAGATCAAACCGTATTAATAGGTTTTTGTGGTATACTGATGATCCATCCTGGTTTCTTTACACACAGATGATAAACCAACATGAATAGATGTGTCTATAGTAGGTAGCTGGCTGTGAATGTTTTAGTTTTACTTGCCGTGATTAAGGAACGTAAAAACATTTGATGGATTAACGAAATTGAAGGAGTGAGCCGAGAATAAAGTCATAATTTGGTCAAATTTGTTTTTGGTTGGCTAGTTTTTGTGTAGCAGTTTGTTATTTAAAGAAACCAAAAGTCAAACAAAAACAAAATTGGTTGGTTATTTGTTACTTTATTATCTATGTTGGTTAAGAATTTTTTTGTTGGTATAAAATTCAATTCAGCGGTTTTAGAAGACTAAAATATAAAATTATACCGAAATACACAAATCAGGCGTACTTATAGTAAGATTGATAATGAAGATGCATAAAAAAAATTCTTTGCTGTAGTTTAGTGTATAAAATTACCTAGTTGAATCTCGAAATAAATAAACAATGAAGGAGAAGCAATTATCTGGTAAAGATATACAGGATGCCCCAGAAGACATTTCCAGCATGGGAATCTCGCTTATTATAAGAGATACATATTTGCTTAAACTGGATGATTTATTCTGAAGCATGAGATGAGCTACAATATATTTTTAAAAGTGCAAAATACCTCATCCTTCAGATGTTATAGCAAATAATATGAAATTGTCGAATTTGCCTCATGAATTTTTGGTGTTAATCATTGGATCAATTTTATTTGTACTTTATTGAAGACATTTTTTATATACAGGGTGGCTGATTTTTCATTGTCCAGCTTATATCTGCTGAAATATTAAAGTTACCAAAAAAAGTTAAATGAGAAACTTATTAAACAAAAGCTGGTCTACAAAATTGTGCTAAAAATTTTGTTCCATAGCCTACCAGTTTTTCGGAAAAATATCCAACTTTTGTTTTTTAAATAGAACACCCGGTATATTTTTACAGAATCACATTCTAAATCAATTTCTCTTTACAATGATATATCATAAGTACCATTTTGCTTTTAAATTATGCACAATATTTCAAAAAAGGAATGATTAAAGTCGGCTGTGATATTGTTTTGTTTATTGCAAATACCTGTCAAATTTGTTTACATTAGCAAACACTTGTCAAATCAGACAAAAATAAGTGTAATTATAATTAAGAAAAATGTACCATACAAATAATGAAAAAGTTGATATGCTGTGCTGTTTCCACAGCCGGCTATAATAATTCTCTTTTTTTTTAATATTGAGCATAATTTAAAAGCAAAATGGTACTTATGATAGTATCATTGTGAAGAGAAATTGATTTAGAATGTGATTCTATAAAAATATACAGGGTGTTCTATTTAAAAAACAAAAGTTGGATATTTTTCCGAAAAACTGGTAGGCTATGGAACAAAATTTTTAGCACAATTTTGTAGACCAGCTTTTGTTTAATAAGTTTCTCATTTAACTTTTTTTGGTAACATTAATATTTCAGCAGATATAAGCTGGACAATGAAAAACCAGCCACACTGTAGAATCAAACTATTATTTTAGACATTTTTTAACACTTTCAATTTTGGAGATGTTACCCCCAGTATCATTTTATTTTATAGACCGGCAAGCTGATTTTGGAATAGTCAAATGTAGGTTTTTTCCTCTTTCTAATGAGATTTCACTTGCCATATATGTTTTTATAAACGCAGAAAAGAAAAAACCTTATTTTACCAATCACTTTTCAAGCTATCTATGAAAAGAGAAACAATATACAACCAATTAAATGTCAAATGATAAAGTATCATTTGTCAGCAGTATCATTTGTCAGCAGCATCATTTATTATAATTATATAATATTGTTTTGTAGTGATTTTGTTATAATTATGGCTACATTTACAAATAATGAAAAATTTGACACGTTGAGATGCCAAGGTTTATTGAACATTCTTTGCCATAAAAACTAGAGAGAAACAGCTAATTGTAATTCTTCATTGATTTGTTTTGGATTTTTGGTTGGTTTTTCGAAGAAACCATATTCTTTTAAATTTATTTCCAAATTTCAGTAGGTATGTGCACCTACTTGCCTTCCCTAAGGATACAGGCCTAAGTACATTCGCTCAGGCCCTCTCATATTTAAGAATAAATCATATAATTTAAGCAAATCTGTATCTCTTATAATAAGCGAGATTTCCATGCTGGAAATTTTATCTGGGCCCCCCTTTTTACAAATATAATCAAAGAATTGCTTATGGTATTTTTGTCCTATAGCTTTTACAATACGAACCATAACTAAAATAAATTTTGCTAATTTCTTCGCAATTGTAAGGGACTTTCGATCAACTAAAAACATTTAACGTCACTTAAATACAAAAATAAAATAATCTACTGATCAAAAGACAAGCCTTAAAACTTGTATTCAAGAAATAATTCTTTATTGAAATAATATTAGTAATCGTTTTAGTTTATTATTTTTGACATAATTAAAATCAAAATAACAAAATAAAATCAATGTAAAATTAATAACGTTAAACCAAAATGTTTAATAACAATAAAACAACTCTAAGCTAATGTACCGGTTTAAAAAACCAGAATTTGAAAAAGTTTTGTCTGTATTCAAGTAAATACAAACATTTTTTTGTGTTAATACATTCATTTTAACCCTTAACTTTACTTCTATATTTGCGTAAGCAGGTTTACCAAATTAAAAATAGTAAAAAACTCGATTAAAAATCCAGGATAACAATAAGAAGATTTAAAAGTATTTAATACAATGGCAAAAAATCAAAAGAAGTTAGCATTTTAAATCTAAAATCGATTATTAGTTCATTATCACAAAAAAAGTAACTGTTTGTTAGATTTGTTAAAATTTTAATTTAATTTTAGTCTTGTGTATTATTATTTATTATCGTCTCCAATAAATAATAATTTTTACATATAATATGCACATGAGTTTCAATTATTTTTAGCCCCATCCAATTTTTTAAAACTAAAACGAAGTAAGAATAGATCTACACTCATGCAATGATTTATGCTCGGCAAATTTCGCATATTTGTTGTGTAAAATAAATTTGCCTGCAACCAAAATACAAATTGTAAACAAAGTTTTGAATATTGTTTATTCAAGACGCTATAGAAATACAAAATGCATATAAACAATTTACTCCAGTTATATATTTTGTAAACCTTTGCGGTTAGCCTTGTTACATTCAGTTTCTCAAAAGCAGAATAAACTATCTGACCTTTCCAAAGCAATTTGCCCAAATACCTCCTCGGCATAATCGTCGTATTACAGCGTCTAACTTTTTCGTTTGCATGATCGCACGAAATTTAATAATATGATATTATTTTAGACGGGAATTGAGAAAACGATTAAAATTCATAACCTGAAGCCTCAGGGCAAACACTTAGAGGCGAAGAATTTCGACTTCTCTATTTGTGCTGTCTAATAATGATCGGCCAGTCTGCGTTGGTGAAGTTTTCTTTTTAACCTTGGCAAAGTTTTTCTTTCGATTTTAATAAATAAGAAATTTATAGACTTTTTAATAAGTAAGAAGTTAGTTGTCTTTTCACTATAATTTAACGAAGTTATCGTTGTCTTTCGTATCCTAATTTCCAACGTACTCTCTCTATTCAATTATCAACATTCAGTTTCTTTAGACATTGCTTTATGGACTTTATGCTTGTGTTTTAACCCAAATTTCTCATATTCTGCTGGGTTGAAGTTGACTGGGCAAACTCTTGATTATACTAATTATGTCGGTAATGTCAGCGGTCATATCAATTTCTTCTTTGTTATCTTGATCGTTCAACTCGTTTACTGCATGATCAGGATTCCCTAAAGGATTGTCGACTATTTCTTCATCGCAATGATTCTGGATGTTTCCTCTACTCCCGAAGACCATTCCATGATTTCTGCATCTGTTAAGTTTTCGTCAGGAACAACACGTTTATACAGGTGTGGAATGATTATTTTATTTCGTTGCCGAAGTTCCACTAATGAAATCATGTCCTCCTCATCCCATGCATCATGATCTTCTGAATTTGTTGGGTTGAATACGACTCTAAATCTATTTTTAATGACACTGGTTAAAATTCCATTCCACGATTCGGTGATCATAATATCATATACGCAACATCTTTGACAAATATGGTTTTCAATTTCGAAGAAATATCATCAACAGGCATTCTATATATAATCGCATCAACAGTTTCTTCCTGTAAGCATCCTTCATGAGTTTAATTATTTGTTGGTCGAGCGGTTGAATAAGGAATATTACATTTGGAGGGAAAAAAATTTAATTCTTCAGACACAATTTAATTTTTATGCACCAAAATTAATACACTTAATAAAAATCACTTATAGCAAATTATCACTTTTAGCATAATATAAACAAACACAGAATAACTTTCGTGAGTAACTGAAAGATATTAAAATATTTCTCCTTTTACACCATCTTTTCAAAACCGTTAATAACAAGTTACTCTTAAACGATCCCTTGTTTTCCAAACTTTTGAACCCATTCTCAATTTCTTAGAAGTTATTCTAATCTATTTTACTGTAATTGTCACAGTTAGGTCAAGTATACATGTAGAAACCACTGATCTAGACAAGTGACCATTGATACCAAATGGAATCATAATGTTTTTGAAGAGGTAAAAACAAAATTAAAGTTGCATTTGTCGAGGTATCTGAATTGAAAAAAAAGTTGCTTTCTCGAAGTTGCTTTTATCCAGTATTTACTGTACTAGTTTTCTCATTCTTATTCCCATACAAATTTCACATAATTAACTCAATACAATGATAAAACAATCAAGTGCTCGACTTATCCAACAGCAATAATTTCAAAGTGTCCACCGTCTTTATATATAAGAACGGAAGTTTACCGTTACTGTAACGCGTTAATTGTCAGTCTTATAATAATCCGATTGTAGACGGAACTGATATGATACATGTTTTCCTACGCACTTCATTCGCATTCCTTGCACTTGACCGACATTGGTGAAGAAAAATCGTTGTTTAAAACGAAGCTGATCCTGATAGATGCAAATGATCTGTGAGCGAAATGTTTCCTGCAATATATAGAACAGAACATGGGTTCAGCTTGAAACTCGTCTAAGCCGCACGTGCGGAATAGCAGGAGATATTAATCCAAAAAAAAAAGAGGAGAATTATGCACGTGTCGGGAAATTAATATCAGTCGAGATGAGGATGAATTATTTATACCGTGTGATCTAGAAAAAGTGCTGCAAAGCAGATTTTCATAAATAGAAGTTTTGCGTATTTTATGTCGAAAAAAAAATTTAAGGAAATTATCTTCTTTTACTGTTTTGCTAACCTTTAAGTCGTTTCCTGTTTAAGAGGAAGCAAAACGGGAGCTAAATTGAATTATTCAAGGTGTCAACTGAGAAGAAATCTTGAAGATCGTTGGATATACGCAAAAATTTAAACTAAAAACTTGTATTATCTTTAAAAGTCTGCATTATTAGTAGTGAAAAAGAACATCTTCCTTTTATTATGTCTGGCTCAGAGGATGATGTAAAAGTCGGAGATTTTATAAAACGAAACAAATCTGAAAGGATGTTTCACAAGCTCACGTAAAACAAGGATAAAATCTTCTTAACCGAAATTATTTTAAGAAATGTATTTTTCCTATGATGAAAATGAAGGAAATTAAGTCTACAATTTTACACCCTCGTCTAATATTGCATCGGAATTCATGAAATGGCAAAAAATCCAAATCGCTCTATAGGACAAACAAGGCCATCAGAAAAATAAAGAATTTAAATTGCCAGCACAATGACACTATGAACTGCTTCCACTAAAGGGAGAAAAATACAAAGATATTGCACATCTTTAAAAATTTTGTCATTCTGAATCTAATACGAATTTCTACCTTAATCTACCTCATTAAAACAAACAATTTTATTAATAAATGATATAATTATTTATTAGTGTGTATAGATAATTCTTAATTACATCTTAAGTTTATTTTTGTTTTAAATAAGTTACAATAAATGGTTGACAATGGTATTTTTTCATTGACATTCCTTTTTTTGAACCATAAATTTGACCGTTCACTTGGAATAACTAATTGTTATAGTTTAAAAAAAAAACTATTTTCACATTAATTGATTAATACTCATTTATAATAATACGATCCATAGTGAAATAAAATAAGAAGAAACTATACAGAATTTTGTACGACAAACCTGTATGACACGATATAAGATTTTCTGTATAATATTTGGTACAAATTTCTATACAAAATCTTTCATCCTGTCACACAAGCTTAAGACTATTGTTGTTGTCTAACGTTTAAAATAACTTACAGACGAATTTGCAGCTAAACCTCGTTCATCTCAACCATGCAATTACTCCTTCAATTAAAGATCTTAGACACATTTATCATGCAAATATATACTTGGCCTAATAACTGTAAGACTGATATTAATACTAGCCACATGATAAATAACGCTACGAATGAATTAACTGTTCGATGATCATTTATATCGATAGCGGAAAGATTAATGAATCAAGATCTGAACAAACATTAGTCTGTTAGCCATCACATATATCATCCTCGCTGTTATGTTAAATGTTAAATTTTGATTTGATGTAAATTTGTTATTCATAATTTATACTTCAGCAATTTGTGATGCATTTGCTTAAACAGAATTCATTAAAAATTAATCTTGTTACGTCCCGGGATACCGGGAAATTCCGGGAAGAAGACCGATTTCATACCGGAATCCCAGGACAAGCAAAAATGTCAAATATGAGAAACCCCAACTCATTCACACAGCAATAAGAAGAGGTTAACAATTTTTGTTTTGGCACAAGATATTTAGTTTTTTAATTAGGTAATTAAATTTTTTACGGGTTATGGGAAACGGCTGCGTATTTTAGAATTTTAACCGCTTAGTACTAAAAAAAATAAAAAAATCCGCCGATACCCGTTTTTGTAATTAGACTTTAAAATTATATTTTACGACATTTCAGGTAGGAGCAGGTGTAAAATGTGACACCGGAAGTTGAACGATCGTCTGCTTTTTAGGTCTCAAAAACATTTGAAGTGTTTATTGGGTTATAAAACGTGTTTCGAGTAAAACAAAAATCATTTTGTCGAAAACAAAACGTGATTACGGACTTTCTTCGAAAACTTCTCACAGCTCCGTTTACAATTGCCACTTTTTTCATGTTTAAGTGCGGTTTTATTTACAACTGGATCGTACATTTTTATCGAAAGTCGTAAAATATCGGATTTATGGAGGCCAGAACGGTTGTTTGAAATTAATTATTTCTGAAAACATTCAAAAAGTTCTTTATGATAATTTTTTATGTGTATTGCCAACAATGTGTGTAGTACAGTTATTTTCGCACAGTATAAGTGTGTTTCGACATGTTTGAGATAGCAAAATAAAAAAATCAAACTAAGAAACAAGAGTAAATTAGTAACTGTTATACCTTCGGTTCTTAAAATCTGTAAAAACCATTAAATGTGTGTGAAATTTTTTATATTTTTCCTGTTTACAAAGTCTTTTAAGGTTTGTTATCATGTATTATTCAAATAATTATACCCATTCGTAAAATACCCTTTAAATTTTTTTTTTTTTTTTTTGTTATAAGTACAGGTGAGTCATTAGTGGCAGATCGGTCGATTGTGGCTAAACGGTTTGAGATAAAAAAATTGATTCAAACGGTATTCCATACAGTTTTTTCTTCCGAACACGATAAAAATATTTTCAAATATACAGGGTGAGTTACCTCTCTGGAACCAATATCAACTTTTATATTTCAAAGTTTTGGGTATAGGACATACTTAACAAAAAATGAAGCTCTCTTAAAGACGAATTCGATGAAGAAAATACAGGGGTTTGCATTTGAAAAAATTGAATTACGAGCTTTTGAAAATCAGGAAAGTTGCCACCTATTTATGAACACCCTGTATGCGTGATTCAAACTTTTTCGTATCGAGCTAATAGAGCAATGTTTTCTGCATGTCCTTACCAAATTACAACTCTGTGCTTCGAAGAATGACTTCAGGAGAATATTTTTAATAAAGACTTAAAACCTTGAAAAATTTTGAAAATTATTTTTTTTTAGTGACGAGGCCGCATAAAAATCGATATCATATATCGATGTAAAGCTAAAATGAAGGCGGTCAAGAATATTAAATAAAAAATGGGGTGTTGTATTTGAAATATAAAAGTTGCTATTGGTTCCAGAGAGGTGACTCACCCTGTATATTTAAAAATATTTTTATCGTGTTCGGAAGAAAAAACTGTATGGAATACCGTTTGAATCAACTTTCTATCTCAAACCGTTTAGCCACAATCGACCGATCCTCCACTAATGACTCACCCTGTATATTAAAGAAATAAAACACAAAAAATGAGACCGTTTCACCTAGGCAACTGGAACATGGAAAAAATAAACATAACTGACCTAATGTTTGCAGACGACAGAAAAGAATCTGTAACATAATATAGAAACTCTAAACCAGGAATTGGAAAAAATCAATTTAAAAATAATTACAGAAAAAACTAAAACTATGTTTGATACAACGAAAAGCCATTTTTTCAGACTTTTTCAGACTTTTTCAGTTTTCATAAAAACGATTGCAGATATCAGAATTCTGTTTTATTATTATTTATCAGAATAAATTTAGAAGCTTTGTCAAAATTAAAGCTATGCTTATCTCCAGTAGTATACGAGGTTCTTATTCTATATCTGTGTACCTATGTATATTAATTCGCAATTATCCTGACTAGTTTGTGCTCGTAGTAGGTGAAAATCAGAACAAAATTAGAACAAGAACATATTTTTGCAAATCGTGAATATGCACTTAAAAATTTACATTTACCAATGACATTATTGGTTGATGAATGGTTGAATTCGCCCGAAAATATCATTGCAACACTAACTAGTTTATAACGGTTAATAAAAAAATTGTTCTCAAATAATTCATACCGAATAACCTATAATAATGAAGCATATATCCTACTATTTCGGCAATTTAAGTTTTATCATATGACTCATAAATCTGCCAGATGGTTGGCGTATGATCAATGAAGCATGAGAAATGATTATTACAACAAAAACAGATTTATGAACGGATTTGCTCATTTTGAAGTTCCTATACAGTTTTCAAGTAAATCTGAAGTTACGATTTGCAATTAATTAAGTCATTTGAATTTAAAACTTAATATATACTAGAAATGAATTTATTTTTAATTTCATATACAAAAAAAAAACACTCGGAGATATTTTAGCTAAGACGATATACAAATTGCTAACAAAATTAAAACAACGAGCTTTAAAATTCTGTTCGCGTTATATTAGATTAGTCAGAATGTTGATTGCTACTTTTCAATGCATAAAAAATGCATTGCTTATATTATGATATGTTCTAGTTGATGGTTACCGAAAATGGACGAAACGTCTGATATAAGATGTAACCAAATCAGTCTCTACACGCCTCAAAACATTTCGAATAACTTTTGAACTGGGACGACTGTCCTAATCCTATTGTTTTTTTCACATTCTGTGAAGCACAAAATTACACAATTTATAAGACTTGGTAGTTCTTAGATGTTGAGCGTCGAATTTATGACACGGTATAATTAGCATGCCCTAGTTAAGTATTAAATTGTTGTTTACAAAATTTATCGAAGAATACAACAACAACTCATTCGAACTACCCAAAAATATATTACAAAAATTACTCCCCCTAAGAAACCGATACTTTATGCTCATAAAAGAACCCCTAGCATACTTAAGTACCTCAAAACGGCTCTTAAGCACGCTTAAGCTATTAAAACAATCGCTAAAATGGTTAAGTGGCTTGGGATGTGGGAAAATCTTGAAGCCCCAGACCTTGCCTGGAAGTACCAGATCATCCATCAGTACTACCTTGCCGGTAGCGCGGTAGCCATGTGCGACTAAAGACCTGGCGCGCTTACAGCGTTATGTAAATCTTCGTGGGTAGCTTCCGATATTGCTGCTTTTAAAAACATTTGCGATCGATTTATGAACAGTGTTTTGTTAAAAAAATTATAAATAATTCGGTATGTTTAATAATATAGTGTAGGTACTTTATTAAATGCAACAATGGTATATGAAAAGGATGTATAGTTTAGAAACGTAAGCTTTTAAATAATTTTGTAATAATTAATAAGTAACAATCAATAATTTGCAAATATACTCAATATATTTGAAGAATTGCAGTAACTTTTAGAAGTTTTTAAATCGCTTTTATTTAACAATAATAATAGCTGGAGGAGTACGCAACCATTTCTTTGTTATGATAGGACGAGCGCACGTTCATAAATGTTTAGTTTAAAAATAGTGGAGCCAGAAAAAATGAAAATTCGAAGTTAACTTCTGTAGTTAGCACCAAAGCTTTCCATTTTAATATTAAAATAATCCATAAATATATAACTTAATTTATAAGCTGAACAAATTCCTTAGATGTCCATAAAATAGATATAAAAACTAAAGTAGGTATTCTCCAACCTTTTTACTATCAAATAGCGGTAAAGAAAAACTTAACTTATAGAAGGAATTTTATTTTGGAACCATAAAGACCACATCTTTATCAAAAAAAGATTTTTCGAAATTGCTGAAGGTTACAAAGGCATATAAAAGCCTGTAGAATCGTGCTTCGAATTTTGTATTTGAGATAAAATCGTTAAACGCATTTGTAGTTGCCGCTTGCTTTGAATCGAAGCTATAGAATATTAATTTGATTTTCGTTGAAAATCGGTTGCATTTCCGTGTGTCCAGTCTGGCCTTTATGCTCAAAGAAGCATCGAATTGCTTCATAAACTAATTGTTTCGCAAGGGATAACCTAATTTTCCCAGACTAAAATATTATGCCGATATTGTGACCTGTTTTGCTTTTAATTGAGGCAGTTTCTGGCGCAGGATTATTTTTATTGGAAAAATAACACTGGAGTTTTAAATGGCAAACTTTGATAAAGAAATTTATACAAAATCTCGATTATATTTTTTTGAAAATCTAGAAAAATTCTCTTTCATTCAAAGTCATGGTCAACTACGGTTTCTATTTAAAAAAGAAAAGTGCACTTCATATCTCAAAAGTCTAGGTCGCAAAAAATAATTTAACTTTGGTTTTAAATCAAAAATAAAAATCTGTATAAAAAACCTTGATAATTTTTTTTTCTATAATAATAAATAAAGAAGTAATAGTAGGTAAATTTTCAAAAATTACGAAATCTAATTTTTTGTCTGTAGAGCCCAAATTGAAAGCGATAAAAAAAATCTAATTACATAGGCGTTCTTTTTTAAAAAGATAGCCCAAGATACCGATATCAGATTACGGTAACTAGGGTTACCAAGTCTTAATTTGTCCAAAAACGTACACAGATTGACACAAAAAAGTGGGGGGGGAGTTGAAAATTGCACCAGAGGCATTTTTTTTTTAATTTGAAAAGTTCAAACGTGTTTTAATGCAAAGTTAGATAATGTAGAGTACTTTACCATCATTCAAAATTACAGTTTTATGGCAGAACCTTTTCTGTTTTTTTTTTGTATTCAACTTGACCCCCCCCCACGATATTATTTTTAATGAGGGTAAAAATTTTCAATAATAATTTCCTCTTAGGTAAGGAAGCACATATACAGGGTGTTTCATAAATATTGCGAAAAAAATCAGGGGATAATTCCTTATCAAAAAATAAGGGAGGACTTTTATCCTTTTTTTTACTTAGATGCCGACTTTCGGAGTTACACCCCCCTAAAGGGGAGCGGTAAAATTAGGTTTTTATTGTATTGCTCAAATTTGAAGATGTGTAGGAGAATGATATTTGGTATATGTTTTATATTTATTGAAATGTTTCTGATAGTAATATTTTTAATCCTCTTCCACCTTCACAGAGAGCTGTAAACCCCTGTTGTTTTTTTAAATCAGAACTTTTTGGCGGGTTCAAATTTTCTTAAGAAGTTTAATTTATTAAGAAACTGTTTTTATTCTTTAACTTTTCTTCAAAACCTACAGTTTTTGAGTAAAAAATAAAATAAGTGAACATGAACCATAAAGTATTCGGGGGTAATTACACTAGAGCTTTTTTTATAGCCGGACAAAGTTGCGTTGCTACGAAAGTTTGGTTGCTAGGAAAATCGACGAGACAAAACCGTCTGATAAAACAACGAGTCCGTAGTACGAGTTGTTTTATCTTTGACAGTTGTCGAGTCAAGATTTGCCTAATAGCAACTAAACTTGAGTTTAGTAAAAGCAAGTTTGTCCAGGATAAAAACAAAGCTCGAGTGTAATTCGGTACGATAACTGCACGAATAAATTATAACCTTCAAATAATAACTGACAAAACGTCACATCTTTTACTTACAATTAGTTACAACCAAATAAGTCGGTTGCATGGTAACAAAATTACATGCAAAAATGCAAGTGGATATTTAGTTAGGTACCTTTTTATCCGCTGTCATAACGACAAAACGTGACGTCATTATGGAGAATTTAACATATGAGTGTAGTTATCTAAAATAAAACGATTCATATTGGTGGTTACCATGGTTTGTTTATGTTTATACTGAATAGAATTGACGGGTGTTTTTGTGCCCCCTCCCCTTAATGTTCGATAAAGAATTACGTTTAGAATTTTTTCGCATCATTTAAGAAACACCCTGTATAATATTTAAATTTATTGAGCAAAATTACAAAAATATAATATTATTAATATAAACATAAAATTAACATGTATTCTAAAAATGTAACACACTATTTAAACAACCTATTAAAACCAAAAATTGTAAAAAAAGTGTATAGGTATTGAGGTCAACTACCTAATTGTCCAAAAAATGTTTTAAAATTTTTGCTTTATATTTGATATGTTTAATAATTGGTAACGAATTGTCACTTCCTATAACCTCTTTGAGCTCCAACTACCAGCATTGCTGCAACATTGTTCTTTTTACTTTCGTAATACTTGATACTTGGTAGCAGTATGTCTAGAGGAAAAACTTTAAGAAAATGTTCTATTTCCATGTAAATTTTGGCGTCTTAGTCTATCTAAAAACGGACAGACCGTCGCAGCACAGAACCCGCATTTACCTTTAGAAGCTATAAATTATACCTCAATCAATCAATTACGATAAAATGCCCTTACACCTAATGAGAACTTAAACCCGTCATCAAACGTATTAAAATAAATAAGCTCATGTTATCGTAAACTGTAATTATTCAAAGTTCGTCTGAACTTCTTCAGCATCTTATGAATCGCTCTATAATTATATTTTATACTTAAATCGCCATCATCGTCATTAGTCGAGTAAAATAAATTACAAATCTACTCGTGATTGCAGAATAACGACCTAAACAGAACGCGTTATAACTGAATCAAGTGTGCCGCGGGTTTTAATGCGTAGATGAAACTAAAATATCGAAAGCGTGATTGCGTTTGCAGCTCGTACGGTTACCTATAATTAAATTCGATGTTGTTCTTTCGCCATTCATCTTAAAAATAAATGAAACAGCAGGTGCAAAATACCGTGTTTTTGTGCTCTTAAAAATGTGCGGCTAAATTATCTGTGGGAAAATTTAAATTCCTGTGTTAAAAGAATTTAGCTACATGCTTAGAAATACGTGCACAATAAGAATAATAAAATATTTTGAGAAATTTTTTACTAAACGTAATCAACAAATGTACTTTTAATTTTTAAAGCCGTATTTAAAAGTTTTTAAATAGTTATTGCTTAAATTGTATACAGGGTGTACCATATTCGATACTCAACATAGAGATCACGTATAATAGAAGAAACTTCTTACACACAATCCAATTAGATCAGCGTATAGAGAATAAAATGTGTTTTATATTTTTACATACATTTCCAGCATGGGGATCTCGCTTATTATAAGAGATACAGGTTTCTTTAATAAGATGAATTATTCCCTAGTATGAGGGGAGCCACAATCAATTTTTAAAAGTACAAAATTGCTCGTGCTTCAGATGTTATAGCAAAAAATATGAAAATGTCCAATTTCTTTTTTCTCTCATAACTTTTTTGTCTTAATCGTTAGAGCAATTATATTTGTACTTTTTTAAGGTACTTTTTAATGGAGAACGTAACTGTTATTTTAGATTTATTTAACACTTTTCATTTTAGCAATATTACCCCTAATATCGTTTTTCTTATGGGCTGCGAAGCTGGCTATGCAATAGTTAAATGTGCTTTTTTTAAAATGAGATATCACTTGCTGTATCTATTTTTATAAATAAGTCAAAAAATCAGGATAGATCGTATTTTACTCATCACTTATCAAGCTATGTTGAGATGCTATATTCTTTACCATAAAATCTGTGTAGAAGCTGAGCGAATATAATTAGAGATATATCCCGAGAAAAGGCAACAAAGGGTGCGTAATTACACTTTTAACTATTCCATAGCCAACTTCGGGGCCCATAAGAAAAAATGAAATTAGGGGTAATATCTCGAAAATGATAGGTGTGTAAAAAAACCTAAAATATTCGTTCCATTCTACATAAAAAAAAGTACCATAAGAAGGTACAAATGTAAATGATTTAGTGATTTAAAGAAAAAAGTTATGAGAGAAAAGAAAAATTCGACATTTTCATATTTTTGACTAAAACATCTGAAGCACGAAATATATTTAATACTAATTTTTGTACCATTCTTAAGCTTTTATATAAAATGGTTCATTAAAATTAAATTATTTAATAAAAATATTAACGCAATTTTAGTTTATTATGAGTTTTAGCTAAAAAAAAAGAATCTTAAATTTTACAATTTGATTTTGACATTGACACTTATTTTCGCCACTAGAGACGAAAGTAAAACTTTCATGTAGGGTAGGCAAAGAGAAAATGACAGCTTTTATATACATGAGTAGAAAAAAATAATTTTAGGTTTCCAAGTGAATTTTCTTCCAAGAATGTACTTTACTTATTTATGAAAATATTGCTTAATTAAAAATGTATTGCTAGCAGATTTTTTTAAAAGTTATATTTACAAGACGAAAAATGTTGCTGACCATTAAAATATTTTAAATAATACGTTGGGTGTTCGTTATGTTTGGACCATTTTGGGCTTTTTAAATATAACTCCTATAGGTACCACATTTTTTATTTGAATTTGATTCTCATTAAATTTTTTTAACAAAATGATTATAATGTCGGTTCTTGTTCAAAATTACGGGTAGTTTGGCTTTGTAAGTCGATGAGTCATTACTCAAACTGTTAAATATACTTTATGCTGAGGAAATTTTTGAATTATAATGTATTTCACTACATTTTCTCACTGCTGAAATATCAAAAAATTACAAAAAGTTACAAAGCAACTTAAGTAGACAAAAATGTGTTAAATTTTGAGCCGATTTTGAATTTGTTTCCTGTTCTTGGATAACCTAAATAAAAAATGACAAAAAACAAATCGTATTTCATGTTTTTCTTGTGTTTAGGGATAAATTTACGATAATATAATTAATTTTATGTTATGAAATGTTAGGTAATGAACAGTTGCATTGGTTTCTGATATTTCTTTGATATTTTTAAGGCGATAGTCAATATCCATAGTAATATAATAGGTAATCTCATGTGGATATTTAATAGTATAAACTGGAAATACAGGGTGTTTATAAATTGGCGGAAGCGCTACACGTGACGATGTTCTTCGTAAAATTCTAAGTCGAAAATCTTGATACAAAAATGTTGTACCATGCTTCCTATGGCCTCAGGAACCATTTAAAGAAAAAAAAATTGGCAACATTGCATACATTGATTTGCGTTTGGACATTTTTTATCAGCAATTTTTACTTAGATATTTACAATTTTTGTTCGAACTGAACGCCTTCAGTTCATAAACATAGCTGCAATCTTATAGGTATCGTCTAACACAAACTAGAAATAATTACGAGAAAAACAGAGATGACAGCTAATGAAAACGTTGTCAAGTGTATTATTTTCATTCAAATCAGTGATTTACATATTTTCAACACCAATTTTTGAAAGGAAGAACACAATATCTAGAAAAAAATACTATTCGAAATTTATTTTTATTCCAAATTGCAGCTTTTTCATTAAAAAATATTAAATAATAACGCTTATTAAAGGACTTAATGTCAAAACTTTGAGGACCTCTTGGAGACACAGCAAGCATGGTACAACATTTTCGTATTAAGATTTTCGACTTACAATTTTACGAAGAACATCGCCACGTGTAGCGCTTCCGCCAATTTTTACACACCCTGTATAAAGTTTACACATTATTTCCAAAAATGGACACACCACTTTCACAGTATCACAGTAGAGAGTAGACGGTCCATACGTCGAAGTTTATTTTACTAGTTACTTTTCTGTCGTCGTCTGCATTGTATATCACCTACAATTTTATTACATTTCCCGTTACTCGTCACATCGTGTCGCCCACGACAAATGTAAACTAAACTTGTCATGTACCACAAACTTGTCGACAACAAGTTGTCGTTCCTTACGTGCCCGACAATCTAAATTAAGCTTAAAAAGTCGTTAACGTTTTTTCGTGCGACACAAATTTTAATCAAATACACTTGAGTGTTAAACTAATTGTTAAAATGTACGAATAAAATCACTGAAGCGTCTTGGTTCCGCTTCATGGGCCGGAAACCTGAGCTGCAAGAAACCACCACAAGGGCAAACTAACCGGATGTTACTAATTTTTACTGACCGACCGCACAGATGCGTGGCTTGGCTGCACTTCAAAATTAAGGAATATTTGAACTTATAGGTTGTAGGAAAAAGTAAACGGAGCGGTAAAAATATCAAGAAACATATGCTTCTGGAGCTCAAGTTAGATTTTAAATGTATTTTTAATACACAAACTTGTCATCTAGCAATATTATCAAAGACTTTTTTTAGAACCCCAAAAACGGTTTTTAATAAACTAAAATATATATTTGAATGCGATAAACGTTTTCAGACATTTTTAAAACTTTTTATTTTGTGTGGTTTTTTATAGTAATTAATTTAGTACGTTTTGTATTTCACTTGTATCAATTTTAATAATAAACGTTTTCAGACATTTTTAAAACTTTTTATTTTGTGTGGTCTTTTATAGTTATTAATTTAGTACGTTTTGTATTTCACTTGTATCAATTTTCAATAATCAAATATTAGCCAAACAAAACATTGTGTGGTTGTTGGGCATTACTTGAAACATTACTGACTATTAAAAATGTTCCTATAATGTTGTTATCTCTACAACGCTTTAAAACATTTTTCCGGCCCGCGAGATTCATCACACTTTTACGAAATACCTATATTTATTTTATAATGGCCAAAGTAGTGAAAACCAATGTATTACAAAAATACATTATTAGCGCTTTTGGTTCAACTTACACCTGCGAATAGTTTTTTTCGAAAATGAAATTGAAAAAACACAAAACACGCTTAAACATAACGCACGCTAACCTGCAACACCAATTACGATGTGCAAATACCCAAATTGAGATCGATTTGCAAAAGCTAAGTGAAAGAGTGGAGAAACAAATATCGCACTAGTAAAATAAATATTTTTTAATGATTTTATTTATATTTATATATTTTTTATATTTAATTTTTAGTGTTAGAGTAAAGTGCCCTAATATGGAACAGTTACCTATTATGGAATATATCAGTTTTATGACAATGAAAAGTACCTATATATACCTATTTGTACATTGATCACACATTCCCAAATGTAAAATAGTTAAAAAATATTCACTAGATTACATAACAGTTTCAAATATATTTTTGACGTGCTACTGTGTTTTTAGGCTAAATCTTACAGAGCAAAATATTATAAGCTAGGCTAGGGTAAATGATATAAAATATTTTATTGCATGTTTATTTAGCATGAGCCTTTACATTTCAATTAAATAGAACAAAATTTTGATTGGGGCCATTTCATGTCTTACATATACCGATTTTTGAAATGTCACATTGATACCTAATACGGAATACATAGAGGTGCCTTATAATGAATATGATTATGGTCACTAAGTACAGCAATATGGGTTCAGTGTCAAAAGTGTCAGAAATGCGCAGACGAAAAATGTGCAAAATACCCAAAAAAATAATTCTAATGTAGTACCTGCAAAAAATAAATAAATTATCAACATTTAGTTTGAATGACACTTGAACTATAATTTAATTTACATAAATAACAGAGTTTTGGTTTGGTTTAAGTAATAATGCAAATCAGAAAAAAATCAAAGATTAATCTATGAGCAGTTGTTTATTTTAATGTATGTATATTTTCTATATAATTCTATATTCCATATTAAGAACCCCTAGTATTCCATATTAGGTTCCCCGGGAGCTTAATATGGAATAGTAGTAACATTTAAAAAAAAATTGCTATATAAGAAATATCTACCGTAATATCGTACCAGAATTCGAGTGTGTTCATAACAAATTCCTTACAATTTTTTTTGCAAAATTTTGTTGAATAAATGTGAATATTATTGGCGAATACAAAAAAGTATTCCATATTAGGGCACTTTACTCTATATATTTCTTTACAATGTACGTTTAGTATCATTATTATTATATTATCTACGTTTACATGTAAGAATAATAGTAAACACAATAATAATAACTCATTGTTTCAAATTTTTACTCCAAAAAAATTTCTTTAGTATATCTAAATCTAATATAATATATATACCTATAATTTTATATGTGGGCCGCGGAGTTATGATGCATTTCCAAAGTGGCCCTCAAGATCATTTGGGTTGGCCACCCCTGCTTTAAAATGTTGGGTGATTTAAAATGTTATTATTTCATTTCTATTATCTCATATAGTTTAATAATATTCAAAAAGACACTTTGGTATTAAGATATTATTTGCTTAATATTTAAATTTTTAGATCAGAGCTATACTCTTTTCCGGTAGAATTTTTATTATAAGGCAAAAAAATTTCAAAAAACTTTCTAGACTTTCTCCAAGAAGAAATTTTTGTCCCAAGTAATATAAGTGATATTTCACTTTGTATTTACAGTGTGTGAATAAAGTGTTGGACCATTTAACTATAATGTTTTTTCTGGGACAAAAATCGTATTAAGAAAATGTGCCTGAATGATGCATAATCTATTGTAGTCCGAAATTATACAAAAATGCATTTTTTACAAGTAAATTGGGGTTAATAGTTAGCTCTCGTAAACAACAACACCGTTGTTCTGCAATTCAAAAACTAATGGAGTAAAATTAATTTTTACATGACCTCTTATTGCAAAATTTCATGTGGAAACAGTGTATTTTTTTGGCAGTTATTAATTTATACTTAAGTATGTGGTGTCACATTACTTGTTATAGGTAACTTCGTTTTTTATTTGGTGTTGTACTGTGGAGTTCACTTTCAATTTTTTGCAAAATTAACAAAAAAAAGACAACTACGTATTTTAAAAGTATAATAATGAGGTATTGTTAAATTTGTACTACTAAAAACGATTTTGTTAGGGTTACCTAAGTACCTCGCAAAATTATTGTAAAAAATTTGACCTAGAATTACACAAGGAATCAGGCAATGTAGAAATTGTCCACCGACTATTACATGTAGGTAATAAAAATGTTAATAATTTTAAGAAAGCTAAGCATGGTAAAATTACATCTTTATTATAAAAAAATATAAAGATAAAATTACAACTTTCTTGTTTATTTTAAACATTCAATTGGCCTTTATTTAATCCTATAAACTATTTTTTGTGTTTTTGCAATACGACTTTCGGTTCAATTTAACGTTTGAAGTTTCACAAGTTTGACCAAGCATAAAAAACGCCCTGTATATTATTTAAAAAATTTAGCTAGTGCAGTGTTTAATTTATTGCCAATCTTACGAATTTCTACTGCCTTTTTAAAGTTTTAAAATGTAACAAATTTTTGAAAGTGCTTTATCGTTCAACATTTTCATAAAAATGTAAATTTATCGAAAACGGTACACTTTAGACCCAAATAACATTTTTTAAAGTAAGTTTAAAGAGCAATCCAAAAATACAAAAACATATGGGGCATTCTATTTAAAGTTTGGGTCCGTTTCCGGTTGAACCGGAAGTCGTGTTGCAAACTCAATATTCTCATCAAATCCGTAACATACGAAAACGGTCAGATACCAAATTTCATTGTAATACCTTTAATAGTATTCTAGATTTAGGCTTGTTTCCATACTCTTGCTCAGAACTGTATCTATTTGGACTGAATTCGATAAAAATTTGCGAAAATTTGTAAACATCCGCGCTGTGAGAACACACTATTCAGCAAAACCTGTCGGAATTTGCCGTAATATTTAGAAATAATTGCAATTAATTTGCAACACAACAATTTCCTTATGCATTGTCTGATAATTACCTGATTCATTTAAATTAATTTACGTCTCCTATCTTCTCTTGATCTAGTACGTATTGCAAGTGTTTATTGTTGACTTAAACTAAATTACCTTAATGATTTATTTCGAAAATTGTAACGTGTGTAACCGCATACTAGATTTATTATAATTATGACGTTTTCTTTTGTAACACAATTAAAGTTATTTATGTTTTGTGTTTGATTTTGTTGGTTGTTTTAATCACTTCCCACACGATCCGTGTGTATTTAATTGTTACGCTTTGATTCAATTTAAAACAAAAGATGGCAGGTTTAATTGTTTTTTTTTTTTAGATAATCTATTCAATTTGAAACAGGAATCAGGGTGAAAGAATAATATCATTAGATTAATTAATTTTTTTTGTTTTTAATTTCAATCTTAATTATCTTAAAATCAACTTTATTTTTATCCAAAACATTTGCATCAGCTAATATCCTGTTCCTGTTTTCAAAAATAAATTGTTTGTAACGCATTAGCATAATTATTTATGTGTTAAAATCGTTTAGATTGATGTTTGTTTTTATTGTAAAAGCACAATTAAAATTTGACAAAATTTATAAGGTCCTAAATAACCGCATTTTATAAAATATTTGTCAGTAAAAGTGCCTTTCTTTGTTTTTACAATTGAAGCTTTTAAAATACCATACTTTATTACTTGAAATTTAGTAGATAACAGTCAAATATAAATATTACAGTATATTCAGCTAAATATGCGAAAAATACATATTTCCTTTGTGTGTTGAAAGTAAAACTTCGTTATAAATATTAAATTTATCCAACTCAGAGTAAACGCAAAAAGGAATACTTTAGAAAACGTATAACAAAGTGTTTAACAATTAAGTGACTTCAAATAATAATAAAAGGTTCATGTAAATGAAAATTTGGTTACAAATCGCCAGGTGAGGTGGTGTGTGGTAATTCCCAAATTAAAAAATAATCCTTATACCTTAAGAACACTAAGTTTATTTAAAAAAATTACGTTTTAGGAAGGTAATGGTAAACATTACCTAAAGGTTTGACAAACCCAACCTTAGAAGTTGCGGCTTATGATAAGCAAAAGCACCATGCTAAGTTTTGAATTTGAATTACATATTATTTTAGTTCGTGTTGCCCATGATATCTAACAAATTTTGTTTTGAACTTTGTTTCTATTTTGTTTAATAAACCAGATACGCTCTAGTTGGACAGCCTATAAACACAAACAATTTATGTTCATCACAGTAAAAAATTACAGATTTATAATTTAAACAAACCGTTTTCCAATTTTTATAACGTGTAAAGATTTATGTACCCAATAATTTTTAACATACGCTTTGAAATTTTAGCTATAATTGTAATTCAAAATTTGTCCTACCTTAGAAATAAAATATTTAAAAAACATCATCAGGAGGCCATTTTCAAAAAAGGTCGCTAGCTCCTACAAATTGACACACACATCAGATTTAGCAAGTTTTAAAATGAGTTATTTCGATTTTAGGTAGGTATATTACAACCTTTGCAAGCATTTCCTTATAACAATTTAACACTTCGCGAGTAATTTACACTACAACAATATAATTGTTCAACGAAAACAACACTAATTAGAAGTAAATCAATTTTTAATTAGTAGAAACACACGTGCACTTTTCGAAAATTAAATGAACTTTCCATCGGCCACTTTTTAGCAATTACGACAAATGTTTATCAACGTAACATATATGTGGCATTACAGAAAAACTTTAGGTGCGAGCGTAATTATCTGCACCTCAAAAAACTTGTACAATACTGATAAATACTAGCATAAGAAGCAAAACTTCGGTTTAAAGTAATGTAACCTTCAACATTTTTCAAACACGGGTCGAATAAACACAATTTTTATATTATTTGCATATTAAATACTCTAATATGTTTTTATATTTTAATTTAAAATAAAAATTCGCAACCAAACAAACACAAAAACATTTTCCTTCAAAAACCGTGAGAAATTTATAACAATTTTGTTCATAGAACTATCAAAATATGAGCAAAAGTGATAAGCAATGGTTAACAAGTATAATTAAATAAATTAATCGATTTATTTAAACTGTTGTCTCTTATTTCATAGACAAAATACCTACAGTTTTTTTCTGCAAATTTTAAAAATTCGATCCATCGTTTGTTTTGCTACCAAGGTGAAGCGTCTTTCAAACCAAATACTGTTTTTATTTATTGGCTTTCTGGAGCACCGTAGAACATTCTCGGCATCTTAACATTCTGTGTGGTAAACAACAATATTACAACACGAGTATACGTGTTTTGAATATATCGAAAGTAATTCCTATATAGGTACAATTTGTTTGCAACAGATCGTTTGAAGTTACCTATACGGGAACACATTTGAGACAATTTACATAGCTCCAGGTGACGTAATTTTTGTTTTTGAATTAACAGGTTGTAATTACATTGATGAAAGTGCTATATAATTCCATACCTATAAAAATGTTGTCATAAATCTATCAGGTATAATTCATTAAAAAAAAACTGCAATAAATAAAGTCTTAAAATTTTAAACAATAATAATGATCAATACTTGTTTTGGGGAGGCATTTTTAGTCTACCCAAATGGGGTAAAAATAAAAATCTTGGGATAATGAAGGAACAAAGATATAATAATCAGTGCTGGCACTAGCGTTAGTCCCAATGATAAATTCACACTAAAAAAGGAATCGTTATCGACGTTAGAGGGTAAAACGGGTTATTCGCCTGACTACACTAAGAAAACCTACCCCCTTGTAACAACAGAAATTCCAAGTAATAAAATTTATGATAGGGTACCAACCATTCAATAAAATTATGAAACATTTCATTTATTGTTGGATGAATCCTTTAAAAGCTACCTAGGTATAAACTTGACTTCATTTCGTGATTATAATCGATATTTCTCCTACATGAATGTCGTACTGATGTGAAACAGTAATAATTTGTATCAGTTCAACCGGAAAATTTTAAAATCAGCGATAACAGAATAATTATCATTTAACGGTTACGAATTTTATGTCCGCTTTTAGTTCAGTTATATTTTTACGGCAGGTACTTAATAATTCTCTTCTCGCTATTAAATAATGTTGTTAATTTATGCCAAAAGACCGCGCATAAATAAACCAAGTATCTGAAGTAAACCGGATGACCGCTTCCTTTCAACTTGGAACATGTAATAATCGCTTCGATTTTGTAAACCAAAAACGTCTTAATTTATTATTGATGTTAATAAGGTGGTAGCAATTATTATTGCTTCATTACAATTTGAAATTTTCTCACTTGTGCAAATATTGTATGGACACGGCCTTACAACTCAATTAAAGTAGTCAGGAAAGATTGCAAATACATTGTTTCAAATTGTTAACATGTAAAGTAACACAAAGTTTCGATGAAAAGTCAAATGTGCATATATCCCTATTTCATATAGTTTTAATTGGGTTTTAATAATACCAAATTTAAAAGAATTTATTGCTTTTAAAATATTATCTAGTAAAATTACGTTTTCTATAAAATTGCCGATATATTTCTACCAACACTAAGGCCAGATTGCACAAAGCAAGTGTTAAAATCAGGGAATGAGAACGGAACGAAAACGTTAAAACGAAATTAACCGAAATTTTTGTAAGAACAAAAAAGATATCATTATTTTTCATTAAAGATTGAGAATAAAAAATATAATTTCTATTATCGATTGTATCACTATTTAAATTTTATTCGTTAAACACATGCTGTGATTTACCGTCCGTGTTTAGGGGACTTCCCCTGAGGCAGTGAAATATATCACTTGAAACAAGTGAGGTTCACTTTTCTCAGCGTATATTATAGGATATAGGTAAATGGTGTGCACATTTTTATTAAACAAATTGAGTTGTGTTTTTACACCTGATGGGCGCCAAATATTCTAGATACAATGCACAAATTTTATTGAGATATACTCGAATGTTAAATGACTTTAACAATATGGTAAATTCGCTGGTCTAAGTTCCGCCCATAAGGATCAAATCCGAACATATCTCCATTTCTAGTGAAGAGAAAGCCCAACGATTGCTAAAACAGAAACATTAATGTAAATGGACTTTAAAGGTCATGTTTATTCTACTAGTAATTAGTTTAACCAATTCTTGGAATTAAATTTCGTTAAAACGGTAGGTTATTATTTAAACTATAAGATTGTCTACCTTTGGATTAAAAAAAAAAACAGCTGCATACCGAAAACTTACATTAAAAAAAAAATGAAAAAGAAGTTTTCAGCATTTTTAAATTGTTTGGAAATGAAAATTGTGCAAATGTAAATTATATCACGTCCAATTTCCTGTTTTTTCTCCATTCCGCTCGGTTTTGACGTTGTTTTTTATCGGTTTTCTTTCAGTCACTGGTTTTTTAATGTTCTTCCCAAGATCTTCCAGTCTTTCGCACCCGTGTTTAGGCAGTGTCCACCTGATGATGACTTTCGATAGTTTTCTTCTATTTTATTTGAATGTCATCATGATGGTATATTTTATATCCATCATATCTCCTATTCTTTCACATTGCAATTGTTCTTTTCTTGAATTTTGACAAGAGCTTCGAAGTGCATCCATCTCTACTGAGGCAATTTTCCGTTTATTTAAAAGCAGAGACTGTGCGGTAGTGTGCACGTTAATAATTAGTGTACTTACATATTAGCAAACTAAGGACTACTGTTGAATAAACCTTGGACTAAGTTTGAACATTATTAATTTAGGCTAGAATTAAACTGATCATTAGTCTCAAAATACCAGATTGCACTGTTATAAACTCTATTAGGGATTAAATTTTAAAAAATATATCTGCTTAAGTTCTTCTTTATTCTGAGTTTGATCATTAGCAAATTGTTTAGTAAACACGTTGGTGCTATTGAGCTGGAAGCCATGGTCAACTATTTCATTTTCTTTTCCATTACTGCAGCAAGTGACAAAATTGACACTGCAACTGGTTAAACTGTTAAATATAATTTAGTTGTTTAAAACAAAACCTATACGCTCATCACGATACACATTCATCGCCCTAAGTTACCAAAAACGATAATTTCTATGATAATAAACATAAAACAAGTGCAACAAAAAAACAGGCAATCGACAATTTTGTAATGTCTTGATAATACTCCATTTAATTTCAAAACACACCCACCAACAATTAAGCTGCAACAACCCATCGCCAACTCGTAATGTTGATTGTACATTTCGTCCTCATTAGATGGCTGTGGCTATAATTAAATGTAAAATACTGTCGATCGCTCCCCAGCGTGTTTGCTAATAGCGATTACGCGTAATTTCCCGCATATGTGACACCCCCGGGACACATAACAAATTAACTAATCTTTCAACCTACTAATGTAGCGAAACAGTCCTGCAAACGAACGATTTGCACATTAAAAAAAAATTTAATGTCATACGACTTTAAACTTTTAGAGTATATATATAATTTTTATTGTTTACTGGAGTAAACGCCGGAATTATTTATGCCATCAGCAGAGGTAAAAGCGAGTTAGGGCCACGTCACGTTCCGACACGGCTCTTCATGTCACGTGCCAAACGTGTGGAAATTTATTTGTTAGCGTTTAAGTTCGTCAAAATTACCAGTCAATTGCATTATTTTAATTGACTCTGAGTATTTAACGATTGGTTAATACAGAAACTCATAATTGGATGGTTATAGTTGCTTAAAAATTATGGAAAAACGAACTGCCGTCTCGTAAAGGCACGTCACGTATTAAACGTGTTGAAACCTTATTTTGATGCACTGCCGTCTTGATACGCAACGTCACGCCTCATATAATCTAATTTCCAAAAAAAATTGCCCTCACGCTTACTTGATTACCAGTTAGTAACTTTTTTCGAGAGGAACACAGAAAATCAAAGCACCGGTAGAGCGACAATGGGTTCAACATTAAGTTCTACAGCTAAAAATGTATTTAACCCTTATGTAAATAACCGAAGTTCACAACATTGTTCAATGACCGGGTACCCACCTACAGAATTTTTATAATAACCTAATGCTTTCAGTTTTGTGCATTTTTCTAAATAGAATGACAGATTCGTCAGATCATTTAGTTTAAATTTCAAATTTTAAAACCTGTAACGAACATACGAAACATTTTATTTACTATTGAATGAGGTAATAAACAAACCAGATATACATATTTAAATACGTTCAAAACGACCATCCACCTTAACCCTATTGTAAAAATTTACCCATCTCCGTTATATTTTAAACATATGTTAAACATTTGTGCTATTACAAATTACCTTCGATTTTAAAAAATCTCAAAAGAACCATTTTCTCCCAATTTTCTGTAAAATTAAATGAAGAAGGCTTTTGCACAGTTGTAACAGAACCTCCAAATCCGTAATTTATAAAATAACTTTCAGACTTTTTCTTCTTCTTCTTTATCGGTTTCTCTGGTACCTTTCGGTGTTGAGGTATGCTTTTCTATTTCTGTATTACGTTTCTCCGCTCCTTCCTATCGTTAGCTAATTGTGGCACATCTCTCCAGTTGACTCCTTTTTCTTCCAGTCTCTGCCTTACTTCTTTTTCTCATTTTATTCTTGGTCTTCCTCTATTTCCTTTTCCCTCCATCCTCATTTTCCATCCTATCTTCGCGTATCTACTTTCTGGCATGCGTAGTAGATGTCCAAGCCATCTTAATTGATTCGTCTCCACATTTTTATTAAGATCTGTTACTCCTAGGTTATTTCGAATTTTTTCGTTACTGATTTTATCGATCAGTCTACATCCCTCTATTCTTCTCAGAAATCTCATTTCCTGTGCCTGTATTCTTTGTTTTTGTTTTGTGTTAGTGTCCAAGTTTCTGAATGTGAGAATGGGTACGTACACTACATTAAAAACTCGCGTCTTTGTTTCTTTTGATATCTCCTTCTTGCTTATCAAACATTTATTATTATATTATATTATTATATTTCACTTTTTTTTTAATCGGTTCCTCTTGTACCTTTCGGCGTCGAGGATATTTCAGACTTGTACAGTCATAATTATTACTGGTTTATGTCAATTGTGCTATAGAGCAGTAATAAAAGAACGCAAAAAAACTAAAAAAATCTTGCATAGCATGCGAAAAATTTGTCTGCGACGAGCATGCCATAACAATTCCAAAATGTAATGAATTTGCCTAAATAAATAAATATTGTTGTTATTCCCCATATAGACATAAGTGTTTCTTCATTTATTCATCATATATTAGTGTGGAGTAGTTTTTTTGGTTCCAGGACGAGATAAAAAGTTATAAATCATATTTCGCTTTAACAAAAAGGTAAAATCGCGGCGATCTGGAAGGTTGTTAAAAAAAAATCACTTATACATTAAAAATTTTCATCAAAAGTGCTTAGGTGGATACCCGGGTACCAGGCTATTGACATAAAAGGGTTAAGGAATATTTGGAATCGAAAACCTTATCAAATTATCCGTATAAACCAAAATATTGGCTAAGATGTGGACCGTGTATTATGAAAATGGTGATCTTTGTTATTATAAGTAAATTAAAATTATAGTTAGCTAACGCAATGTTTTTTATTTGTGTCTATTATGCATTTTTAAATTACAAAAACGTTTTAATACTTTTAATTAGCAGCGCAAGACTTATAACATAAGCATGTACTCGTACACGATGTAAACATTAAAATCTGCTTGAAAAATATGACAAAACCGCACCCAAACGTAGCAAAAATAAAACCAGTTTTTTTCATTCCACCTCATAAACTCAAAATATTTAATTTAATTATCAAGAAAAAGGTAAAAAAAAACAAAATAAGATCAATATAGTTTTAGATATAGATACGTCTTTGCCCATCATGGTCATTACTAAAATATACAATTAGAAAAGCTACAAGCAAAGATATGGGATGTCAAGACTAGCCTAGATTTACTACCGAAAAAAACCTCATAGATAAACAAATATCAAGTATCACAAACTTATGTTGCCAAGTTAATCGTCTACCTCTACAGAATCCGTTTACATCTTGTTATACCCGACAAAGTGGTTACCCAAAGTTGAAGTTTATGTAGTATAATGCGTTGTTATCATATTGCTTCCTTACCGCTAAGGCGTATTCCGCATAAATATCAATAAATTTACATCATAGTACTGCAGCACAAATGTATTATTCATAAAGATGTATTAATCCTTAATGTTTGCATAGTAGTAAGGACGTATATCTTCCTGTTCATACGCCAGTTTTTTTTCATCTCTTGATCTAACCAACCTAGAATAAAATAAAAATGTCTTGCAGTCGCTTTCCGGCTGTTAAATCGATTTTTGTGGACGTTCGATAAAGGAAATGTTAATCTTGATTTGACTTATTGAGATTATATCACATCTCGCTATTAAATAAGGACATTGATTTTTAAGGAAACTCGATTGTTCATTAAGGTTTAATGTATTTATTATTTTACCTTTTTAACTCATCTCGGGCAAGCGTTAACAAGCTGGTGAATGCAGTGGGGCTGTAACAATCGGTACCGCTTCAGTACCTACTATAAAATTTAAAAAAATGTGAATCAAATTCGTTTTTGAAAGTTTCGACTTTAAAATTTCTAAATAGTTGCTATTTTGGTAATTCCAAGTTCGGGTTAAAAAACACATTAAAGTTAATGCAACTCAGTTTTTCGTTTATTAGCTCCAGTCTTAACTCAACCCGACATAGAATGTAGTTGAAATCGAAACAAATATAAGATTCAGATCCTGAAATATGTTCTAAAAATTTTATTTTAAAAGTGACCTTTCCGTTTATTATCACTTCATAGCAGTTTTGACTTTCATATTCAAATGAAACGACCCAAAGGCAATATGCAATATACATCCCGCATAAAATCGTCGATTTTTTCGTATTTTTCTCTTTTATCTTTTAGACTGAAAGGTTCTTTGAGTAAATATTCATTGATCAGTTACCTTTGGGGGATTGGAAAGTCATAAAGTCTATAGATTTTGTTCTTTTCATTTTGTGAACTATGCAGTCGCGCCAATAAGGTTTTTAATATCTTTATATGCACGTTATTTAAATATAAAACTAGGTCCATTAATTTAATATTAAAACTGCTAAAGTTAATTCCAATTGATTGCTAAGAGGGCCGATATGTTTATAAATATGCAAAGAATTTATAAACCATAATCTATATTATTTTATTAACTATTAATACCACAAATTATCTCTCAATTTCTTGCCGAAATACTGGAGCAGTATTGAGATTTTCGTCTCTTCAACTTATTTATTTAAGACCACAAATGAACAAGATAGCGATCGACAAAAAGACTGAATTCCCAAATTTGTTTATCATTTCTATGAGACATTCTTCATTAAAAATTGTGGGTTTTCATCAATTTCATTCATAAAACTAAATATGTTTTCGGCCTTATCGGCTTTTTGTTTGCTGATTAATCTGTAATCATTTAATTTAATTGTGCCAATAGACCGGACTATGGAAATAGTTTTATTTCCTCACTAATATTGTAATTTTAAGTATAATTTTTAGTAGGTAATCAAAAATTGAGCAACAAATTCCATATTTAATAAAAGTTTTAAACATGCTATAATAAATTAATATTTTCATTAATATGATAGAAACACCGTTTTTATGTTATATGATTCATTTCTGATTCGATCTTTTTTGGTTTTTCCTTGGATTTTTCTTAGAAATCCCATTTCTGCTGCATTCAAACGGCTACTATTTTTGTTTGTGAGTGTCCACGTTTCACTTCCGTATAAAAGTGCCAGAGTTACTACGTGTTTAACCACTTTCACTTTTGTTTGTTTTGGGACTTCTCTATTTTCAAAAATTGTCGTGCTTAAAGTGTTTAATATTCTTCCCACTTTTCCTTTCCTTTCGCTTATTTCCTTGTCCATTCCTCCCATTTTCTCTATGATCACTCCTAAATATTTTAAAGCTTTCTACCTGTTCCAACCTAAGCCCATTTAAAGTGGTTATGCCCTTTGTTCTTTGCTGTAACGATCATAGCTTTAGTAACGGCTTAATATACAAAATTTTAAAACTACAATTACCGGCATACATCACAAAAATATTAATATCCTTCCTATCCGAACGCACATTTGTCGCCAAAATCAACTCGACACAATCGCCTATTAAACAAATGAAAGCAGGGGTTCCACAGGGATCAATGTTAGCCCCGGTACTATTTAACATTTACGCACACGATGTATGTACTACTAACAAAGCGAATGCAATGTACGCAGATGATACTGCAATCATAGCACAAGATGAAAATCTTTATAATGCCAAAAGACTATTACAACTAGAGCTGGACAATATCGCCGACTGGTTTACAAAGTGGCGCGTAAAGCTAAACCCAGAAAAGTGTGAAACCAAGGTGTTTGCCCTAAAACGGATAGGAAATCCAGATAAAATCCAAATTTGTAATCGAGATATCGAATGGAATAAAAAAGACAGTGCTGTAAGGTATCTAGGTGTATACTTGGACACTCGCCTAAGCTGGGGCTACCACATCAATAAAAAACTGAATGAGTGCTACGCTAGACCTTCTAAACTATATCCCGTCATAAATAAAAAATCAGCAATGAGTATAAGCTGCTCTCTATTAATTTATAAAACAATCCTTCGGCCTATCATTACATACGCCTGTGTAATTTGGGGAAATACTTCAAAAACTCACCTCAACAAGCTACAAGTGCTACAAAACAAAGTGCTCCGAATAGCCACCAAGGCTCCCTGGTTTGTCAGAAACGAACAACTACACTTGGAGTTGAACGTCCAAACAGTAAAAGAACACATTAAAGCAACAACAGTCAAGTATCATAACAAATTATCACAGTGCCCAGGAGCAGTTTACTACAATGTCGGAGAAAAGAACATTCACAACAGGCTAAAAAGAAAATTGCCTCAAGACCTGGTTCTCTGATCATCGAGAGAGACTAACCCCAGATAACATTTTGTGCTTATAAATACTAACTTTTTATTTTTATAACTACTCATAGTTACCAGGGAGACTGAAGTGCTTACCCTGCTACTGTCAATACTTAATCGCAATACTGTAATAGAAGCACCATGAATAGCAAACCAGATTGCTGAACTGGTGACATAAACATTTAAAAAAAAAAAAAAGCTTTAGTTTTTTCAGTATTTATTTTCATGTTGACTTTTCCAATTCCTGGTTTAGGGTTTCTAGGTTATGTTGCAGATTCTTTTCTGTTCCCGCGACTAAGACCATGTCGTCTGCGAACATTATTAACTCAGTTACGTTTATTTTTTCCATTTTCCAGTTGCCCAAGTGAAACGGTCTCATTTTTTGTTATACTTCTTTAATTACCCCATCTATAACTACAGAGAATAATAGTGGACTGGGCACGCATCCCTGTTTTAAGCCATCTTTTGTTTCAAACTCTACAAAAGAGGCCTAATTAATTAATTATATAATTTATTCATTTATAATCTGAAAGTTATTGAAGTAAAAAAAACATTGGGACACAAAAATTTGTTATATCAAATCATCGACGACTATGAATAATGCAAGTTTCGTACAGGTAGGTGTAAAATATTTCACCCTCCTCATGGAATTTAAACCTCTGGGATTGCCTCGTCGTTGGAGATGATTTCATGTCTCTCGACTGATCAAAATCGAGATCGTGTTTGTTTTTCACAATTTTACGTTCACGAATTTACATCCGTTTTTTACTTAACCAAATTTGCAGAACCAATGGGAAACTTTAACTCAACTACACAACTTTAGCAAAAAAACATTGCGCACAAAATATTTTCGCTTTGTTTTGGACGTATTTTTAGATCAACGTTAAATTTTAAAGTTTCGACAAGTTTAATTAAAACAAGCGAACGTCTCACCTATCTTGCCGCGCAAAATCAATAGTGTTCAAATGTTTCGCGCATTCAATAACTTTCAATTGAACGCGAAATTTCAATTTCAGATAAAATTATTTCGATCAGACACCGACGACGTGAAATACGCACGAAACAAAAGTATAAGATCGAGATCAGATTGTCTCCATTAAAAGATCGCGTTACGCTTTACTTTGTATTGTGTTTCAAAATAACAGAGGAGCGAAAGGACCATTAGCTTCTTAATTAAATTTGTTAAATGGTTGGAAATTCATTAGCTTGACAAAACAACAGTTTGTAGCAAGCATTTGGTTGCTTTAAAACAAAATTTGTTGATGGTGATGAAATAACTATTAATATTGTGTGTTCTACAATTTAACAATAGTGTTACCCCCATATACGATTTCTTGAGCCAGATCGATCAATTATGGCGCCCGAGACATGTTTTGAAAACGGGGACTTTCAAAATTTTCGAAGATTTTAGGTTATGAAAGCATTTCTATTAAAAATAATCTACTTAATAGAATTACGGACATTTTGGGAAAAAATTTACTAAATAGAAAGAAAAGTTTTATTTATCAAACAGAACATAAAAATGAAAGAAATTACAGAATTTAAAAAAATCAAATTTAAAAAAAAACGTATGGAGGAGCCTAAGGAGAGGAATAAAAATAATAGACACTATAAAAGCGATGTATGAAAAATAGTAGGAGTATATTTTACAACAAGAGAGGAGAGACCAGTTTTTTTCGTAAGGTGAGATTTGTTCATGAGCCGCAATGTAGTTAGAAATATTCAATTTCAGGCTCTGAAGCAATCCAGATGAAACATTTGTTTTTGCAAAAATATCATACCAAATAACAATATTTTCAACAAATTTGCATTGTTATTTTTTTTCAGTAGACTTTTAGCCTCATGTTTACTTTGCTCGTTGATTATTATTAGAGCTCTTTCAAGATAATGTGGATTGTCACTAAAAAACCAATACTCGGCCAAAGCGTTAATTACTGCGCCACCAAAAACATGCGTATATTTTAACAGCGGATTTATAACCTGTAATAATATAACGTTTTTAGAAAGGCCTACGTTTCAACCGCCATCCCCTCTCATTTCGCGATTCAGTTTATCTTGAAAGACCACTACCTCGTTGTTGAAATAGACGTATTTTTTTAGGTGGCGTAGTAATTAACGCTTTAGACGAGTTTTGGTTTTTGCGTCATAGTTAAGTTTATCTTGAAAGACCTCTAGTAACAAACTAGCTGCAGTAACAAATGGTTTGTTACACAATTAGATCGTTACTTTAACACAAGACACATTTATTGTCGAATAAACTATTTTGCAGCTTATGAGAAAACTTTGCTAATTGATTTTTGCTAAAAAATAATAATTACTAAACGGTGTGTGGCGTCTAACTTTTTTAAATGATTTCTTCGGCTAAGTTGAATAACCGCGTCAACTGGGGATGAACGGATATAAGAAATTGATTCTAACGATTCAGACCCGATGTCAACCAGTTTTTTTTTTGTAGATATCCGTCGGTAATAAAATCCAAAGAAATTTAAATTGGAATAGTATAAAAACGCTAATGATTGTATTTCCGGTAAAATACACGTGGGTCGCGTTACAATCTTTTTATTAATTAAAGAAAGACGCGTAAGTGGGCACTCAGATATTAATTTTTAATTAACTAATCAATGAAGCGTGTAATTAAATCGGATAATATGTCTGTAGTTTTATCTATTAGGAGGTTCAGCTGCTTACATAAAGTCTTAGAAATTTAGAAGTCTGTAAATTGAATGGAAAAGTTTGAACAGACGCAATGACAAGCAAAAACTTCGACAATGCATTATTTTAATTGATTTGTGAAAGTATTTTGCATTAATTGCCGTGTTCTTAACCTTCAAAAAAATAAGTTAATAGATATTCTTAGTAAATTTAGTATTCAAGTATTATTACACAGTGTGTAAAATGGCACGGAATTGAGAGTTTATAGACCAGGGGTGGCGAACCTATTTATGTCCTCGTGCCAGTTTTTTAAAATTTTCACATTTTGAAATGCTAGCGTCCCAGGTAACTTTTGCAATGAATGAAAAAAAACATTACTGATTGTGAGGAGATGAAGAGTAAATCCTACAATATTTGTATCACCTAAATGAATATGTTTTATTGACTGCTAATAGAAATTTGTAATTCCAACAAGTAAAGATACATAACTAAATTTGAAAAGAAATATTAAATATTTTACCAAAAGAAAGATACCAAGTAGCGTGGTTTCTATTTTTGCCCTGAGTCTTTCTTCAAATGCCCTTTTATATATTTTAAATGTTACACACAACGCTGAAAGACTAAAGTTATTACAGTTAGTACGATTCTCTTCTTATACAATGGTATCAGGAGCGCCTAAATATATTTTTTAAATAGATTAATAAACGCCTAAATAGGCCCCTAAAATATCGCCCGTGCGCGACAGGCCTTAAAGTACTAACACTTTTTAATGAAAACCCTAGATAAATTACTTTTTTTTGTCTGTGTTATCTAATAACACACAAATCTCTTTTATTGAGTAATGTTTTGCTACTGATATCGATAAAATATGTCTGTTTTTTTACTATTTGCAATTTATCTAATGTTGGCTGTGTTTCTTTTAGAAATTAAACACGTCACAAAATTGTCCAAACGCCTAAAAGCGATAAAGCGTCAAATTAACCCGAAAATTAAAATAAAATTGAGACCAAAATTTTGTCTAATTACGCCAAGCCGATGAGCACAGGTCGCGTAACTGCTTTTTCTACCAGTTTTTTTTTAAAACGAAACGACACATTTGGTCGGCGCCAGTCCAAAATTTTATTGTTTCGTTCTTAATATGAAGAATTTAGTATTTTTAAGTATTATTTTGATTATAATTTCGTCATACTTACAAAATAGGCGCTGAAATAATTGGGTAAAAACTTTTACACAAGAAGAAAACAACGTTTATTAGTAATCGAAGATGCCTCTTGATATTAGTGCAAATGGCAGTTAAACAAACCCTAGAACAACACCGTTTGAACCCGGAAAACAACAACCCACATGCATGTATGAATTTAAATTTTCCTGGCAATAAATAAAAGCTTGCATGTCTTCAAAGAAATGTCCCAGTTCATCGCGCGGAAACAATCTCGAATAGTTGATTCAAAGCGAAATATACACAAGTTCAACGTGTGCTTCAGATGTGCCACAAATAATTATATTATGTTGCTAGACTACGTATTTTAACTTTGCAATTTGTTTCAGGAACGGCGAAGGATGCAGACAAAGAATATAAATTTAGAACAAGCTTCAATTAATAATGAACCTCAACCACAGGTAATAACTGTGTATTTGTGTAATTGATATTAGAAAATTATATTCAATTTAAGTGCTCAGGTAATTTATATCTCGCATGTAGAGTGCAACGGAGATCATTAGTATCATAAAACGATTATCGCGTTTATTTTTAGAAATAAACTTAACAAAGCTTATACCTTATTAAATGCCAATTTAATATAACAATGGCATCAAAATGTATTCGAAATTTTGATATTAATGTGTTTTAAAAAGTTGCCATGAAGATGATCAAATTATATATTGTACCTACCTGGGTCGTCGTCGATATTAAGTCTCGATATTAAGAAGAGATGATTTGATGACCACCACATTTTGCTTAATCTGCAATAAAATACAATCTTTTATTTGGGGTTACTTTCCTACAAATTTAATTCAATTCGCTATTCAGTTTTATTCAATTCTACAAAATTAAAATCATTACATACTATGTTGGCACTATCAGGGTGGTAGCAAAAATAGTCGCGCACAATATTTTTATCATTTTCAAGAGTATTTTTTCAGTTCTGTGATACCATTTGAGTTTAGGGAAAAAAATGCAGATGGGAAAACAGATAAAGAAAATTAATAAATTTATTAACATGTTTTGAATCCCTTTAGTCTGTCAAAACCCAAAATACGTGTTTCGTCTATTTAAAAATTACATTAAAGATAAACATTGTATATTTGCGCCACTGACATACATGCAAATTATCTATTCAGATAATTAAATGGACCTTCCTGGAATTAAAAGCAATGAAAAATGGTACCAAAACAGTTTTATAAATCCATTAAACAAAGGCATTTACACACAATGCAGCAAAAATGGAAGAACACTATTGATTCTTATTTTTACGCTAGCAGCGAGTCAAAAAACAAATGCTTCATGCAGAGAAATAAAAACGAGCTTCAAAATATTATTACCCATCTACGCACAGCCTAAATGATCTGTAAATTGTTCTCGAGATCCTAAAAACAATTTGAGATGACAGACGACATTTATCGAGGATAATAAATGTCTTTTTAGAGATAAACCTGAACAGCTCAATTAATTTGTAAAACGAAAAGAGGTAATGTAACATTAACAACGTTATGCAACAAAGGCTACGCCTAGAAAGTTACAAAATTTATGTTTTAGCAGCAAATACAATTAAATAAGGTTACAAAAAAAGCTGTTTCTTTCGTAATAATTAAATGGCCTACCACATAGTTTACCACATAATTTTCCAACGAAACTGACACTACGTTCAACTGATGTTACTCTGAAAACAAATTTATTTTGATTACAAAATTAATGCTGAATTTATTGAGAATGATAAACATTGAACTACAATCACTGCCTACTAATATTTTTTTAATTCTCGGTAAATTCTGCTTGGCACTCATAAATTACTGTAAGAGATTTCTTGGTTTAAAAGTGTATTTTTAGACGCTTATATTTTACAGAAACCTTGTACACAAACTTCCCTTCAAAGACGACGTCTACCGGAAGATGCTCCTCCATTACCACCTAAGGGTGTCATCATATTCACCCCATTACCTCCAGCACCACAACCCCAAGGTAAATTTTCCCTCATACTTATAATACTGTATTTTTAATAATTTGCATTTTTACCGAGAGAAACAGAATAATAAATGAAATATCTTACTTGCAACATGGCTAAAATAAATTGTTTAAATTTGTTACCATGCACCATCTTATAATTTGAATATAAAACATTAACATTTTTATAATTACGTAATTTTTGTAATACTTAACATACAATACCTGACTAGTTTTAAATATCAATTATATATTTACATCATTGATATACAGCGTGTTTCAGGAGGATTTGTTAATATTTTAAAAGCTTGTAGTATGGACCATTTTGAGTTAAAAAGTTCACATAAACATATGTGCAAATCTCAATAGTTAGGAAGATACAGCTATTTGAATGTTAACCTTAAAAACCTCACAAAAGGTCGATTACTGCATTTATGATTTATTTGAATTATGAAACACACGAATGATTAGCAAAAGTTCAAAGTTGATGTTCAAAAATTCCACTACCTACCAAGTAAAATGCACTCTAGAACTTAATTGACAATACTAAGTACTAGGGTTTCTCATATTTGACCATTTTGCTTGTCCCGGGATTCCGGGAAGAAATCGGCCTTTGTCCCGGGATTTCCCGGGATCCCGGGATGTAATAAATTATGTCATAATTTTTAAATAAATAACCCAAAAAATTAAGGGAGCGGTTTATTACTTAAAAACAACTCCAAGTCATATATGTAATACATTCTGCTCCATGATTATTACAAATAATTTAATAACATTGGTGAGAGAAACATACATTTGGGAATTATAACCTTTCTATTGCAATTTCATATTTATGAATACAATAATATAATTTTTACAATGAATTTTTGTAATGTGATTTAAGAAAACGAAGGTGATCTGTGCTTCAGTCAATTAGTCTTTTTCTTAATTTATTAACAAAAAGTCCTGCTGCATAAAATGCTCTCTGTCTCTATTGATGTAGGTGAATTGTCTTGAGCGCATCTAGCAGCAAAGAAACTTCGTTATTATTAATAAAATTTCATTTATAAGCTATTTTGCTTTGAATTATCAGGGTACACAAAAATAAAACTGTAAAAGTATTTTGAAGATATTAACTTTGTAATGGAGACCGGGCTTCTTTGCGCCATACTAAAAGAGAAAAATTATTTTGAAGTTTTTCCATAATTTACTGTTAGTAAAGACATTTTAAGCATAACATTCTGATAAGTTATAATAGTATTACAAAGATCTTAGCACAAAATAAACGAAAACAACACTTTTTTAAAATCCCGGGAATTCCCGGGACAAAAAGCATTTCCCGGGAAATATAAAATAGCTTAAAATGGACCGGGATCCCGGGATCCCGGGATCCCGGGATCCCGGGAAAGAAACCCTACTAAGTACGTGTAGCTGCACAATCTAACCGTCAGGTGACACATGATCTAATTCTAACATTACCAGAAAGATGGATCGGTCGACATGGTCACGTTAACTGGCCACCGAGGTCCCCAGACCTTACACCATTAGATTTTTGTCTGTGGGGATATTTCAAATGTGTAAAAACACTGTTCGAGCAACATTTTAAGCCAAAGTCATTTTCCATTAAGGGTAGCTTATACTGTGTGTTTGTATGATACCTGTAATGTATTGTTGCTTATTGCCTTTATACACGACATGACACTCGGTAAACATTAGAAGTTTATTGTGCTTGCCTCTCTCTATCCATCAAAATCTCCATAAATATTTTAATTGCATATTATAAATACGTGTCTTAACACAATCTGCTGTAAAATTATCTTTAGAACGCAAACTTATCAAACATTGTGTTTCATTTAGGCGTAGTTTATCATGCTAACGAGGGAACTTGGCTGAACCCATTCTATTCATAAGAAAACTTTCCCAACAAGTTCGCATAAAGCTACAATAAGCAAGACCCACTTGTCTTTAACAATGGTCTGCCAAGACTTCGTTGACCAATTTGTTTTCCGTCAATGGTAATATAAATAAATTACCATGAATTTGTGATATATCTTTCATAATTCTTAGTTTTTATACCTCTGGCCGGTTAAATAGGATTGTAAGATGTGTAACTGAAACACAACAATATGCTGTGTGTGATAATTAAAAGCTACCAACACAGAAACTAAATAATTTGTAAAAAATCGTTTTAATTATTAAAGTTCCCTTTTTAATCAAAAGCCAATTATTAAATTTCCATTTGTTTTTCATAGAATTAAAAACTCTTATACTAGGTGCAACTGTTTAGAAGTAGAAATAACACAAGAATTTTTAATTTAATGGATAACATTATTGACAGGATGAATCACTTACATTAGCCAAATATTTATAAAAAAAATATTTGAAACTATGTTAAACATTATGGAAGCTATAACATCAAACATTTTAACTCTTCGTAAGAGATTTAGAGGTAACAAGAATTTTTAATCAACTAAAATATAAACAAAACACGTTTTGCTTTTAGCTTACTGTCAATGCAGCAATATTATTACATAACTCATGAAACAAAACATTTTATGATAAAACTATGCACGCTTGATGAAAAGTTTTACAAAATTATGCGATAACTGCAAAGAAAATTATAAGAACAAACTATTAACAATACTGAACAAAAAAAAAGAAAGTAAAAAGATAAAGCACATTTCACTTGACAATGATTTAAATAACATTTATTATCGTTTCTTTGAATTATCAATATGTTAAACTGTAAAAACAATTTCACAACTTTTGTACATTTTTCCATCAAAATTTTGTATTTATAAAACTCTACTGTCTGCATTTCATTACAAAGGCTAACAGTCTTTTTTACTCCATTCCTACGATCTTGGACAAAATCAAAACGGCGCACAATAACTTTTTGAAATTGATAGGGCATTTTAAGCTAATGTATCTCAAGATGTGGTCCAAATTTCAGAAAAAAAGAATAACGCGTTTTAGAGTTGCTTGCATAAGTATGTGCAGATTTGTATTATACTTATGAAATTACTCCCTTCCTACGATCTTAGATAAAATCAAAACGGCGCACAATAACTTTTTGAAATTGATAGGGCATTTTAAGCTAATGTATCTCAAGATGTAGTCCGAATTTCAGAAAAAAAGAATAACGCGTTTTAGAGTTGCTTGCATAAGTATGTGCAGATTGGTATTATACTTATGAAATTACTCCCTTCCTACGATCTTGGACAAAATCAAAACGGCGCACAATAACTTTTTGAAATTGATAGGGCATTTTAAGCTAATGTGTCTCAAGATGTGGTCCAAATTTCAGAAAAAAAGAATAACGCGTTTTAGAGTTGCTTGCATAAGTATGTGCAGATTTGTATTATACTTATGAAATTACTCCCTTCCTACGATCTTAGATAAAATCAAAACGGCGCACAATAACTTTTTGAAATTGATAGGGCATTTTAAGCTAATGTATCTCAAGATGTGGTCCAAATTTCAGAAAAAAAGAATAACGCGTTTTAGAGTTGCTTGCATAAGTATGTGCAGATTTGTATTATACTTATGAAATTACTCCCTTCCTACGATCTTAGATAAAATCAAAACGGCGCACAATAACTTTTTGAAATTGATAGGGCATTATAAGCTAATGTATCTCAAGATGTGGTCCAAATTTCAGAAAAAAAGAATAACGCGTTTTAGAGTTGCTTGCACAAGTATGTGCAGATTTGTATTATACTTATGAAATTACTCCCTTCCTACGATCTTAGATAAAATCAAAACGGCGCACAATAACTTTTTGAAATTGATAGGGCATTTTAGGCTAATGTATCTCAAGATGTGGTCCAAATTTCAGAAAAAAAGAATAACGAGTTTTAGAGTTGCTTGCATAAGTATGTGCAGATTTGTATTATACTTATGAAATTACTCCCTTCCTACGATCTTAGATAAAATCAAAACGGCGCACAATAACTTTTTGAAATTGATAGGGCATTTTAAGCCAATGTATCTCAAGATGTGGTCCAAATTTCAGGAAAAAAGAATAACGCGTTTTAGAGTTGCTTGCATAAGTATGTGCAGATTTGTATTATACTTATGAAATTACTCCCTTCCTACGATCTTAGATAAAATCAAAACGGCGTACAATAACTTTTTGAAATTGATAAGGCATTTTAAGCTAATGTATCTCAAGATGTAGTCCGAATTTCAGAAAAAAAGAATAACGCGTTTTAGAGTTGCTTGCATAAGTATGTGCCGATTGGTATTATACTTATGAAATTACTCCCTTCCTACGATCTTAGATAAAATCAAAACGGCGCACAATAACTTTTTGAAATTGATAGGGCATTTTAAGCTAATGTATCTCAAGATGTGGTCCAAATTTCAGAAAAAAAGAATAACGCGTTTTAGAGTTGCTTGCATAAGTATGTGTAGATTTGTACTATACTCATGAAACAATATTTTACGGCTATTCAAAAAATTTAAAAATATTTCAAGATTAAGTATACTTGATATTTTGTTTAAAAACGTCCTAATTTTTCTTAATAAAAATTTAAAGTTTGCAATGGATTTCATATTTTCTAAAAATGTTAAGAACACCATAAGCAATGCATTTCCAGCTTAAGTGCAAAAACGGCCTGAAACAATCTTTTACGGCTATTCAAAAAATTTAAAAATATTTCATTATTATACCTTTGCATTTTTACTTGATGTTTTGTTTAAAAACGACCTAATTTTTTTTTCTGTAGCTCTTCAACGTTTTGGCTGTAATCCAAGTGTATAGACTCACATTTTTATGTTGTTAAACTTCGATTTTTTTTGTATTATTTTATGTTAAAGAAGCCTAAGTAATTAGGAGTAGTTTACTAGATGTGCTTATATAGGTTTCACTATTATAAACTGTTAATTAATTTTTAAAACGGTTTGTTTTTCCATTAATATAATGGTAAGAGCGACGCTACAGCACATTTACTATGAACATTTCTGCTAAACTTTAATATACATGAGCAGTAGCGGACTGGGAAATTCAACCGGCCCAGGAAAAACCTGCTAGACCGGCCCCCAAAAAAAGAATGACCCAAAAAAATTTAATTTTAAAATGTTGTCATACTTAGATAATAATAAAATTATTTCTAAACAAATTCCATGTTCAGTCTCATTATGCTCTAATGAAAGTGAATTAGCAGATTCCTGTGAGCCCGAAAAGCTAAACCCCTTTTTCCAATTAGTTTTACATCTATAATTCTTTCCAATACTTGCTTGCGTTCAAGAGCATTTTTTTTTGACGTAAGCTACCTTCATTTGAGAATATTAAACCATAAATATCTTTACTTTTAAGTTTAAGCATATGTCTATAAACACAATTTTCATGGATCTTATTATCTTCATGTTCTTTAAAACATTGCAGAGTAAGCTTCCATTCTTTCATTCCATCATTTACAAACGAACATTCGTTCTTATCACTGTATGCCACGCACACGGAACAAAATAGAGATTCTTTTTCCAAACAATATGATAACCATGGTCTATATTATCATCTCTGTAAAATATAACATTTGGCTTATATGGCCAATAAGTTATACCACCAATAGTTGGCTGACAAGGATGTTTGTTAAAAAAAATACTCAAAATTTTGACTTGTTGGTTTTGTGAAATAACTAGCTGATAAGCATTCAAAATATTTGTTACTTGGTAAGTTAGACTTGAACATAAAGACTTTGCGTTGATAACCGACGTTTCAATTTTTTCCGTTTCAATGGGGCAGATTAGATTGTCTTCTTTTGTCGAATTTGATGAATGCTATTCTTAATCAATGACTTTTCAACATCAGGTGCACTAACTTTAGAAGCTAAAGCAAACAAATCACTTAACTTGAATTTTTTTCAGCAACTTTGTGAAGTACTTTTAGCCTTTTCTCTCTCTCTTTATGAGCACCTTTTCTTTTTTCCAGTTTTCCTTGATTAAAAACTATAACAAACTTTGATTTTTTCCCTACACAATCTCATAGCCAACGCGATCACAAGTATGACATGACAAGTATCACAAGTATGACCTTTTGAAAGGACCTTTTTCAGACGGCCGTGGATGATATCAAAAAGGGTTTTATTTACACTTTCTTTACATCGTTGGATGCGCCAGTCTCTTAGCTACATTTTAAACACCGAATCAACATTTTCGGGTCGCTAATAACGGAGTTACGAATTTTTTTGTAAACCGAGATGTTTTTATTTTTGCGAGCGAACTCTCGGCATATTGCCGGACCTTTTTCAAACGGCCGTGGATGATATCAAAAAGTGTTTTATTTGAACTTTCTTTACATCGTTGGATGCGCCAGTCTCTTAGCTACATTTTAAACACCGAATCAACATATTCGGGTCGCTAATAACGGAGTTACGAATTTTTTTGTAAACCGAGATGTTTTTATTTTTGCGAGCGAACTCTCGGCATATTGCCGGACCTTTTTCAGACGGCCGTGGATGATATCAAAAAGTGTTTTATTTGAACTTTCTTTACATCGTTGGATGCGCCAGTCTCTTAGCTACATTTTAAACACCGAATCAACATTTTCGGGTCGCTAATAACGGAGTTACGAATTTTTTTGTAAACCGAGATGTTTTTATTTTTGCGAGCGAACTCTCGGCATATTGCCGGACCTTTTTCAGACGGCCGTGGATGATATCAAAAAGTGTTTTATTTGAACTTTCTTTACATCGTTGGATGCGCCAGTCTCTTAGCTACATTTTAAACACCGAATCAACATATTCGGGTCGCTAATAACGGAGTTACGAATTTTTTTGTAAACCGAGATGTTTTTATTTTTGCGAGCGAACTCTCGGCATATTGCCGGACCTTTTTCAGACGGCCGTGGATGATATCAAAAAGGGTTTTATTTGAACTTTCTTTACATCGTTGGATGCGCCAGTCTCTTAGCTACATTTTAAACACCGAATCAACATTTTCGGGTCGCTAATAACGGAGTTACGAATTTTTTTGTAAACCGAGATGTTTTTATTTTTGCAAGCGAACTCTCGGCATATTGCCGGACCTATTTCAGACGGCCGTGGATGATATCAAAAAGTGTTTTATTTGAACTTTCTTTACATCGTTGGATGCGTTAGTCTTTTAGCTACATTTTAAACATTGAATCAAAATTTTCGGTCCGCTAATAACGGAGTTACGAATTTTTTCGTAGACCGAGATGTTTTTATTTTTGCGAGCAAACTCTCGGCATATTGCCGGACCTTTTTCAGACGGCCGTGGATGATATCAAAAAGTGTTTTATTTACACTTTCTTTACATCGTTGGATGCGTTAGTCTTTTAGCTACATTTTAAACATCGAATCAAAATTTTCGGTCCGCTAATAACGGAGTTACGAATTTTTTTGTAGACCGAGATGTTTTTATTTTTGCGAGCAAACTCTCGGCATATTGCCGGACCTTTTTCAGACGGCCGTGGATGATATCAAAAAGTGTTTTATTTAAACTTTCTTTACATCGTTGGATGCGTTAGTCTTTTAGCTACATTTTAAACATCGAATCAAAATTTTCGGTCCGCTAATAACGGAGTTACGATTTTTTTTGTAGACCGAGATGTTTTTATTTTTGCGAGCGAACTCTCGGCATATTGCCGGACCTTTTTCAGACGGCCGTGGATGATATCAAAAAGTGTTTTATTTACACTTTCTTTACATCGTTGGATGCGCCAGTCTTTTAGCTACATTTTAAACACCGAATCAAAATGTTCGGTCCGCTAATAACGGAGTTACGAATTTTTTTGTAGACCGAGATGTTTCGTCTTAGCTATCTAAGCGCTATACATTATAAATTCAAAAATAGTGTAGGCGGCGACCCCTATTGGTGAAGTTTCCTACTTAAATTTTGTACCAGGAGCACATGAAGGAGGTGGCAAGAACGCTACGACTTATGCCACTGTTACAACCAATGTGTTAAAAAGAAACAAACAGCTCCTCGCATTTCGAGACTAGATATAAGCAAAAACGTCCGATACAAAATCTATCTCCTTTTAACTCATCAACAATGTTGCGTACATTTGATGTCCGTATATTATCATGTTTACATTCATTCAACCAAAACAGCTGATCATATGAATTTAAAAAGTTAAATTTTGGCCTTAATGGCGTCTTTCAGGGTAAAATAAGAAATGTTTGCTTTATAAGCTTTAATATTGTTTCAATAAATGCAAAGTTCAAAACATAAATTGAGAACAGTTCAGCATTACAAAACGCGCGGTAATTTCAAAAATTAAAAATTACTTGTAACTTTTCTTATACCTTCCACTATGTTTTAAATAACATTGTTTACCCTCAGTTGGTTGAAATAATGATTAAAAAACTTGTAATAAAACGTGTGAATGGAATTTTGTGCCATTTTCTTAAATTAACAATAATTTATGGCTACAGTCTTTGGGGAAAATTTTGCAATTGTCTCCATATTATCTAAACATTTAAAGACACCAAATAATCCATTTCCAGCTAAAATTTGCTCAAAAAGGCCTAATACAGCTCTTCTAAGTTTTGAAAGTCATTACAAGTGTATAATAACCTTGCATTTTTCTTAACAAAAATTTAAAGTTTGCAATGGTTTTCATATTTTCTAAAAATGTTAAGAACACCATAAGCAATGCATTTCCAGCTTAAGTGCAAAAACGGCCTGAAACAATCTTTTACGGTTATTCAAAAAATTTAAAAATATTTCAAAATTATACCTTTGCATTTTTACTTGATGTTTTGTTTAAAAACGACCTAATTTTTTTTTCTGTAGCTCTTCAACGTTTTGGCTGTAATCCAAGTGTATAGACTCACATTTTTATGTTGTTAAACTTCGATTTTTTTTGTATTATTTTATGTTAAAGAAGCCTAAGTAATTAGGAGTAGTTTACTAGATGTGCTTATATAGGTTTCACTATTATAAACTGTTAATTAATTTTTAAAACGGTTTGTTTTTCCATTAATATAATGGTAAGAGCGACGCTACAGCACATTTACTATGAACATTTCTGCTAAACTTTAATATACATGAGCAGTAGCGGACTGGGAAATTCAACCGGCCCAGGAAAAACCTGCTAGACCGGCCCCCAAAAAAAGAATGACCCAAAAAAATTTAATTTTAAAATGTTGTCATACTTAGATAATAATAAAATTATTTCTAAACAAATTCCATGTTCAGTCTCATTATGCTCTAATGAAAGTGAATTAGCAGATTCCTGTGAGCCCGAAAAGCTAAACCCCTTTTTCCAATTAGTTTTACATCTATAATTCTTTCCAATACTTGCTTGCGTTCAAGAGCATTTTTTTTTGACGTAAGCTACCTTCATTTGAGAATATTAAACCATAAATATCTTTACTTTTAAGTTTAAGCATATGTCTATAAACACAATTTTCATGGATCTTATTATCTTCATGTTCTTTAAAACATTGCAGAGTAAGCTTCCATTCTTTCATTCCATCATTTACAAACGAACATTCGTTCTTATCACTGTATGCCACGCACACGGAACAAAATAGAGATTCTTTTTCCAAACAATATGATAACCATGGTCTATATTATCATCTCTGTAAAATATAACATTTGGCTTATATGGCCAATAAGTTATACCACCAATAGTTGGCTGACAAGGATGTTTGTTAAAAAAAATACTCAAAATTTTGACTTGTTGGTTTTGTGAAATAACTAGCTGATAAGCATTCAAAATATTTGTTACTTGGTAAGTTAGACTTGAACATAAAGACTTTGCGTTGATAACCGACGTTTCAATTTTTTCCGTTTCAATGGGGCAGATTAGATTGTCTTCTTTTGTCGAATTTGATGAATGCTATTCTTAATCAATGACTTTTCAACATCAGGTGCACTAACTTTAGAAGCTAAAGCAAACAAATCACTTAACTTGAATTTTTTTCAGCAACTTTGTGAAGTACTTTTAGCCTTTTCTCTCTCTCTTTATGAGCACCTTTTCTTTTTTCCAGTTTTCCTTGATTAAAAACTATAACAAACTTTGATTTTTTCCCTACACAATCTCATAGCCAACGCGATCACAAGTATGACAAGTATCACAAGTATGACCTTTTGAAAGGACCTTTTTCAGACGGCCGTGGATGATATCAAAAAGGGTTTTATTTGAACTTTCTTTACATCGTTGGATGCGCCAGTCTCTTAGCTACATTTTAAACACCGAATCAACATTTTCGGGTCGCTAATAACGGAGTTACGAATTTTTTTGTAAACCGAGATGTTTTTATTTTTGCGAGCGAACTCTCGGCATATTGCCGGACCTTTTTCAGACGGCCGTGGATGATATCAAAAAGTGTTTTATTTGAACTTTCTTTACATCGTTGGATGCGCCAGTCTCTTAGCTACATTTTAAACACCGAATCAACATATTCGGGTCGCTAATAACGGAGTTACGAATTTTTTTGTAAACCGAGATGTTTTTATTTTTGCGAGCGAACTCTCGGCATATTGCCGGACCTTTTTCAGACGGCCGTGGATGATATCAAAAAGGGTTTTATTTGAACTTTCTTTACATCGTTGGATGCGCCAGTCTCTTAGCTACATTTTAAACACCGAATCAACATTTTCGGGTCGCTAATAACGGAGTTACGAATTTTTTTGTAAACCGAGATGTTTTTATTTTTGCAAGCGAACTCTCGGCATATTGCCGGACCTATTTCAGACGGCCGTGGATGATATCAAAAAGTGTTTTATTTGAACTTTCTTTACATCGTTGGATGCGTTAGTCTTTTAGCTACATTTTAAACATTGAATCAAAATTTTCGGTCCGCTAATAACGGAGTTACGAATTTTTTCGTAGACCGAGATGTTTTTATTTTTGCGAGCAAACTCTCGGCATATTGCCGGACCTTTTTCAGACGGCCGTGGATGATATCAAAAAGTGTTTTATTTACACTTTCTTTACATCGTTGGATGCGTTAGTCTTTTAGCTACATTTTAAACATCGAATCAAAATTTTCGGTCCGCTAATAACGGAGTTACGATTTTTTTTGTAGACCGAGATGTTTTTATTTTTGCGAGCAAACTCTCGGCATATTGCCGGACCTTTTTCAGACGGCCGTGGATGATATCAAAAAGTGTTTTATTTAAACTTTCTTTACATCGTTGGATGCGTTAGTCTTTTAGCTACATTTTAAACATCGAATCAAAATTTTCGGTCCGCTAATAACGGAGTTACGATTTTTTTGGTAGACCGAGATGTTTTTATTTTTGCGAGCGAACTCTCGGCATATTGCCGGACCTTTTTCAGACGGCCGTGGATGATATCAAAAAGTGTTTTATTTACACTTTCTTTACATCGTTGGATGCGCCAGTCTTTTAGCTACATTTTAAACACCGAATCAAAATGTTCGGTCCGCTAATAACGGAGTTACGAATTTTTTTGTAGACCGAGATGTTTTTATTTTTGCGAGCAAACTCTCGGCATATTGCCGGACCTTTTTCAGACGGCCGTGGATGATATCAAAAAGTGTTTTATTTAAACTTTCTTTACATCGTTGGATGCGTTAGTCTTTTAGCTACATTTTAAACATCGAATCAAAATTTTCGGTCCGCTAATAACGGAGTTACGATTTTTTTTGTAGACCGAGATGTTTTTATTTTTGCGAGCGAACTCTCGGCATATTGCCGGACCTTTTTCAGACGGCCGTGGATGATATCAAAAAGTGTTTTATTTGAACTTTCTTTACATCGTTGGATGCGCCAGTCTCTTAGCTACATTTTAAACACCGAATCAACATATTCGGGTCGCTAATAACGGAGTTACGAATTTTTTTGTAAACCGAGATGTTTTTATTTTTGCGAGCGAACTCTCGGCATATTGCCGGACCTTTTTCAGACGGCCGTGGATGATATCAAAAAGGGTTTTATTTGAACTTTCTTTACATCGTTGGATGCGCCAGTCTCTTAGCTACATTTTAAACACCGAATCAACATTTTCGGGTCGCTAATAACGGAGTTACGAATTTTTTTGTAAACCGAGATGTTTTTATTTTTGCAAGCGAACTCTCGGCATATTGCCGGACCTATTTCAGACGGCCGTGGATGATATCAAAAAGTGTTTTATTTGAACTTTCTTTACATCGTTGGATGCGTTAGTCTTTTAGCTACATTTTAAACATTGAATCAAAATTTTCGGTCCGCTAATAACGGAGTTACGAATTTTTTCGTAGACCGAGATGTTTTTATTTTTGCGAGCAAACTCTCGGCATATTGCCGGACCTTTTTTAGACGGCCGTGGATGATATCAAAAAGTGTTTTATTTACACTTTCTTTACATCGTTGGATGCGTTAGTCTTTTAGCTACATTTTAAACATCGAATCAAAATTTTCGGTCCGCTAATAACGGAGTTACGAATTTTTTTGTAGACCGAGATGTTTTTATTTTTGCGAGCAAACTCTCGGCATATTGCCGGACCTTTTTCAGACGGCCGTGGATGATATCAAAAAGTGTTTTATTTAAACTTTCTTTACATCGTTGGATGCGTTAGTCTTTTAGCTACATTTTAAACATCGAATCAAAATTTTCGGTCCGCTAATAACGGAGTTACGATTTTTTTTGTAGACCGAGATGTTTTTATTTTTGCGAGCGAACTCTCGGCATATTGCCGGACCTTTTTCAGACGGCCGTGGATGATATCAAAAAGTGTTTTATTTACACTTTCTTTACATCGTTGGATGCGCCAGTCTTTTAGCTACATTTTAAACACCGAATCAAAATGTTCGGTCCGCTAATAACGGAGTTACGAATTTTTTTGTAGACCGAGATGTTTTTATTTTTGCGAGCAAACTCTCGGCATATTGCCGGACCTTTTTCAGACGGCCGTGGATGATATCAAAAAGTGTTTTATTTAAACTTTCTTTACATCGTTGGATGCGTTAGTCTTTTAGCTACATTTTAAACATCGAATCAAAATTTTCGGTCCGCTAATAACGGAGTTACGATTTTTTTTGTAGACCGAGATGTTTTTATTTTTGCGAGCGAACTCTCGGCATATTGCCGGACCTTTTTCAGACGGCCGTGGATGATATCAAAAAGTGTTTTATTTACACTTTCTTTACATCGTTGGATGCGCCAGTCTTTTAGCTACATTTTAAACACCGAATCAAAATGTTCGGTCCGCTAATAACGGAGTTACGAATTTTTTTGTAGACCGAGATGTTTCGTCTTAGCTATCTAAGCGCTATACATTATAAATTCAAAAATAGTGTAGGCGGCGACCCCTATTGGTGAAGTTTCCTACTTAAATTTTGTACCAGGAGCACATGAAGGAGGTGGCAAGAACGCTACGACTTATGCCACTGTTACAACCAATGTGTTAAAAAGAAACAAACAGCTCCTCGCATTTCGAGACTAGATATAAGCAAAAACGTCCGATACAAAATCTATCTCCTTTTAACTCATCAACAATGTTGCGTACATTTGATGTCCGTATATTATCATGTTTACATTCATTCAACCAAAACAGCTGATCATATGAATTTAAAAAGTTAAATTTTGGCCTTAATGGCGTCTTTCAGGGTAAAATAAGAAATGTTTGCTTTATAAGCTTTAATATTGTTTCAATAAATGCAAAGTTCAAAACATAAATTGAGAACAGTTCAGCATTACAAAACGCGCGGTAATTTCAAAAATTAAAAATTACTTGTAACTTTTCTTATACCTTCCACTATGTTTTAAATAACATTGTTTACCCTCAGTTGGTTGAAATAATGATTAAAAAACTTGTAATAAAACGTGTGAATGGAATTTTGTGCCATTTTCTTAAATTAACAATAATTTATGGCTACAGTCTTTGGGGAAAATTTTGCAATTGTCTCCATATTATCTAAACATTTAAAGACACCAAATAATCCATTTCCAGCTAAAATTTGCTCAAAAAGGCCTAATACAGCTCTTCTAAGTTTTGAAAGTCATTACAAGTGTATAATAACCTTGCATTTTTCTTAACAAAAATTTAAAGTTTGCAATGGTTTTCATATTTTCTAAAAATGTTAAGAACACCATAAGCAATGCATTTCCAGCTTAAGTGCAAAAACGGCCTGAAACAATCTTTTACGGTTATTCAAAAAATTTAAAAATATTTCAAAATTATACCTTTGCATTTTTACTTGATGTTTTGTTTAAAAACGACCTAATTTTTTTTTCTGTAGCTCTTCAACGTTTTGGCTGTAATCCAAGTGTATAGACTCACATTTTTATGTTGTTAGTAGCTCTTCAACGTTTTGGCTGTAATCCAAGTGTATAGACTCACATTTTTATGTTGTTAAACTTCGATTTTTTTTGTATTATTTTATGTTAAAGAAGCCTAAGTAATTAGGAGTAGTTTACTAGATGTGCTTATATAGGTTTCACTATTATAAACTGTTAATTAATTTTTAAAACGGTTTGTTTTTCCATTAATATAATGGTAAGAGCGACGCTACAGCACATTTACTATGAACATTTCTGCTAAACTTTAATATACATGAGCAGTAGCGGACTGGGAAATTCAACCGGCCCAGGAAAAACCTGCTAGACCGGCCCCCAAAAAAAGAATGACCCAAAAAAATTTAATTTTAAAATGTTGTCATACTTAGATAATAATAAAATTATTTCTAAACAAATTCCATGTTCAGTCTCATTATGCTCTAATGAAAGTGAATTAGCAGATTCCTGTGAGCCCGAAAAGCTAAACCCCTTTTTCCAATTAGTTTTACATCTATAATTCTTTCCAATACTTGCTTGCGTTCAAGAGCATTTTTTTTTGACGTAAGCTACCTTCATTTGAGAATATTAAACCATAAATATCTTTACTTTTAAGTTTAAGCATATGTCTATAAACACAATTTTCATGGATCTTATTATCTTCATGTTCTTTAAAACATTGCAGAGTAAGCTTCCATTCTTTCATTCCATCATTTACAAACGAACATTCGTTCTTATCACTGTATGCCACGCACACGGAACAAAATAGAGATTCTTTTTCCAAACAATATGATAACCATGGTCTATATTATCATCTCTGTAAAATATAACATTTGGCTTATATGGCCAATAAGTTATACCACCAATAGTTGGCTGACAAGGATGTTTGTTAAAAAAAATACTCAAAATTTTGACTTGTTGGTTTTGTGAAATAACTAGCTGATAAGCATTCAAAATATTTGTTACTTGGTAAGTTAGACTTGAACATAAAGACTTTGCGTTGATAACCGACGTTTCAATTTTTTCCGTTTCAATGGGGCAGATTAGATTGTCTTCTTTTGTCGAATTTGATGAATGCTATTCTTAATCAATGACTTTTCAACATCAGGTGCACTAACTTTAGAAGCTAAAGCAAACAAATCACTTAACTTGAATTTTTTTCAGCAACTTTGTGAAGTACTTTTAGCCTTTTCTCTCTCTCTTTATGAGCACCTTTTCTTTTTTCCAGTTTTCCTTGATTAAAAACTATAACAAACTTTGATTTTTTCCCTACACAATCTCATAGCCAACGCGATCACAAGTATGACATGACAAGTATCACAAGTATGACCTTTTGAAAGGACCTTTTTCAGACGGCCGTGGATGATATCAAAAAGGGTTTTATTTACACTTTCTTTACATCGTTGGATGCGCCAGTCTCTTAGCTACATTTTAAACACCGAATCAACATTTTCGGGTCGCTAATAACGGAGTTACGAATTTTTTTGTAAACCGAGATGTTTTTATTTTTGCGAGCGAACTCTCGGCATATTGCCGGACCTTTTTCAAACGGCCGTGGATGATATCAAAAAGTGTTTTATTTGAACTTTCTTTACATCGTTGGATGCGCCAGTCTCTTAGCTACATTTTAAACACCGAATCAACATTTTCGGGTCGCTAATAACGGAGTTACGAATTTTTTTGTAAACCGAGATGTTTTTATTTTTGCGAGCGAACTCTCGGCATATTGCCGGACCTTTTTCAGACGGCCGTGGATGATATCAAAAAGTGTTTTATTTGAACTTTCTTTACATCGTTGGATGCGCCAGTCTCTTAGCTACATTTTAAACACCGAATCAACATATTCGGGTCGCTAATAACGGAGTTACGAATTTTTTTGTAAACCGAGATGTTTTTATTTTTGCGAGCGAACTCTCGGCATATTGCCGGACCTTTTTCAGACGGCCGTGGATGATATCAAAAAGGGTTTTATTTGAACTTTCTTTACATCGTTGGATGCGCCAGTCTCTTAGCTACATTTTAAACACCGAATCAACATTTTCGGGTCGCTAATAACGGAGTTACGAATTTTTTTGTAAACCGAGATGTTTTTATTTTTGCAAGCGAACTCTCGGCATATTGCCGGACCTATTTCAGACGGCCGTGGATGATATCAAAAAGTGTTTTATTTGAACTTTCTTTACATCGTTGGATGCGTTAGTCTTTTAGCTACATTTTAAACATTGAATCAAAATTTTCGGTCCGCTAATAACGGAGTTACGAATTTTTTCGTAGACCGAGATGTTTTTATTTTTGCGAGCAAACTCTCGGCATATTGCCGGACCTTTTTCAGACGGCCGTGGATGATATCAAAAAGTGTTTTATTTACACTTTCTTTACATCGTTGGATGCGTTAGTCTTTTAGCTACATTTTAAACATCGAATCAAAATTTTCGGTCCGCTAATAACGGAGTTACGAATTTTTTTGTAGACCGAGATGTTTTTATTTTTGCGAGCAAACTCTCGGCATATTGCCGGACCTTTTTCAGACGGCCGTGGATGATATCAAAAAGTGTTTTATTTAAACTTTCTTTACATCGTTGGATGCGTTAGTCTTTTAGCTACATTTTAAACATCGAATCAAAATTTTCGGTCCGCTAATAACGGAGTTACGATTTTTTTTGTAGACCGAGATGTTTTTATTTTTGCGAGCGAACTCTCGGCATATTGCCGGACCTTTTTCAAACGGCCGTGGATGATATCAAAAAGTGTTTTATTTAAACTTTCTTTACATCGTTGGATGCGCCAGTCTCTTAGCTACATTTTAAACACCGAATCAACATATTCGGGTCGCTAATAACGGAGTTACGAATTTTTTTGTAAACCGAGATGTTTTTATTTTTGCGAGCGAACTCTCGGCATATTGCCGGACCTTTTTCAGACGGCCGTGGATGATATCAAAAAGGGTTTTATTTAAACTTTCTTTACATCGTTGGATGCGCCAGTCTCTTAGCTACATTTTAAACACCGAATCAACATTTTCGGGTCGCTAATAACGGAGTTACGAATTTTTTTGTAAACCGAGATGTTTTTATTTTTGCAAGCGAACTCTCGGCATATTGCCGGACCTATTTCAGACGGCCGTGGATGATATCAAAAAGTGTTTTATTTGAACTTTCTTTACATCGTTGGATGCGTTAGTCTTTTAGCTACATTTTAAACATTGAATCAAAATTTTCGGTCCGCTAATAACGGAGTTACGAATTTTTTCGTAGACCGAGATGTTTTTATTTTTGCGAGCAAACTCTCGGCATATTGCCGGACCTTTTTTAGACGGCCGTGGATGATATCAAAAAGTGTTTTATTTACACTTTCTTTACATCGTTGGATGCGTTAGTCTTTTAGCTACATTTTAAACATCGAATCAAAATTTTCGGTCCGCTAATAACGGAGTTACGAATTTTTTTGTAGACCGAGATGTTTTTATTTTTGCGAGCAAACTCTCGGCATATTGCCGGACCTTTTTCAGACGGCCGTGGATGATATCAAAAAGTGTTTTATTTAAACTTTCTTTACATCGTTGGATGCGTTAGTCTTTTAGCTACATTTTAAACATCGAATCAAAATTTTCGGTCCGCTAATAACGGAGTTACGATTTTTTTTGTAGACCGAGATGTTTTTATTTTTGCGAGCGAACTCTCGGCATATTGCCGGACCTTTTTCAGACGGCCGTGGATGATATCAAAAAGTGTTTTATTTACACTTTCTTTACATCGTTGGATGCGCCAGTCTTTTAGCTACATTTTAAACACCGAATCAAAATGTTCGGTCCGCTAATAACGGAGTTACGAATTTTTTTGTAGACCGAGATGTTTTTATTTTTGCGAGCAAACTCTCGGCATATTGCCGGACCTTTTTCAGACGGCCGTGGATGATATCAAAAAGTGTTTTATTTAAACTTTCTTTACATCGTTGGATGCGTTAGTCTTTTAGCTACATTTTAAACATCGAATCAAAATTTTCGGTCCGCTAATAACGGAGTTACGATTTTTTTTGTAGACCGAGATGTTTTTATTTTTGCGAGCGAACTCTCGGCATATTGCCGGACCTTTTTCAGACGGCCGTGGATGATATCAAAAAGTGTTTTATTTACACTTTCTTTACATCGTTGGATGCGCCAGTCTTTTAGCTACATTTTAAACACCGAATCAAAATGTTCGGTCCGCTAATAACGGAGTTACGAATTTTTTTGTAGACCGAGATGTTTCGTCTTAGCTATCTAAGCGCTATACATTATAAATTCAAAAATAGTGTAGGCGGCGACCCCTATTGGTGAAGTTTCCTACTTAAATTTTGTACCAGGAGCACATGAAGGAGGTGGCAAGAACGCTACGACTTATGCCACTGTTACAACCAATGTGTTAAAAAGAAACAAACAGCTCCTCGCATTTCGAGACTAGATATAAGCAAAAACGTCCGATACAAAATCTATCTCCTTTTAACTCATCAACAATGTTGCGTACATTTGATGTCCGTATATTATCATGTTTACATTCATTCAACCAAAACAGCTGATCATATGAATTTAAAAAGTTAAATTTTGGCCTTAATGGCGTCTTTCAGGGTAAAATAAGAAATGTTTGCTTTATAAGCTTTAATATTGTTTCAATAAATGCAAAGTTCAAAACATAAATTGAGAACAGTTCAGCATTACAAAACGCGCGGTAATTTCAAAAATTAAAAATTACTTGTAACTTTTCTTATACCTTCCACTATGTTTTAAATAACATTGTTTACCCTCAGTTGGTTGAAATAATGATTAAAAAACTTGTAATAAAACGTGTGAATGGAATTTTGTGCCATTTTCTTAAATTAACAATAATTTATGGCTACAGTCTTTGGGGAAAATTTTGCAATTGTCTCCATATTATCTAAACATTTAAAGACACCAAATAATCCATTTCCAGCTAAAATTTGCTCAAAAAGGCCTAATACAGCTCTTCTAAGTTTTGAAAGTCATTACAAGTGTATAATAACCTTGCATTTTTCTTAACAAAAATTTAAAGTTTGCAATGGTTTTCATATTTTCTAAAAATGTTAAGAACACCATAAGCAATGCATTTCCAGCTTAAGTGCAAAAACGGCCTGAAACAATCTTTTACGGTTATTCAAAAAATTTAAAAATATTTCAAAATTATACCTTTGCATTTTTACTTGATGTTTTGTTTAAAAACGACCTAATTTTTTTTTCTGTAGCTCTTCAACGTTTTGGCTGTAATCCAAGTGTATAGACTCACATTTTTATGTTGTTAAACTTCGATTTTTTTTGTATTATTTTATGTTAAAGAAGCCTAAGTAATTAGGAGTAGTTTACTAGATGTGCTTATATAGGTTTCACTATTATAAACTGTTAATTAATTTTTAAAACGGTTTGTTTTTCCATTAATATAATGGTAAGAGCGACGCTACAGCACATTTACTATGAACATTTCTGCTAAACTTTAATATACATGAGCAGTAGCGGACTGGGAAATTCAACCGGCCCAGGAAAAACCTGCTAGACCGGCCCCCAAAAAAAGAATGACCCAAAAAAATTTAATTTTAAAATGTTGTCATACTTAGATAATAATAAAATTATTTCTAAACAAATTCCATGTTCAGTCTCATTATGCTCTAATGAAAGTGAATTAGCAGATTCCTGTGAGCCCGAAAAGCTAAACCCCTTTTTCCAATTAGTTTTACATCTATAATTCTTTCCAATACTTGCTTGCGTTCAAGAGCATTTTTTTTTTGACGTAAGCTACCTTCATTTGAGAATATTAAACCATAAATATCTTTACTTTTAAGTTTAAGCATATGTCTATAAACACAATTTTCATGGATCTTATTATCTTCATGTTCTTTAAAACATTGCAGAGTAAGCTTCCATTCTTTCATTCCATCATTTACAAACGAACATTCGTTCTTATCACTGTATGCCACGCACACGGAACAAAATAGAGATTCTTTTTCCAAACAATATGATAACCATGGTCTATATTATCATCTCTGTAAAATATAACATTTGGCTTATATGGCCAATAAGTTATACCACCAATAGTTGGCTGACAAGGATGTTTGTTAAAAAAAATACTCAAAATTTTGACTTGTTGGTTTTGTGAAATAACTAGCTGATAAGCATTCAAAATATTTGTTACTTGGTAAGTTAGACTTGAACATAAAGACTTTGCGTTGATAACCGACGTTTCAATTTTTTCCGTTTCAATGGGGCAGATTAGATTGTCTTCTTTTGTCGAATTTGATGAATGCTATTCTTAATCAATGACTTTTCAACATCAGGTGCACTAACTTTAGAAGCTAAAGCAAACAAATCACTTAACTTGAATTTTTTTCAGCAACTTTGTGAAGTACTTTTAGCCTTTTCTCTCTCTCTTTATGAGCACCTTTTCTTTTTTCCAGTTTTCCTTGATTAAAAACTATAACAAACTTTGATTTTTTCCCTACACAATCTCATAGCCAACGCGATCACAAGTATGACAAGTATCACAAGTATGACCTTTTGAAAGGACCTTTTTCAGACGGCCGTGGATGATATCAAAAAGGGTTTTATTTACACTTTCTTTACATCGTTGGATGCGCCAGTCTCTTAGCTACATTTTAAACACCAAATCAACATTTTCGGGTCGCCAATAACGGAGTTACGAATTTTTTTGTAAACCGAGATGTTTTTATTTTTGCGAGCGAACTCTCGGCATATTGCCGGACCTTTTTCAAACGGCCGTGGATGATATCAAAAAGTGTTTTATTTGAACTTTCTTTACATCGTTGGATGCGCCAGTCTCTTAGCTACATTTTAAACACCGAATCAACATATTCGGGTCGCTAATAACGGAGTTACGAATTTTTTTGTAAACCGAGATGTTTTTATTTTTGCGAGCGAACTCTCGGCATATTGCCGGACCTTTTTCAGACGGCCGTGGATGATATCAAAAAGTGTTTTATTTGAACTTTCTTTACATCGTTGGATGCGCCAGTCTCTTAGCTACATTTTAAACACCGAATCAACATTTTCGGGTCGCTAATAACGGAGTTACGAATTTTTTTGTAAACCGAGATGTTTTTATTTTTGCGAGCGAACTCTCGGCATATTGCCGGACCTTTTTCAGACGGCCGTGGATGATATCAAAAAGTGTTTTATTTGAACTTTCTTTACATCGTTGGATGCGCCAGTCTCTTAGCTACATTTTAAACACCGAATCAACATATTCGGGTCGCTAATAACGGAGTTACGAATTTTTTTGTAAACCGAGATGTTTTTATTTTTGCGAGCGAACTCTCGGCATATTGCCGGACCTTTTTCAGACGGCCGTGGATGATATCAAAAAGGGTTTTATTTGAACTTTCTTTACATCGTTGGATGCGCCAGTCTCTTAGCTACATTTTAAACACCGAATCAACATATTCGGGTCGCTAATAACGGAGTTACGAATTTTTTTGTAAACCGAGATGTTTTTATTTTTGCGAGCGAACTCTCGGCATATTGCCGGACCTTTTTCAGACGGCCGTGGATGATATCAAAAAGTGTTTTATTTGAACTTTCTTTACATCGTTGGATGCGCCAGTCTCTTAGCTACATTTTAAACACCGAATCAACATATTCGGGTCGCTAATAACGGAGTTACGAATTTTTTTGTAAACCGAGATGTTTTTATTTTTGCGAGCGAACTCTCGGCATATTGCCGGACCTTTTTCAGACGGCCGTGGATGATATCAAAAAGGGTTTTATTTGAACTTTCTTTACATCGTTGGATGCGCCAGTCTCTTAGCTACATTTTAAACACCGAATCAACATATTCGGGTCGCTAATAACGGAGTTACGAATTTTTTTGTAAACCGAGATGTTTTTATTTTTGCGAGCGAACTCTCGGCATATTGCCGGACCTTTTTCAGACGGCCGTGGATGATATCAAAAAGGGTTTTATTTGAACTTTCTTTACATCGTTGGATGCGTTAGTCTTTTAGCTACATTTTAAACATTGAATCAAAATTTTCGGTCCGCTAATAACGGAGTTACGAATTTTTTCGTAGACCGAGATGTTTTTATTTTTGCGAGCAAACTCTCGGCATATTGCCGGACCTTTTTCAGACGGCCGTGGATGATATCAAAAAGTGTTTTATTTACACTTTCTTTACATCGTTGGATGCGTTAGTCTTTTAGCTACATTTTAAACATCGAATCAAAATTTTCGGTCCGCTAATAACGGAGTTACGAATTTTTTTGTAGACCGAGATGTTTTTATTTTTGCGAGCAAACTCTCGGCATATTGCCGGACCTTTTTCAGACGGCCGTGGATGATATCAAAAAGTGTTTTATTTAAACTTTCTTTACATCGTTGGATGCGTTAGTCTTTTAGCTACATTTTAAACATCGAATCAAAATTTTTGGTCCGCTAATAACGGAGTTACGATTTTTTTTGTAGACCGAGATGTTTTTATTTTTGCGAGCGAACTCTCGGCATATTGCCGGACCTTTTTCAGACGGCCGTGGATGATATCAAAAAGTGTTTTATTTACACTTTCTTTACATCGTTGGATGCGCCAGTCTTTTAGCTACATTTTAAACACCGAATCAAAATGTTCGGTCCGCTAATAACGGAGTTACGAATTTTTTCGTAGACCGAGATGTTTTTATTTTTGCGAGCAAACTCTCGGCATATTGCCGGACCTTTTTCAGACGGCCGTGGATGATATCAAAAAGTGTTTTATTTAAACTTTCTTTACATCGTTGGATGCGTTAGTCTTTTAGCTACATTTTAAACATCGAATCAAAATTTTCGGTCCGCTAATAACGGAGTTACGATTTTTTTTGTAGACCGAGATGTTTTTATTTTTGCGAGCGAACTCTCGGCATATTGCCGGACCTTTTTCAGACGGCCGTGGATGATATCAAAAAGTGTTTTATTTACACTTTCTTTACATCGTTGGATGCGCCAGTCTTTTAGCTACATTTTAAACACCGAATCAAAATGTTCGGTCCGCTAATAACGGAGTTACGAATTTTTTTGTAGACCGAGATGTTTCGTCTTAGCTATCTAAGCGCTATACATTATAAATTCAAAAATAGTGTAGGCGGCGACCCCTATTGGTGAAGTTTCCTACTTAAATTTTGTACCAGGAGCACATGAAGGAGGTGGCAAGAACGCTACGACTTATGCCACTGTTACAACCAATGTGTTAAAAAGAAACAAACAGCTCCTCGCATTTCGAGACTAGATATAAGCAAAAACGTCCGATACAAAATCTATCTCCTTTTAACTCATCAACAATGTTGCGTACATTTGATGTCCGTATATTATCATGTTTACATTCATTCAACCAAAACAGCTGATCATATGAATTTAAAAAGTTAAATTTTGGCCTTAATGGCGTCTTTCAGGGTAAAATAAGAAATGTTTGCTTTATAAGCTTTAATATTGTTTCAATAAATGCAAAGTTCAAAACATAAATTGAGAACAGTTCAGCATTACAAAACGCGCGGTAATTTCAAAAATTAAAAATTACTTGTAACTTTTCTTATACCTTCCACTATGTTTTAAATAACATTGTTTACCCTCAGTTGGTTGAAATAATGATTAAAAAACTTGTAATAAAACGTGTGAATGGAATTTTGTGCCATTTTCTTAAATTAACAATAATTTATGGCTACAGTCTTTGGGGAAAATTTTGCAATTGTCTCCATATTATCTAAACATTTAAAGACACCAAATAATCCATTTCCAGCTAAAATTTGCTCAAAAAGGCCTAATACAGCTCTTCTAAGTTTTGAAAGTCATTACAAGTGTATAATAACCTTGCATTTTTCTTAACAAAAATTTAAAGTTTGCAATGGTTTTCATATTTTCTAAAAATGTTAAGAACACCATAAGCAATGCATTTCCAGCTTAAGTGCAAAAACGGCCTGAAACAATCTTTTACGGTTATTCAAAAAATTTAAAAATATTTCAAAATTATACCTTTGCATTTTTACTTGATGTTTTGTTTAAAAACGACCTAATTTTTTTTTCTGTAGCTCTTCAACGTTTTGGCTGTAATCCAAGTGTATAGACTCACATTTTTATGTTGTTAAACTTCGATTTTTTTTGTATTATTTTATGTTAAAGAAGCCTAAGTAATTAGGAGTAGTTTACTAGATGTGCTTATATAGGTTTCACTATTATAAACTGTTAATTAATTTTTAAAACGGTTTGTTTTTCCATTAATATAATGGTAAGAGCGACGCTACAGCACATTTACTATGAACATTTCTGCTAAACTTTAATATACATGAGCAGTAGCGGACTGGGAAATTCAACCGGCCCAGGAAAAACCTGCTAGACCGGCCCCCAAAAAAAGAATGACCCAAAAAAATTTAATTTTAAAATGTTGTCATACTTAGATAATAATAAAATTATTTCTAAACAAATTCCATGTTGTCTCATTATGCTCTAATGAAAGTGAATTAGCAGATTCCTGTGAGCCCGAAAAGCTAAACCCCTTTTTCCAATTAGTTTTACATCTATAATTCTTTCCAATACTTGCTTGCGTTCAAGAGCATTTTTTTTTGACGTAAGCTACCTTCATTTGAGAATATTAAACCATAAATATCTTTACTTTTAAGTTTAAGCATATGTCTATAAACACAATTTTCATGGATCTTATTATCTTCATGTTCTTTAAAACATTGCAGAGTAAGCTTCCATTCTTTCATTCCATCATTTACAAACGAACATTCGTTCTTATCACTGTATGCCACGCACACGGAACAAAATAGAGATTCTTTTTCCAAACAATATGATAACCATGGTCTATATTATCATCTCTGTAAAATATAACATTTGGCTTATATGGCCAATAAGTTATACCACCAATAGTTGGCTGACAAGGATGTTTGTTAAAAAAAATACTCAAAATTTTGACTTGTTGGTTTTGTGAAATAACTAGCTGATAAGCATTCAAAATATTTGTTACTTGGTAAGTTAGACTTGAACATAAAGACTTTGCGTTGATAACCGACGTTTCAATTTTTTCCGTTTCAATGGGGCAGATTAGATTGTCTTCTTTTGTCGAATTTGATGAATGCTATTCTTAATCAATGACTTTTCAACATCAGGTGCACTAACTTTAGAAGCTAAAGCAAACAAATCACTTAACTTGAATTTTTTTCAGCAACTTTGTGAAGTACTTTTAGCCTTTTCTCTCTCTCTTTATGAGCACCTTTTCTTTTTTCCAGTTTTCCTTGATTAAAAACTATAACAAACTTTGATTTTTTCCCTACACAATCTCATAGCCAACGCGATCACAAGTATGACAAGTATCACAAGTATGACCTTTTGAAAGGACCTTTTTCAGACGGCCGTGGATGATATCAAAAAGGGTTTTATTTACACTTTCTTTACATCGTTGGATGCGCCAGTCTCTTAGCTACATTTTAAACACCGAATCAACATTTTCGGGTCGCTAATAACGGAGTTACGAATTTTTTTGTAAACCGAGATGTTTTTATTTTTGCGAGCGAACTCTCGGCATATTGCCGGACCTTTTTCAAACGGCCGTGGATGATATCAAAAAGTGTTTTATTTGAACTTTCTTTACATCGTTGGATGCGCCAGTCTCTTAGCTACATTTTAAACACCGAATCAACATATTCGGGTCGCTAATAACGGAGTTACGAATTTTTTTGTAAACCGAGATGTTTTTATTTTTGCGAGCGAACTCTCGGCATATTGCCGGACCTTTTTCAGACGGCCGTGGATGATATCAAAAAGTGTTTTATTTGAACTTTCTTTACATCGTTGGATGCGCCAGTCTCTTAGCTACATTTTAAACACCGAATCAACATTTTCGGGTCGCTAATAACGGAGTTACGAATTTTTTTGTAAACCGAGATGTTTTTATTTTTGCGAGCGAACTCTCGGCATATTGCCGGACCTTTTTCAGACGGCCGTGGATGATATCAAAAAGTGTTTTATTTGAACTTTCTTTACATCGTTGGATGCGCCAGTCTCTTAGCTACATTTTAAACACCGAATCAACATATTCGGGTCGCTAATAACGGAGTTACGAATTTTTTTGTAAACCGAGATGTTTTTATTTTTGCGAGCGAACTCTCGGCATATTGCCGGACCTTTTTCAGACGGCCGTGGATGATATCAAAAAGGGTTTTATTTGAACTTTCTTTACATCGTTGGATGCGCCAGTCTCTTAGCTACATTTTAAACACCGAATCAACATTTTCGGGTCGCTAATAACGGAGTTACGAATTTTTTTGTAAACCGAGATGTTTTTATTTTTGCAAGCGAACTCTCGGCATATTGCCGGACCTATTTCAGACGGCCGTGGATGATATCAAAAAGTGTTTTATTTGAACTTTCTTTACATCGTTGGATGCGTTAGTCTTTTAGCTACATTTTAAACATTGAATCAAAATTTTCGGTCCGCTAATAACGGAGTTACGAATTTTTTCGTAGACCGAGATGTTTTTATTTTTGCGAGCAAACTCTCGGCATATTGCCGGACCTTTTTTAGACGGCCGTGGATGATATCAAAAAGTGTTTTATTTACACTTTCTTTACATCGTTGGATGCGTTAGTCTTTTAGCTACATTTTAAACATCGAATCAAAATTTTCGGTCCGCTAATAACGGAGTTACGAATTTTTTTGTAGACCGAGATGTTTTTATTTTTGCGAGCAAACTCTCGGCATATTGCCGGACCTTTTTCAGACGGCCGTGGATGATATCAAAAAGTGTTTTATTTAAACTTTCTTTACATCGTTGGATGCGTTAGTCTTTTAGCTACATTTTAAACATCGAATCAAAATTTTCGGTCCGCTAATAACGGAGTTACGATTTTTTTTGTAGACCGAGATGTTTTTATTTTTGCGAGCGAACTCTCGGCATATTGCCGGACCTTTTTCAGACGGCCGTGGATGATATCAAAAAGTGTTTTATTTACACTTTCTTTACATCGTTGGATGCGCCAGTCTTTTAGCTACATTTTAAACACCGAATCAAAATGTTCGGTCCGCTAATAACGGAGTTACGAATTTTTTTGTAGACCGAGATGTTTTTATTTTTGCGAGCAAACTCTCGGCATATTGCCGGACCTTTTTCAGACGGCCGTGGATGATATCAAAAAGTGTTTTATTTAAACTTTCTTTACATCGTTGGATGCGTTAGTCTTTTAGCTACATTTTAAACATCGAATCAAAATTTTCGGTCCGCTAATAACGGAGTTACGATTTTTTTTGTAGACCGAGATGTTTTTATTTTTGCGAGCGAACTCTCGGCATATTGCCGGACCTTTTTCAGACGGCCGTGGATGATATCAAAAAGTGTTTTATTTACACTTTCTTTACATCGTTGGATGCGCCAGTCTTTTAGCTACATTTTAAACACCGAATCAAAATGTTCGGTCCGCTAATAACGGAGTTACGAATTTTTTTGTAGACCGAGATGTTTCGTCTTAGCTATCTAAGCGCTATACATTATAAATTCAAAAATAGTGTAGGCGGCGACCCCTATTGGTGAAGTTTCCTACTTAAATTTTGTACCAGGAGCACATGAAGGAGGTGGCAAGAACGCTACGACTTATGCCACTGTTACAACCAATGTGTTAAAAAGAAACAAACAGCTCCTCGCATTTCGAGACTAGATATAAGCAAAAACGTCCGATACAAAATCTATCTCCTTTTAACTCATCAACAATGTTGCGTACATTTGATGTCCGTATATTATCATGTTTACATTCATTCAACCAAAACAGCTGATCATATGAATTTAAAAAGTTAAATTTTGGCCTTAATGGCGTCTTTCAGGGTAAAATAAGAAATGTTTGCTTTATAAGCTTTAATATTGTTTCAATAAATGCAAAGTTCAAAACATAAATTGAGAACAGTTCAGCATTACAAAACGCGCGGTAATTTCAAAAATTAAAAATTACTTGTAACTTTTCTTATACCTTCCACTATGTTTTAAATAACATTGTTTACCCTCAGTTGGTTGAAATAATGATTAAAAAACTTGTAATAAAACGTGTGAATGGAATTTTGTGCCATTTTCTTAAATTAACAATAATTTATGGCTACAGTCTTTGGGGAAAATTTTGCAATTGTCTCCATATTATCTAAACATTTAAAGACACCAAATAATCCATTTCCAGCTAAAATTTGCTCAAAAAGGCCTAATACAGCTCTTCTAAGTTTTGAAAGTCATTACAAGTGTATAATAACCTTGCATTTTTCTTAACAAAAATTTAAAGTTTGCAATGGTTTTCATATTTTCTAAAAATGTTAAGAACACCATAAGCAATGCATTTCCAGCTTAAGTGCAAAAACGGCCTGAAACAATCTTTTACGGTTATTCAAAAAATTTAAAAATATTTCAAAATTATACCTTTGCATTTTTACTTGATGTTTTGTTTAAAAACGACCTAATTTTTTTTTCTGTAGCTCTTCAACGTTTTGGCTGTAATCCAAGTGTATAGACTCACATTTTTATGTTGTTAAACTTCGATTTTTTTTGTATTATTTTATGTTAAAGAAGCCTAAGTAATTAGGAGTAGTTTACTAGATGTGCTTATATAGGTTTCACTATTATAAACTGTTAATTAATTTTTAAAACGGTTTGTTTTTCCATTAATATAATGGTAAGAGCGACGCTACAGCACATTTACTATGAACATTTCTGCTAAACTTTAACATGAGCAGTAGCGGACTGGGAAATTCAACCGGCCCAGGAAAAACCTGCTAGACCGGCCCCCAAAAAAAGAATGACCCAAAAAAATTTAATTTTAAAATGTTGTCATACTTAGATAATAATAAAATTATTTCTAAACAAATTCCATGTTCAGTCTCATTATGCTCTAATGAAAGTGAATTAGCAGATTCCTGTGAGCCCGAAAAGCTAAACCCCTTTTTCCAATTAGTTTTACATCTATAATTCTTTCCAATACTTGCTTGCGTTCAAGAGCATTTTTTTTTGACGTAAGCTACCTTCATTTGAGAATATTAAACCATAAATATCTTTACTTTTAAGTTTAAGCATATGTCTATAAACACAATTTTCATGGATCTTATTATCTTCATGTTCTTTAAAACATTGCAGAGTAAGCTTCCATTCTTTCATTCCATCATTTACAAACGAACATTCGTTCTTATCACTGTATGCCACGCACACGGAACAAAATAGAGATTCTTTTTCCAAACAATATGATAACCATGGTCTATATTATCATCTCTGTAAAATATAACATTTGGCTTATATGGCCAATAAGTTATACCACCAATAGTTGGCTGACAAGGATGTTTGTTAAAAAAAATACTCAAAATTTTGACTTGTTGGTTTTGTGAAATAACTAGCTGATAAGCATTCAAAATATTTGTTACTTGGTAAGTTAGACTTGAACATAAAGACTTTGCGTTGATAACCGACGTTTCAATTTTTTCCGTTTCAATGGGGCAGATTAGATTGTCTTCTTTTGTCGAATTTGATGAATGCTATTCTTAATCAATGACTTTTCAACATCAGGTGCACTAACTTTAGAAGCTAAAGCAAACAAATCACTTAACTTGAATTTTTTTCAGCAACTTTGTGAAGTACTTTTAGCCTTTTCTCTCTCTCTTTATGAGCACCTTTTCTTTTTTCCAGTTTTCCTTGATTAAAAACTATAACAAACTTTGATTTTTTCCCTACACAATCTCATAGCCAACGCGATCACAAGTATGACATGACAAGTATCACAAGTATGACCTTTTGAAAGGACCTTTTTCAGACGGCCGTGGATGATATCAAAAAGGGTTTTATTTACACTTTCTTTACATCGTTGGATGCGCCAGTCTCTTAGCTACATTTTAAACACCGAATCAACATTTTCGGGTCGCTAATAACGGAGTTACGATTTTTTTTGTAAACCGAGATGTTTTTATTTTTGCGAGCGAACTCTCGGCATATTGCCGGACCTTTTTCAAACAGCCGTGGATGATATCAAAAAGTGTTTTATTTGAACTTTCTTTACATCGTTGGATGCGCCAGTCTCTTAGCTACATTTTAAACACCGAATCAACATATTCGGGTCGCTAATAACGGAGTTACGAATTTTTTTGTAAACCGAGATGTTTTTATTTTTGCGAGCGAACTCTCGGCATATTGCCGGACCTTTTTCAGACGGCCGTGGATGATATCAAAAAGTGTTTTATTTGAACTTTCTTTACATCGTTGGATGCGCCAGTCTCTTAGCTACATTTTAAACACCGAATCAACATTTTCGGGTCGCTAATAACGGAGTTACGAATTTTTTTGTAAACCGAGATGTTTTTATTTTTGCGAGCGAACTCTCGGCATATTGCCGGACCTTTTTCAGACGGCCGTGGATGATATCAAAAAGTGTTTTATTTGAACTTTCTTTACATCGTTGGATGCGCCAGTCTCTTAGCTACATTTTAAACACCGAATCAACATATTCGGGTCGCTAATAACGGAGTTACGAATTTTTTTGTAAACCGAGATGTTTTTATTTTTGCGAGCGAACTCTCGGCATATTGCCGGACCTTTTTCAGACGGCCGTGGATGATATCAAAAAGGGTTTTATTTGAACTTTCTTTACATCGTTGGATGCGCCAGTCTCTTAGCTACATTTTAAACACCGAATCAACATTTTCGGGTCGCTAATAACGGAGTTACGAATTTTTTTGTAAACCGAGATGTTTTTATTTTTGCAAGCGAACTCTCGGCATATTGCCGGACCTATTTCAGACGGCCGTGGATGATATCAAAAAGTGTTTTATTTAAACTTTCTTTACATCGTTGGATGCGTTAGTCTTTTAGCTACATTTTAAACATCGAATCAAAATTTTCGGTCCGCTAATAACGGAGTTACGATTTTTTTTGTAGACCGAGATGTTTTTATTTTTGCGAGCGAACTCTCGGCATATTGCCGGACCTTTTTCAGACGGCCGTGGATGATATCAAAAAGTGTTTTATTTACACTTTCTTTACATCGTTGGATGCGCCAGTCTTTTAGCTACATTTTAAACACCGAATCAAAATGTTCGGTCCGCTAATAACGGAGTTACGAATTTTTTTGTAGACCGAGATGTTTTTATTTTTGCGAGCAAACTCTCGGCATATTGCCGGACCTTTTTCAGACGGCCGTGGATGATATCAAAAAGTGTTTTATTTAAACTTTCTTTACATCGTTGGATGCGTTAGTCTTTTAGCTACATTTTAAACATCGAATCAAAATTTTCGGTCCGCTAATAACGGAGTTACGATTTTTTTTGTAGACCGAGATGTTTTTATTTTTGCGAGCGAACTCTCGGCATATTGCCGGACCTTTTTCAGACGGCCGTGGATGATATCAAAAAGTGTTTTATTTACACTTTCTTTACATCGTTGGATGCGCCAGTCTTTTAGCTACATTTTAAACACCGAATCAAAATGTTCGGTCCGCTAATAACGGAGTTACGAATTTTTTTGTAGACCGAGATGTTTCGTCTTAGCTATCTAAGCGCTATACATTATAAATTCAAAAATAGTGTAGGCGGCGACCCCTATTGGTGAAGTTTCCTACTTAAATTTTGTACCAGGAGCACATGAAGGAGGTGGCAAGAACGCTACGACTTATGCCACTGTTACAACCAATGTGTTAAAAAGAAACAAACAGCTCCTCGCATTTCGAGACTAGATATAAGCAAAAACGTCCGATACAAAATCTATCTCCTTTTAACTCATCAACAATGTTGCGTACATTTGATGTCCGTATATTATCATGTTTACATTCATTCAACCAAAACAGCTGATCATATGAATTTAAAAAGTTAAATTTTGGCCTTAATGGCGTCTTTCAGGGTAAAATAAGAAATGTTTGCTTTATAAGCTTTAATATTGTTTCAATAAATGCAAAGTTCAAAACATAAATTGAGAACAGTTCAGCATTACAAAACGCGCGGTAATTTCAAAAATTAAAAATTACTTGTAACTTTTCTTATACCTTCCACTATGTTTTAAATAACATTGTTTACCCTCAGTTGGTTGAAATAATGATTAAAAAACTTGTAATAAAACGTGTGAATGGAATTTTGTGCCATTTTCTTTAATTAACAATAATTTATGGCTACAGTCTTTGGGGAAAATTTTGCAATTGTCTCCATATTATCTAAACATTTAAAGACACCAAATAATCCATTTCCAGCTAAAATTTGCTCAAAAAGGCCTAATACAGCTCTTCTAAGTTTTGAAAGTCATTACAAGTGTATAATAACCTTGCATTTTTCTTAACAAAAATTTAAAGTTTGCAATGGTTTTCATATTTTCTAAAAATGTTAAGAACACCATAAGCAATGCATTTCCAGCTTAAGTGCAAAAACGGCCTGAAACAATCTTTTACGGTTATTCAAAAAATTTAAAAATATTTCAAAATTATACCTTTGCATTTTTACTTGATGTTTTGTTTAAAAACGACCTAATTTTTTTTTCTGTAGCTCTTCAACGTTTTGGCTGTAATCCAAGTGTATAGACTCGCATTTTTATGTTGTTAATCTTCGATTTTTTTGCTATTATTTTATGTTAAAGAAAGTAATTAGGAGTAGTTTACTAGATGTGCTCATATAGGTTTCACTATTATAAACTGTTAATTGATTTTTAAAACGGTTTGTTTTTCCATTAATATAATGATAAGAGCGACACTACAGCAAATTTACTATTAACATTTCTGCTAAACTTTAATATACATGAGACGTACAAGAAAAATATAGGTACATGGTTCAAATGAGTAATTAACTATACAAATTTTAGTAATTTAGGATCAAAAATGAAAGAATGGTTCACGTTGTAATACAATAAATGTTGTAGGATAAGATTTACACACACAACCTTTTCAACTGTTCCTATTCTATGCACCCTAATGTGGGTTGGGTTTAAAACTTTAGAAAAGTTTTAACACGTTGAAAACCACACTTCCTATCTTATAAAATTTAATATCTTAAAAAGTACTTATGTTCACTAAAAGTACTTAAGTACTTTGCACTGTACTGCAGTATTTTACAAAGTACTTAAGTAATTTTTGTGCTGAAGTATTAATACAAGTAATAAGAATCAGTATTTTCATCGAAGTACTTGAGATTGAAATTCAAGTCCCAAGTAACTAATCTTAAAATGTACTTCTTTACAAGTACTTCAAAGAGTACTGAAGTAAAAAAGTACTTAAGTAATGCCCAGCTCTGAATATTATGTATAAATTGAGTGAAGGGTTCAGTATCAGTTAAATAATATTTTTTAAGCTTGCAAAATATTCTAGCTATACATCAGAATGTTTCTGAACCATAACATTATATTTAAAAAAAAAAAAACAACTAACCCCTTCGCTTCGTAGTTACTCTGATTTCGCAAATGTATTATGTTGTGGGGTCACTGATGAGATTTTAATTGGTTCTAACCATTAATTACAGATTACCACAAACCAAATTGAAATGCGGTTTCTTTGTTATTCAATTCTCACCTAAAATAATTGCTGCCGAAGACCAATTTTTCTTCATCGTTAAAAGTGCGGTGCGTCATAATTACATTTTTTACGAAAAATAATTTCAACAGACATCACCTCATAAACAAAAACTAACAAAGCTGATGAGGCGAGATATAAAATAAATTTTACGGCGTATAGGTACAAAGAAAATTTGCAATAACTTTGTAGCTAATTTATTTTCATTACTAAATGAACCAACAAATTGACATGCGGACATGGAAGTTAATTAATTAAAACTTCTAAATGTATGATAAAAGTAAAGTTTATCTCAACGTTTGCGAACTACGTATATTCTTTTAAAAAAGTGTAAATTAAATCCTTTTTGGATACATTTCGGTGGTGACTTTGTCCTTTAATCTTTTAATCTAATCTCTCACACGCAAAAAATGTTTTTAGGTCACACACTTTTCGAAATTGCTTTGTGCGTGGGTTTTCCTATTCTACCCTTAATTGGTTCGGTTTTAGTAATCCTCTTATCCTTGCTCGAGCTGCTTTAAAACTACTACCGCCATCTATGAATTCCCTATTCGTAACACGACGCAGCTGTAGGAATGTTATGTAAGGAAGCTTGTTGGTTGTGTTAAGTGCTACTTCAACACAGTAGATGGCGATGCACGTATTAAATTGATTCATGTTTGTTTGGGAGTGGGAATATATCTATCTATACTCTAAAGTCTGTCTCATTTACTCCAACGGACTAACTATAGTCTCTTTAATTTGCCTATAACAGAGAGCGATTTAAAATTTAAGGCACTATAATGATTATTTTCCACAAAATATTCAATTTTTTAGATTATTGAACCTTGTAACTTTGTGTTTCTTCTGCAGAATTTTACTTTATTACTTATGACTATCGAAAACTTGCATATTATATGTGTTTAACAATAAAATTTAGAACATTAGCAGCAACTAATATTCGTTTTACAGTCAAAGAACTTTATCTGTTAGCATCATTTAATTGTCATAAACTCAACTGAGCCCTTTTAGTTATGATGCAAAAATTCAATACATTATGCATGCAAATTTTTAAAGCATTCCTGATGTTTTAACGAACCTAATTAAAAATTGTATCAAACCTAATTGAACATTAGATAAGACAGTTAACGTCAGAGTCTTACACGAGTTACCGTTACCATATAATTAATGTCAATGAACACAGTTTTCAAGTTGGTGAAGTTGACGTGACCCTTATGTCTGCCGGTTAAACCATCACGTCTAGAAAAAACAATTAGAAAGGCAGGTATAAGGAACATTCGACTTGAGAATAAAGTAAAAGGGATGATTAAAACCTAAAAATTTAAGAACAGTTATGTACAAAACGTATATTAACCTGTTACTTTCTTTTGAGAGTTAAAGAAAAGGATGGCAATTTATATAATTTGCAATCGATTTTTTTTTATAGAGTATTATAATATTAATCACCAAAATCAATACCCTGATAAAAGTATAATTAATTAGCAATTGTAACTAATATTAAACAATAATCTGAAATAGAATCAAAAGAAAAGACGTATGGAGAGGCCTAAGAAGGAAGGGAATAAAAATAGAAACGTAATAAAACCGTTGTATGAAAAAAACAATAAATATTGTAAGAACCCAGAATAAAGAATCAGTAGAGATTGAAACAAAAGAGGGTTTAGTCCATTATTATTCTCAATAGTTATAGATGGAGTAGGTAATTAAAGAACTAAAACGCTATGTTATAGAGTTTATTTTTCTTAGTATAATGCCGTTTGTCTCAACTATTTTGAAATGTAATTTACAAAGTTATTCAAAAAATTAAAAATTTTGAAAACTTTTCTCGAAAACGGCTCATACGATTTTGTTCAAATTTTAGTATGTTATAGAGTTTATTTTTCTTAGTATAATGCCGTTTGTCTCAACTATTTTGAAATTTAATTTACAAAGTTATTCAAAAAATTAAAAATTTTGAAAATTTTTCTCGAAAACGGCTCATACGATTTTGTTCAAATTTTAGTATGTTATAGAGTTTATTTTTCTTAGTATAATGCCGTTTGTCTCAACTATTTTGAAATTTAATTTACAAAGTTATTCAAAAAATTAAAAATTTTGAAAACTTTTCTCGAAAACGGCTCATACGATTTTGTTCAAATTTTAGTATGTTATAGAGTTTATTTTTCTTAGTATAATGCCGTTTGTCTCAACTATCTTGAAATTTAATTTACAAAGTTATTCAAAAAATTAAAAATTTTGAAAATTTTTCTCGAAAACGGCTCATACGATTTTGTTCAAATTTTAGTATGTTTTAGAGTTTATTTTTCTTAGTATAATGCCGTTTGTCGCAACTATTTTGAAATTTAATTTACAAAGTTATTCAAAAAATTAAAAATTTTGAAAATTTTTCTCGAAAACGGCTCATACGATTTTGTTCAAATTTTGGTATGTTATAGAGTTTATTTTTCTTAGTATAATGCCGTTTGTCTCAACTATTTTGAAATTTAATTTACAAAGTTATTCAAAAAATTAAAAATTTTGAAAACTTTTCTCGAAAACGGCTCATACGATTTTGTTCAAATTTTAGTATGTTATAGAGTTTATTTTTCTTAGTATAATGCCGTTTGTCTCAACTATTTTGAAATTTAATTTACAAAATTATTCAAAAAATTAAAAATTTTGAAAATTTTTCTCGAAAACGGCTCATACGATTTTGTTCAAATTTTAGTATGTTACAGAGTTTATTTTTTTTAGTATAATGCCGTTTGTCTCAACTATTTTGAAATTTAATTTACAAAGTTATTCAAAAAATTAAAAATTTTGAAAATTTTTCTCGAAAACGGCTCATACGATTTTGTTCAAATTTTAGTATGTTATAGAGTTTATTTTTCTTAGTATAATGCCGTTTGTCTCAACTATTTTGAAATTTAATTTACAAAGTTATTCAAAAAATTAAAAATTTTGAAAATTTTTCTCGAAAACGGCTCATACGATTTTGTTCAAATTTTAGTATGTTATAGAGTTTATTTTTCTTAGTATAATGCCGTTTGTCTAAACTATTTTGAAATTTAATTTACAAAGTTATTCAAAAAATTAAAAATTTTGAAAATTTTTCTCGAAAACGGCTCATACGATTTTGTTCAAATTTTAGTATGTTATAGAGTTTATTTTTCTTAGTATAATGCCGTTTGTCTCAACTATTTTGAAATTTAATTTACAAAGTTATTCAAAAAATTAAAAATTTTGAAAATTTTTCTCGAAAACGGCTCATACGATTTTGTTCAAATTTTAGTATGTTATAGAGTTTATTTTTCTTAGTATAATGCCGTTTGTCTCAACTATTTTGAAATTTAATTTACAAAGTTATTCAAAAAATTAAAAATTTTGAAAATTTTTCTCGAAAACGGCTCATACGATTTTGTTCAAATTTTAGTATGTTATAGAGTTTATTTTTCTTAGTATAATGCCGTTTGTCTCAACTATTTTGAAATGTAATTTACAAAGTTATTCAAAAAATTAAAAATTTTGAAAATTTTTCTCGAAAACGGCTCATACGATTTTGTTCAAATTTTAGTATGTTATAGAGTTTATTTTTCTTAGTATAATGCCGTTTGTCTCAACTATTTTGAAATTTAATTTACAAAATTATTCAAATAATTAAAAATTTTGAAAATTTTTCTCGAAAACGGCTCATACGATTTTGTTCAAATTTTAGTATGTTACAGAGTTTATTTTTCTTAGTATAATGCCGTTTGTCTCAACTATTTTGAAATTTAATTTACAAAGTTATTCAAAAAATTAAAAATTTTGAAAATTTTTCTCGAAAACGGCTCATACGATTTTGTTCAAATTTTAGTATGTTATAGAGTTTATTTTTCTTAGTATAATGCCGTTTGTCTAAACAATTAGAAAGGCAGGTATAAGGAACATTCGACTTGAGAATAAAGTAAAAGGGATGATTAAAACCTAAAAATTTAAGAACAGTTATGTACAAAACGTATATTAACCTGTTACTTTCTTTTGAGAGTTAAAGAAAAGGATGGCAATTTATATAATTTGCAATCGATTTTTTTTTATAGAGTATTATAATATTAATCACCAAAATCAATACCCTGATAAAAGTATAATTAATTAGCAATTGTAACTAATATTAAACAATAATCTGAAATAGAATCAAAAGAAAAGACGTATGGAGAGGCCTAAGAAGGAAGGGAATAAAAATAGAAACGTAATAAAACCGTTGTATGAAAAAAACAATAAATATTGTAAGAACCCAGAATAAAGAATCAGTAGAGATTGAAACAAAAGAGGGTTTAGTCCATTATTATTCTCAATAGTTATAGATGGAGTAGGTAATTAAAGAACTAAAACGCTATGTTATAGAGTTTATTTTTCTTAGTATAATGCCGTTTGTCTCAACTATTTTGAAATGTAATTTACAAAGTTATTCAAAAAATTAAAAATTTTGAAAACTTTTCTCGAAAACGGCTCATACGATTTTGTTCAAATTTTAGTATGTTATAGAGTTTATTTTTCTTAGTATAATGCCGTTTGTCTCAACTATTTTGAAATTTAATTTACAAAGTTATTCAAAAAATTAAAAATTTTGAAAATTTTTCTCGAAAACGGCTCATACGATTTTGTTCAAATTTTAGTATGTTATAGAGTTTATTTTTCTTAGTATAATGCCGTTTGTCTCAACTATTTTGAAATTTAATTTACAAAGTTATTCAAAAAATTAAAAATTTTGAAAACTTTTCTCGAAAACGGCTCATACGATTTTGTTCAAATTTTAGTATGTTATAGAGTTTATTTTTCTTAGTATAATGCCGTTTGTCTCAACTATCTTGAAATTTAATTTACAAAGTTATTCAAAAAATTAAAAATTTTGAAAATTTTTCTCGAAAACGGCTCATACGATTTTGTTCAAATTTTAGTATGTTATAGAGTTTATTTTTCTTAGTATAATGCCGTTTGTCGCAACTATTTTGAAATTTAATTTACAAAGTTATTCAAAAAATTAAAAATTTTGAAAATTTTTCTCGAAAACGGCTCATACGATTTTGTTCAAATTTTAGTATGTTATAGAGTTTATTTTTCTTAGTATAATGCCGTTTGTCTCAACTATTTTGAAATTTAATTTACAAAGTTATTCAAAAAATTAAAAATTTTGAAAACTTTTCTCGAAAACGGCTCATACGATTTTGTTCAAATTTTAGTATGTTATAGAGTTTATTTTTCTTAGTATAATGCCGTTTGTCTCAACTATTTTGAAATTTAATTTACAAAATTATTCAAAAAATTAAAAATTTTGAAAATTTTTCTCGAAAACGGCTCATACGATTTTGTTCAAATTTTAGTATGTTACAGAGTTTATTTTTTTTAGTATAATGCCGTTTGTCTCAACTATTTTGAAATTTAATTTACAAAGTTATTCAAAAAATTAAAAATTTTGAAAATTTTTCTCGAAAACGGCTCATACGATTTTGTTCAAATTTTAGTATGTTATAGAGTTTATTTTTCTTAGTATAATGCCGTTTGTCTCAACTATTTTGAAATTTAATTTACAAAGTTATTCAAAAAATTAAAAATTTTGAAAATTTTTCTCGAAAACGGCTCATACGATTTTGTTCAAATTTTAGTATGTTATAGAGTTTATTTTTCTTAGTATAATGCCGTTTGTCTAAACTATTTTGAAATGTAATTTACAAAGTTATTCAAAAAATTAAAAATTTTGAAAATTTTTCTCGAAAACGGCTCATACGATTTTGTTCAAATTTTAGTATGTTATAGAGTTTATTTTTCTTAGTATAATGCCGTTTCTCTCAACTATTTTGAAATTTAATTTACAAAGCTATTCAAAAAATTAAAAATTTTGAAAATTTTTCTCGAAAACGCCTCTTACGATTTTGTTCAAATTTTAGTATGTTATAGAGTTTATTTTTCTTAGTATAATGCCGTTTGTCTCAACTATTTTGAAATGTAATTTACAAAGTTATTCAAAAAATTAAAAATTTTGAAAATTTTTCTCGAAAACGGCTCATACGATTTTGTTCAAATTTTAGTATGTTATAGAGTTTATTTTTCTTAGTATAATGCCGTTTGTCTCAACTATTTTGAAATTTAATTTACAAAATTATTCAAAAAATTAAAAATTTTGAAAATTTTTCTCGAAAACGGCTCATACGATTTTGTTCAAATTTTAGTATGTTACAGAGTTTATTTTTCTTAGTATAATGCCGTTTGTCTCAACTATTTTGAAATTTAATTTACAAAGTTATTCAAAAAATTAAAAATTTTGAAAATTTTTCTCGAAAACGGCTCATACGATTTTGTTCAAATTTTAGTATGTTATAGAGTTTATTTTTCTTAGTATAATGCCGTTTGTCTCAACTATTTTGAAATTTAATTTACAAAGTTATTCAAAAAATTAAAAATTTTGAAAATTTTTCTCGTAAACGGCTCATACGATTTTGTTCAAATTTTAGTATGTTATAGAGTTTATTTTTCTTAGTATAATGTCGTTTGTCTAAACTATTTTGAAATGTAATTTACAAAGTTATTCAAAAAATTAAAAATTTTGAAAATTTTTCTCGAAAACGGCTCATACGATTTTGTTCAAATTTTAGTATGTTATAGAGTTTATTTTTCTTAGTATAATGCCGTTTGTCTCAACTATTTTGAAATTTAATTTACAAAGTTATTCAAAAAATTAAAAATTTTGAAAATTTTTCTCGAAAACGGCTCATACGATTTTGTTCAAATTTTAGTATGTTATAGAGTTTATTTTTCTTAGTATAATGCCGTTTGTCTCAACTATTTTGAAATTTAATTTACAAAGTTATTCAAAAAATTAAAAATTTTGAAAATTTTTCTCGAAAACGGCTCATACGATTTTGTTCAAATTTTAGTATGTTATAGAGTTTATTTTTCTTAGTATAATGCCGTTTGTCTCAACTATTTTGAAATGTAATTTACAAAGTTATTCAAAAAATTAAAAATTTTGAAAATTTTTCTCGAAAACGGCTCATACGATTTTGTTCAAATTTTAGTATGTTATAGAGTTTATTTTTCTTAGTATAATGCAATTTGTCTCAACTATTTTGAAATTTAATTTACAAAGTTATTCAAAAAATTAAAAATTTTGAAAATTTTTCTCGAAAACGGCTCATACGATTTTGTTCAAATTTTAGTATGTTATAGAGTTTATTTTTCTTAGTATAATGCCGTTTGTCTCAACTATTTTGAAATTTAATTTACAAAGTTATTCAAAAAATTAAAAATTTTGAAAATTTTTCTGGAAAACGGCTCATACGATTTTGTTCAAGTTTTAGTATGTTATAGAGTTTATTTTTCTTAGTATAATGCCGTTTGTCTTAACTATTTTGAAATTTAATTTACAAAGTTATTCAAAAAATTAAAAATTTTGAAAATTTTTCTCGAAAACGGCTCATACGATTTTGTTCAAATTTTAGTATGTTATAGAGTTTATTTTTCTTAGTATAATGCCGTTTGTCTCAACTATTTTGAAATTTAATTTACAAAGTTATTCAAAAAATTAAAAATTTTGAAAATTTTTCTCGAAAACGGCTCATACGATTTTGTTCAAATTTTAGTATGTTATAGAGTTTATTTTTCTTAGTATAATGCCGTTTGTCTCAAATATTTTGAAATTTAATTTACAAAGTTATTCAAAAAATTAAAAATTTTGAAAATTTTTCTCGAAAACGGCTTTTACGATTTTGTTCAAATTTTAGTATGTTATAGAGTTTATTTTTCTTAGTATAATGCCGTTTGTCTCAACTATTTTGAAATTTAATTTACAAAGTTATTCAAAAAATTAAAAATTTTGAAAATTTTTCTCGAAAACGGCTCATACGATTTTGTTCAAATTTTAGTATGTTATAGAGTTTATTTTTCTTAGTATAATGCCGTTTGTCTCAACTATTTTGAAATTTAATTTACAAAGTTATTCAAAAAATTAAAAATTTTGAAAATTTTTCTCGAAAACGGCTCATACGATTTTGTTCAAATTTTAGTATGTTATAGAGTTTATTTTTCTTAGTATAATGACGTTTGTCTCAACTATTTTGAAATGTAATTTACAAAGTTATTCAAAAAATTAAAAATTTTGAAAATTTTTCTCGAAAACGGCTTATACGATTTTGTTCAAATTTTAGTATGTTATAGAGTTTATTTTTCTTAGTATAATGCCGTTTGTCTCAACTATTTTGAAATTTAATTTACAAAGTTGTAAAATTAATAGGAAAATAAATACCGAAAAGACTAAAACTATGATCGTTACAACAGAGAACGAAGAACATTGCATCACTTTAAATGGGCTTAGGTTGGAACAGGTGAAAAGTTTTAAATATTTAGGAGTGATCATGGAGAAAAGTGGAGGAATGGACAAGAAAATAAGCGAAAGAACAGGAAATGAGGGAAGAACGTTTAACAGTTTAAGAACAATTTTTTTTGGAAATAAAGAAGTCGCAAAATGAACTAAAGTGGAAGTGATAAATAGGACACTTTTATACGGAAGTGAAACGTGGACACACACAAACAAAAATAGTAGTCGTGAAAATGCAGCAGAAATGAGGTTTCTAAGAAAATCCAAGGAAAAACCAAGAAAGATAGAATCAGAAATGGAACATATAGAGAAAAATTAAAGATAAAATCAGTTGAAACATAAATACATGAAAGACATCTGGGACGGTTGGGTCACGTTTATAGGATGAAAGAAGAAAGGTTAACCAGAAAAGCCTATGAAGCAAGATCACAGGGGAAAAAAACAAAAGAGGTAGACCGCGAAAAACCTGGCAGGACGATGTTAAAAAGCAGCAACGGATTGAAACATCAAATGGAAAGACATGAAAAAGCTAACACAAGACAGAAAAACATGGAAAAAAGTCAGCACAACACAACTCAACAGTCCTACACCTAACAGTAAAAGAACTCATGACGAAATAAATTTTTTAAAAAAATTTTCTTCGAAAAACTTCAAATTTTCAACAATTAGGACAACTAATAAAATTCATGGGAATAAAGGTAAGTACAGAAAATATTTGGCTTAAACTATTCCGAAATAACAACAAACATCAAACAAATATAAATATGTCGAATAAAAATATACAACTTTGTATATTTTCCCTTTTTTTTGTGTAATAAATCGCTTTATTATAATTTTTGTCAGATCTTAATAAACAACTCACTGAATTATACACTTAATTACAGCATTTCAACGCTTTTGCCACATTAATATTTATCACAGTTCCTTAATTTCACATGCTGAGAAGTTGAAAAGCCAACAAGTTACCAAAAAAAAAAACTTGTTGATCATATCGTACCTAACCGTAAATCAGCGAATTATTTCCACGTTTACCCACGACCACTCCAGAGTTCATAAATAAATTGTTTTAAAAGATTTTGACAAGGCTGAAGGCTGCGCAGGTTTGTTTGTCTCTTTTATTAAGCCTCCTGCCGGGCTGTTAGTATTGCAATAAAAATAATACCGCAGCAGGATATTTGAACAAGAACGAAAGTGAATGTTAACTGAAACTGACATGACGACTGAAAGTTGAAGTGCTTTAAATTCGGTGTCTTAATTACGCCTACTGTCTTGTTAATGAGAATGTTGACAAAAAAGTAATCACTTCCATAGATTAATCACGCTACTGTTAACCTGCTGTTGTTTGATTAACATTTTAATAATTCCATTTACTAACGGCTCTCTCTTGACAGAATCGCTAAATTTAATGGACTATTCATGTATAAAGTGTCGTTTGAATGTTTTCAAACGCTTTGTTTTATATGGATGCAATAATGATTTGATTATGTTTGTGATAATTAATTTTAATTTAATATACAGGCTAATTCAAATTCGTAAGCTCCCTCTGGGATCTCGTTTATTATTTTAGCTAGGCTAGACAATAGGTTTCAATATGCTGAAGTCGCCACATTTTATACTTATTAACAATATCAAAACAGAATTCAGATTCAGTGGAACATCTACAAGGGGTTTATCTACAGGGTGATTGATTGGGACCGTGCATTAGAAATATATGAAGAACTAAAAAGGGTAATGATCTGAAATTTTGTTTATGACCATAATGGCATTTGATCTGTTTAATGAAAATAATTTCAAGATGGCGACACTTCCGGAAATGCCGGAAGTTGACATTTACTTTCTTATTTCAAATATGGTCTATTTTTTATTGCATTTTTGGATTAACCACATTATTTTCAAGAGACTTTTTATAGCATTCCCTATACCTAAGTGCAGTCGTTTTTTAGATTTTTGAACTTTTTTGAAATCTTTTTTGACAACGAAAGCCAATATTAATGACTGTCAACCACTTTTATCGCGTTTGTGTGAAGTATCCATGAAAATGGAAAATCAAGAGTATTCAAACAAGGATAAAATATTTCAATTGCCTTGGTATAGTAATACTAATAAAAATCGAGATAGCTCGAAAAATATCAACTTTAGGTATAGGACATGCTTAATAATTTCGAAAGACAATTAAATTCTCTACAAGAAAATGTAGAAATATACAGGGTGTTCTATTTCAGAAAAATGACGTATTGATGTTTAAAGTTTACCGAATTGGACCGGGCGTAGTGAACACCTCGTATAATATTTCGAAAGTTTAACTAGTGCAAAATGTTTGTGAATATTGCGAATCTAATTTCTAAACGAATTTTTACTGAATTTTCAAAGTTTCTGAATGTAGAAAATTTTTGAAAGTGCTGCATAGTTCAAAATTTTTATAAAAATATAAATAACACAAAAACAGTTAGCTTTAGGCCCATATAATTGTTAACATTTTTTAAAGTACACCCAAAGAGAAATCAAAAAATTTAAAAATATATATTATTTCCATTTAAAAAAATTATATTTTTATATGTGCCGCCTAAACAAAACACCCTGTATATTTGAAAATAATTTTACGTCATTTAGAAAATATTTGTGTTAAATATTTTTTGATATTTTCATTAATAAAGGAGCTATCGAAGAATCTCAGGGTCGTGACCATGCTATTTACATTAATAAAAAAGATAAGGTAAAAATACAGTTTTGAAACAACCAAAATACCTTTTAAAAGTTACCATACTTATCTACTTGGGTTAAAACATTGTCGATTTGTAATTTTTTTAAATTAGTGCTAAAAAATCTATTTTTATTTACAACAGAAACGTATTGTTCTTTTTTCTGCAAGTATTAAGCTTTTTGGCTGTTAGTCCTTTAATCTTTATCCTCCCATCTTTTACAAGATCGTTCTATGGATCTGTTTCCTCTTGCTCTATTGCCTAGGTATTCTCTGTTCCTTCATTCTTTCTACATGCTTCTTCCATTTGGTTTTATATACTTGTATTACTTCTTTATTGCTGCGTATTCTATTCCAACTTCTCGTCTGATGTCTACATTTTTCCCCCCCTATTTGTTCGGGTACAGCCCCCCATTCTTTTCAAGAATTCCTCTTCTATTTTTCTGAGAAATCTCATATCCATGGCATTGTTTCTGCTTTTATTTGTTTCTTTACATAAAGGTTTCGCCACCACATACCAGTGTGGGTATCAAAACTTTTTTGGCCGCTTCTACTTTCACGTTTTTCTGCATTTTTTGCCCAAAAATATTTTTTATACTACTGAATCCTTTTTATTCAGTTTTCCATTACTTTCTATCATTTTTCCTAGTATTTGAAATGTACTACTTGTTCTATGTTCTTTCTTTTTAAACTGATGTTGCGTACCTTCCTTTTTGCAGCAAAAACCACTGTTTTTGTTTCGTTTACGTTTATTTTCTTAGACAAGTTGAATAATTGAAAAACTTAGATGTGTTGACTAGGAAGGGAACTGCAATTAGGCAGCCAATGATCCTTGATACTATCTAATTATTTTATTAGAGTGATCTGTTCGCTTAAAATCCATATTGCTACAATTAATTAAATCAACAAAATACTTTACGTGGATATATCTTTGGGAAAATACCTTTTTTCTAAGAAGATGCTTATAAAAGATAAAAGACAGAACTGCAAGAACATATTTAAATTACAGGTTTCGTCGTCCACCTCAACATAAAGTTTCTAAATTGACGTTATCTTATTTCAGATCTCAGCAATTTGTACAGATCTGCATACTTATTAGTAGATCTAAACAATATTTTTTTGTAGTTCATTACGTTGAAAAGTATTTAGCAGCACTCCTGCTTTACTAAAAGCAAAAAAGGTCAACGTTTAGATCTCTTCCAACTTTTATAACATGGAATAAGAACTCACTCGAGATGTAAAACAAAGAACTCAACAAACTTTAGAACTAACTAGTCAACGCTCGAAATTTGTGTATTTTTGAATACAAAAGCCTTTAAAATACTAAGGTTTTATCTACGTATGTAAAGTAGTAAATACCAGTTAAGCTAAACCTTTAAAAAGTGGAATTACTGATACAAGAAAATAAACCAAGGTACATAGACTGTGTGAGAAAATTATTTAAAAGAGTAGAAAAATTACAACAATCAACGATGTGTTTTAAAATATACACATTTAGAAGACACAACAATAAAAAATACAATAAGCTTTTGGCTTTTTACTATAAAAACAATATAAGGAAATGAACACTATCCAAGTTTATCATAAAGGATTTTCTTGGGTTTATTTTTCAGCCGACTCCCCATCCCTGGCTAGAATAATACCCATAATAAGCTGCTTTTTTTAAATGGTTAAGTTAAAAATGGCTAACTTCATCCTATTTTATTACATTTTTATGAAACCACTAAATAAAATGTTGTTCTGGCTTGTTAATCTATTACTTGCAAGGGAGGGTCACGATACGTTGTCGCTAGAATTTGATTAAGGCTGTGTTTATTGCATCAAGAACATCAAAACTAAATGTTTTTCAGAGTTATACGTGCCACTGGCCATTTCCTTCGGAAAAATAGAAGAAAAACTGAACAATTGCTATAAAAAGGTCATTTTTGCGATCGCGTTGGCCATGAAACCGTCAAAGACAAAATATAAATTTTTCTATTTACCAATGCGCGCATCCTTTGCAAGTAAAATGGTGCAGTTTTTGAAAAAATCTTGAACGGTTCCGGAGAAAAACGTCAAAAACGAAACCACTGCATAAGCGCTATGATTTGAGAAGTTGTGTGTGTATCTGTATAACTACATCTAAGCGACTTGCATATGCGTTTAACATAGGGAAAACCGTTTTTACAAAGGTCTCGTTTTTCGCGTTTTTTTACGGAACCGTTTAAGATTTTTTCAAAAACTTTGCACCATTTTACTTGCAAACGATGGGCGCATTCGTAAATAGAAAAATTTATATTTTGTCTCTGACTGTTTCATGGCCAACGCAATCGCAAAAATTACCTTTATTATTCAACTTTCAGTTTTTACCCTATTTTTCCGAAGGAAATGGCCAGTGGCACATATAACATTGCAAAACATATAGTTTTGTTGTTCTTTATGCAATAAACACAGCCTTAATCAAATTCTAGCGACAACGTATCGTGACCTTCCCTGATTGGTATTTCTGTAAATGTCCAACTATAATTACAGTAGGTACCTTAAAGTCTCACAATTTTTACCAGCAGGTTTTTAATATATTTACTAATTAACTGAAATTTCCATTTCAATAATAAGTGAGACGCGCTAGAAGTTTCAACACCAAAGCAATTTAAATACGAACTTAGTTGTAATTAAAGATATTTATGAGCGCATCTCCAGTATTCACATTCTTTTGGTTATATTTTACATCCATAATAAGTTTCTCAACCTCTTCCACCTCAGCAATAAACCTGTGAAACAAATCTAACAGGGAAACGTTAATCTTAACATTTATCGCTGGCACATACTCGCTTATATAATGATTAGCCTTACTGAAATTGCCGAAGAGGCCCGTATATTACCAAAAAAAGGAACAGTTATGTACTGGCGGTAAAAATATGTGCTTGCAAGCTGGCAGATGTGGCCAAGTACCGCACTACAACTGTTTAGAGGCGAAAACTACTGCCCAATTCCTTGCACCGTTAGTTTATGCGTGCAATCAACGGCGCGGCAACATTACAGTAATATGTGTACATTACGACCGTAATAGAAAGCATAATTTATGATGTAACTTTCAACTTCTTTACAATATTTATCAAATATCATTCTAATGGCCCATAGGGATTTGTGGTTATAGCCAAGTAGCGAAACTCCAGACGAATGAGAGGAAGATCTTGCCATAGTAATTAAGCGGTTCTTCTGGTGTCATATTTCGATGGATTAACCCTGATAAAGTTCTGAAGACTCATTATGTAGGAAAGAAACATGTGAGCATAATAATGTCGTGGAAATGCTAGGGGTCTATCAAACAGTTGGACCTTACACAGAAAAAGCTACCAGTGTTAATCGGCTTGCTGTACATTGACACAATGTTGGTGTAGATTATTTCTCAAATTTTGTGTTAATATGGAATTTTGTCGCTTTTTTCCATTTTGGACAAATTTGTGGCGAGTTAATTTCTAAAACAGTAAGATAAATTGTAGATATCAAAGGACGCAGGCAAATTCCGTCAATAATAGTTTTATGTCAAATCTTGACATATACAGGGTGTTTCTTAAATATTGCGAAAAAATTCTGGAGGTGATTCCTTATCGAAAATTGAGGGGGTCTTTCTTATAAAATTTTTTCCTTAGACGTTTGCTTTCGGAGTACACCCCTCCCTCTAAAATGGAGCGGTAAAATTAAGTTTTTATTATTTCTCAAATTTGAATAAATGTAGGAGAATGATATTTAGTAGATGTTTTATACTTATTAAAAGGTTTCCCATGGTAATATTTTCAATCATCTCCCACCTACACAGGGGGGTGAAAAGTGCGACCCCTGTTGGTTTTTTCATCTGAACCCTTAATTTTCGATAAGGAATTACCTCCTGAATTTTGCAATATTTAAGAAACACCCTGCATACAGGATATTTCAGGAGAAATAATAAATATTTTAGAAGCTGGTAGTATGGACCATTTGCAGAAAAAAAGGTCTCATAAACACTTGTCCAATTCTCAATAGTAAGGAAGATACAGCTGTTTGAATGTTAACCTTTAAAAGCCTCACAAGAGGTTGATTATTACATTTATTGATTTTTTAAATAATAAAACACGAATAATTGAGTCATTATTTAAAGTTGATCTTCAAAAATCTCAGGACCAACTTCAATGCACTCTCGAACTTACTTAACAATACTAAGTGTAGCTAAACATTCTAGCCGTCAGGTGACACATTATCTAATTCTAACATTACCAGAAAGATGGATCGGTCGATATGATTACGTTAATTGGCTACCAAGGTCCCCATACCTGACCCCATTAGATTTTTGTCTGTGGGGATGAATGAAAATCGACGGGTACCAAGAAAGAGTAAACAGTTGCTATCTTCCTAACCATTGAGAATTGGACACGTGTTTATATGATCTTTTTTACTCAAACTGGTTCATACCACCAGCTCCTGAAATATTTGCTGTTTCTACTGAAACACCCTGTATAAGGCAATAATTTCTTAAGTTGTTATATTTAGCTGATAAAATACGTCCAGAATTTCAATATAGGGGCGAGAATGTTATTTTCTCAATTTTTAGGCCTTCATGAATCACAGATAAATCGAAAAATTCCACATCTCTTTCCAATGATGTATTAAAAAATATTTTATATTGTGCAGTTTTTTTAAACTTCATGCAGTATATCTTTAGCCAATTTATAGTTTCTCCCTCAATTTTTTCCTTAACTGCCTATTTAAACATTTTTAGCAGATAAACGGATACTTATTTTAATATCTTGACCAGGGTGGATAGAAATCATGATTTTTTTAAAAAAATCAAAAAAATCGATTTATTTGATTTAAATCAGATTTTTTTGATTTAAATCAAATGTACCATATTATCGAATTTAGTGACATATTCACATGCTATTTCTGTTTTGTGCTAATAGATATATTTAATATCCAGTATATTTAATTCATTGGTGAATTTTTGTCAAAATGAAAAATTAAATATACTTAATGATTAAGAATTTTGAAAAAATCAGTGCTAAATGATGATGTTTAATTAATTATACACAGGGTGAGTCATTAGTGCGGGATCGGTCGATTGTGGCTAAACGGCTTGAGATATGAAGTTGATTCAAATGCTATTTTGTACAGTTTTTTCTAAACAACACAATAAAAATATTTTCAAATATACAGGGTGAGTCAGTCACCTTTCTGGAACTAATAGCAACTTTTATATTTCAAATACAACACCCAATTTTTTATTTAATATTTTTGACTGCCTTAATTTTAGCTTTGCATCAATATAAAATACTACAGGTTTTTATACGGCGTTGTAAAAAAAAAAAAATTTTCTAAATTATTCAAGGTTGTAAGTCTTTATTTAAAAAATTCTCATGAAGTTATTTTGAAGTACAGAGTTTTAATTTGGTATGGACATGCAGAAAAAATTTCTCTGTTCGCTCGATATGAAAAATTTGAATCACACGTACAGGAGTGTTTATAAATAGGTGGCAACTTCCATGATTTTCAAAAGCTCGTAACTCGATTTTTTCAAATGCGAACCCCTGTGTTTTTTTATGTCATCGAATTCGTCTTTAAAAGAGCTTCATATTTTGTTAAGTATGTCCTATACCCAACACTCGTACTTTTCGAGATATTCGACATTTTTCTTCAAATCGTTATTGAAGCAATAGAGTGCCGTGGAAATTGAAAAAACTGACTGTTCACTTCGCTAACCTCAAAAACTTGTCATTTATTTTTTGAATTATTGCATTTCCACAATGAATATTACTTTACAAGAGCAAATTGATATGGTTTATTCACCATTTCGTGTATTTAATTACTAATAGTAATACAATTTTGTTTTATTATAAATATTATACTGTATCTACTCATATAATCTGTGATTTAAATTGATAATCATTTTTTTTAAATCACTTGATTTAAATCAATGATTTTTTTAAAAAAATCACTTGATTTAAATCATGATTTAAATCGTGATTTAAATCAATTGATTTAAATCTGCTCAACCCTGATCTTGACTATAATAATACCTATAAGTATATAGTAAAAAAATATCAGTCTGGAGCGATGCTAGTTTTTACTATTTTTGATTAAATTGGACTTAATATCACTTAAAAAACTTCTCATATTATTATCAAAGAACTATTCAGTATCCTTTTATTAACACAGAAAAAGTAACGCCGTTCAAGGTAAATAAGTCTATTGATGTAATTCAAAACCAATATGAGTAACTTAAAACCAATTTGTGGTTTATGGATGAGAAGCTTTACTTTTTGTTTCATTGATCAAGAACGCAACGGTAGCAAAATAATTAATTTCTCATTACCTTCATTTTCACAGCGATTAACCAATATTGTCATTAAATTTGACACAAGTAGTACTAAAAAAATGGTTGCGAAAATCGATTCAAGTTTAGTTTGTAAATTTTTGATTGACTCAAGCGATTTGTGTCACATGCTTTATTAATTTTACAATTAAAAATTCGCTTGTTACATTTATTCCCTTGTTAAACAATATTAATTCCTCAACAGTTGCAATGAATTTTCTTCTTCAGCTGTAGGAAAAATAAAGTTGATAAAAAAAACCTACAAAGAATAAAAGTGGTGTTTTTTAACAGAGAAACCAAAGCAAGACGATTTGGCTTATGTTTCGTAATATACAGTAGATTACAACATTAGTAACTGAATTTCAACCAATGTCAGACAGATAATGCCACACAAGATGAAGAAGATTAGAAGAAATACACTAATTAAGGAACACGCACCAACGAAAGATAAGAATAAAAGAAGTTAACAATAAATTGCATAGTGCAAAAATTAGCAAAGTACGATATAGGAATAAAGTTGAGGGATTTCAATGCAAGGTGAGACAAGAGGTAATTAAAAAATCAACAACCCAAGCAAACAGTAATTCGTCGAATTTGTTATAAAAATATGGAAATAATTGTTTCACATTTTTAACACACAAACATCCATAAACTACATTAAGAGATAGCATAATCAAGCAAGTGTGTTAGTCGAAAAATGTATAAGCTTTAGAGGAGCAAATTCGAAGCGATTGGATCATTTTGCCACGATAAAAATAGGGCAAAAAATACACAAAACGCAAAGCATTTTACAATGAAGATACAACAAAACAACGCAAAAAAGCTAAGAAATTCCTGAAAACTATAGTTATAGCTGAAAACTTCGTCACCGAAAGGTACATAAGGACTCGATTAAAAAGAAGAAGGTAAGGAGAAGAAGAGAAGAAGATAAATAGGATGAAGATAATGAAGAAGGATTATGTTTCAACAAACGGGATAACGAGATACAGTGGGACTTTCTTTATATCAAGCGCTTTCCTCGTCCCACAAATTATTTTGAGTTTACTATTAACAGCGCTTATCTGCTTTTCTTTGGTTGGAAGTTCAAAAACGGCATAACTTTCCACATCTGTTAAAGAAAAAGGTTTAAAAACGCAGTCGAGTTTTTGGAATTGTAAAAGAGAGTCCTGAAATTTTAGCCCAACAATTTCTTTTGTGACTCTAGTTGTACTACGAGTTCATTTTATATTGCTTCTTATTCTCTTCGACTCCTTTTGCCCTTTCAGGAGTCGTAGGGTGGTTTAGTGTTCTAGATCCATTTCCACCATGCCCTTCTATCTTTTGCTAGTGTTTTCAAATTCTTCTTGTGTTTTTCCTTTTTTGACCCCAATTCCCTTATTTGATCTATCCATTTTCTTCTTGGTTTCCCTCTTTGTTTTTTGGCTGATTTTCCAATTTCCATTATTTTTCTCGTGACTGTCCGGTTTCATTCTTACTATATGGCCATACCAGTTTAGTTGTTTCTTTTCTATTATTGGTTCTTGTTCTGTTTTCTCTAATGTTTTCATTTCTTATTCTGTCCCATTTAGTTCTCCCCGCAATTTTTCTAAGGTGTTTCATTTCCATAGTGGTAATTTTAGCCTTGTCTGTTTTCCCTAGCGTCCAGTTTCCGGATGCGTAGGTTATTGTTGGCAACGTTACCATATTATGTATTTTCATTTTAACCTTTATATCGATGTCTTTGTGTCCTAGTATTGTTTTGTTAAACGAGTAGGTAATGTATTTTTGTTGATTTGTTTGCTCTATTTGTTAATTCGGCTTCTATTATCCCAGCCTCTGTTATAATGTTCCCAAGTATTCGTAATTCGTAAGTTGTTTCTCTTTCCAGTATAATGTTTTTACATTTAATTTTGTTGTTGTTCCGATTGTCTTTTTTTATTTCATACCAATTACAAAAAAATCTTTAATGAAAAATTGTGCATTCCGCGTTAAAATGAGATAAACTACAACAGTTATTGTATGGTGTAGATAATACCATCTTAGTACAACGAAATTGTAGTAGAAATTGATGAAATTTCACGCACTATAACAAAATACAATTAATGAATTAGTTTTACATGCTTATCCGATGATTAAAATAACAAAGATACTTCTCCGGTAAAGAAACGGTGCAAATCTTTTCATATTTGCATATGGGTGAAGGTAATTAGCAATTTTGTTAGACTGCATTAATGTGACTTGTCCTCGGATCACCATTAACTTTGGGCTATTGTAGATATCTTATCTAGAATCGCTTTATTAAAAGCCTTTTAATAAATATTAATTGCGCGGCCTTCCCAATGACCTCGAGGAAATTCGATCCGGTATATTTCGGGAATACGCAAAAAATATCCTTTCAATTTACGGATAACTAGATACTCATGTTGAAAAAAAAAGTTTTTCTCTAACTTCGTTTTGACCAAGCGTAAAATGCTAATAAATTTATGTACGATTATGAATCTACAAAACTATTTGAAATGGAATTTCAACTCAGAAACTGGTCGAGGGTATCCGACATGATCCGAGTGACTGTATTGCATCTGAATGCGATGCCGCGATGTTAGGTCTCGCAACGTTGTCCAACAAATTCTACCTGTTGCCGACGCCAGGTGCAAAAGAAACGGTTGGACGGTTATATACGCGTACAAGTGTCGCTTTTGTCTCGAAATATTAAAATGTGATCAGTTTTATCCGAACGGTAGCTCGAATTCGACCGTCTAGTGAAAAACCAGTGTGAAAACATAGAAAAACAGGATTAAAATCCGGGAAAAAGTCCGGAAGTGTGTAAGAAAGTGCGATAAATTTGTGTGCTGCATGAACAAAACTGAAAGTTTAGAAAACTGGATCATAATTTCTTGAGATATCACGGTAAGTGCCAAAAAACAGCGCATAAAAGCTTCTTAAACGGATAAATCGCATTTTTTGGGTAAAACCACGCAAATTTCTCGCCAAAAAGGGTCGTTTAAACCCGTTTACGTCCAATTCCTCAAAGGATTTTCGTCGCTAAAGTTCCACTTTTGATTAGACTCATGTTTGTACACAAAACTAAATTGTTAGCATCGTTTTAGCTTCATTTGTGGTTCAACATTTTTATGTTGCTCATCGGGAGGCATAAAATATGAATCTCAAGGTTCTAGACGTCAAAACAGGCCAGTTTTAAAAGTTAAAATCCTGTTTGATATATAATACTTAAAGTACAAATCCGATCTGATATATAGAAGCAATAACCGGTTCGTTCGATTCATTGACCAGCGTTATAGAATCGATTCTACTTGTTACATTAACACATATAGTGGAGTATTTATTTCATATTAATAAATGCACACAGTCGTTTAACAATATTAATGGGGTTTTCTCTCGGTTATTTTAATCTAGAAACCCATAAAAGTTGTTGTAATTAGATTGAGCGTTCGATAAAGACAAAAATGCGTACAATAATTCAAACTTTCCACGTGTCCTAGAATTGGATTGAGATAATGTAGGTCTTGTAAGCAGACTTGCTTCGAACAAAGCTGTAATTTAATTTTGTGGCCGTAATAATTTGTCTGGACAATGGAACGTGGGTGGATCTGAGCTGTTTCATCGATGTATACGTTAGTTATCGTTCGGGGTCTTCGCTAAAAGTGTGGCTGTTGGCACGGATTAAGATCTTAACCCAAAAAAGTGGACCCCTTTCATTTTTGTATAAGTATTAAGCTGGCTCATATTATTTTTAAAGCATTTCATCGGTTGCGGCTTTGACTTTTATCAACAACCTTTGTTATTTAGTTTCCCCTTAATTTTAGGAAACATTGTCACCAAAGGTACAAAACTATTAGCTTAACTAAATCGATTCTTCCCCTAGGTTTTACCCTTAATCGCTAGTAGTGGAGTTGAAAGATCCAAAACGAACTTTTAATGTACAGGGTGGGCAAATTTCGATGTTTTCATAGGGAATCTCGGTTACTATAAGAGGTATCAAAAAACGGACCCCGCTTCCTTGACCTCTTTTTTCGAGAAAAAGTTATCGGTGAAAACTAAAATTGGTTATAGTCTTTTGTTTTCGAGTTATCGCCGATAACTCGATTTTTCGTCTTTTCATTTTATGACCATATCTCGCTTGTTTATGAAAATTTAAAAAATAATTTCGATATGTCTCATAGTTACCGAGATTCCCTATGAGAACATCGAAATTTGCCCACCCTGTACATACAATTATGTATAGCTTTGTCTAAAGCCTGTTTAGATCGGTAAAAGTAGTTTCTAAAACTGATTTTTGGTTTAGCTGCAGTTTCATGGCAAATCCTACATTTTTTATAGAAAACTCTTTCAATTTTGATTCCTCTTCGTTCAATTCAAGAATTCCAAATTTTTTACCTTTTAATTAAACGCAATATGACCATTTTCGACAATCATTCTATTTTTTTTTTACCTTAAATATTGCATGGTAACTTTTAACATAATTGTTTTAATACTGTTTGCTTAGAATCTGCATAATACATCGTTTCTCCTCTAGTATTTTCCTTATTTCTACCATCGTTAATTTATCCCTAAAAGAACCCTCAATACTCCTTCAAAAATGCAGTTATCAAAGTCTCCGATCGCCTTTTTACAAAAAAAGCCCACGTATTTGCTAAATAAATATATTTAATAATAACATAAAACTAATAGTCGTGATTTTGATCAAGACGATAACACTAAAATATTCTAAAAATGTTGTCAGCAATAAGGCAAACTAATTTCAACAGTTTTTATACTAGAAGTTTACAGCCATATATAAAATTGCGTTGATTTATTTTTATAGACGTTGCTTTTTCAAGATTTATAAATATTAAAATGCAAATTTGTTTTAATTTATGCGCTATTTACACAAGAGCAATACAGATAAGTTAAGATTGAAAGTACATGGAGATTTTAATCATTAAGAGAACAGACATATTTTATTCGAAGTTAACCGTTTGATGTTCAATGATGAAATGCACTTTTATGAATGATTTGACTTAAGCTAATTGAAAATAAACTTTTCATTATGAATACCAGCGATTCTCCAACTGTTTTTTTGTGGAACCCCGGGGTTTTGCAAGAGCCATCCAGGGGTTCCATAAGAAAATCGCACAGAAATATAAAAAAAAACGTTAGTAGATGCTTTAATATGATATCACCTCGAAATGGGATGATTTAGGGGTTGCACGCTTAGAGCTTTAAGTTAAAATCGTTCCGTGGGATTTCAAGTTTGAGAAGCACTAATTTATGTATTGTGACCAGTAGTCTTTAAAACTTGAATAAAAGTGAATTATTGAAAATCAATCGTTAAAGAAAAATAAACAAAATATAACTTTCCTGATCTTTGGTTCTGAGATTCTAGTTAAAACGATCAAAATAATTATAACCAACTTAAGATACAGAAAGAAAAATGTAGACGTTCTATAATTATCTTCGCTGTAATTTAAAAATATTAGCAGTGATGGTTGATATTTCCAGTGCAACAAAATTACATTTTTCCTACATGTCTGTGCTTTTTTAATATTGAGAAAGACCTTGAAGATCTGTATATGGTTTAAACTCTTTCCTGTTGCGTTTAAGTGCAGGTTCTGGTAATTATCCTTTAATTTCTGTAAACTAGTAGTTCCCACACTTCACGCACCTGTGAGCACCCCCAGACAGTCTAACATAAAAACATCCTAGAATCCCCTAAAGAAAATAAAAATATTGTGAAGTCTGTCTCTAGACCATAGGGGAAGTATCAGTCGACTTAAAAAAATCAAAATACGCGTGCGAAAACGACTCAAAAACTTACATGAAATTTTCAATTATTAAAACAAATTATTGTTTTTATGGCCGATATATTTGATATTTTTTAGTTGGTTTTTTTCTTGTTATTTAAATATTGGAAATGAACAAAAATTACTTATCTTCGTTAAACCATTGTCCATCCTACTGATATGAATTAAAATTTATTATTAAATTTTTTTAATGAACTTTTTTTAACTAATAAAACGCCATTTTCCTTGCGAAACAAAAGTTATCTATTGTAAATTGTTTTAAAAATAAACCATATACAGGGTGTTTCTTAAATATTGCGAAAAACTTTGAAAAGTTATTCCTTATCGAAAATAACGGAGGGGATTTCTATAACTTTTTTTCCTTACACGTTTCGTTTCGAAGTTACACCCCCCCACCCCCCTAAAGAGAAGCGGTAAAATTGGGTTTTTATTTTATATCTCAAATTTGGATACATCTAGGAGAATTATATTTGGTAAATGTTTATTACTTATTGAAAGGTTTTCCATAGTAATATTTTTAATTATCTCCCACATTCCAAGCGGCTGCAAAGTGCGACCCCTGTTGGTATAACTCCGAAAGGAGACGTCTAAGGGGAAAAATATATAAAAGTCCCCCCTTAATTTTCGATAAGGAAATACCTTCCTAAGTTTTTCGCAATGTTTAAGAAACCCCCTGAATAAATAAAAAAGTTATAGCGAAAAAACTAAGTCACTTTTTTCATATACTTTATTTTTTATGGAAAGAATGTGTGTTAATATTAACAATTTTAGCATATAATTTATTAACGTCTCAAAATTTAAATGTTTACCCTATCTTTAATTATTAGGGAGCTCCCAATTCGCCCAGTCGCCCTCGAATTCAAATTAGCCTTTATACATTTTTAAAATAAACGGTACTCACTTCATAATTAGGCTTAATATGAAAAGCCACCCTTGATATAAGCCGGAAGTTTGAACCATAGCACACACACAGCAGTTAATTTAAATAATTCATTAAAACATACAAGAAAATGTACGCTCCTCGCTCGCAATTAATGCCCTTCCTTAAGTTATTTTGCTTCCGGTGCGATCAAAATTATAATACATTCAAGCTATCAACTTGATGTAACCTGGGAACTAAAATGTAAAAGACCTTGCTGGTCGTCGTAAAATCTAGAAGTTACAGCACATCGTGTGGGCGTTGGAATATATTGTGAGACTGTTTTCAAAACACAAGAATACAAAACTAAATTCACATCATAACAAGTAACATACGCCAGTAAGTCAAAGGATGTATAAAATTATAGAGAATGTCTCGTTACTCAAGAAGTACGAAGCATTTCTAACACCGTTTGACAGTCAGTGTCAAAGAAACATGCAAATTCAAGTGGCATATGGAGTTTAAAAACCGTTGTCAGTTCCCTGAATGTAACTAGCATAGGTTCACGTGTGAAGAGATTGGCAGATTAACGAAGCCGGTATGTGTAGCATGCATGAATACATTTCAAAATAGATCCATTAGTATGAGATACTTCTCCCAGCAGTTACTTTCATGGTGCAAGGAGACGGCCTTTTATTATTTACATCACCTTGTTACTTGTTTGTTTGCAGCAACGATCAATAAATGTCCTATAAGGAATTTCGATTGATAAAGACTGGAGAAATTTAAGTGTGAAGCTCAGGAATTTACGTCTGATTCGGGTTATCTCTAGTTTGGAATGAGATCTACGCCAGTTCGTTAACATTAAAAGTACGTAAATGAAAGTGAACTGCTATATTAAACCTGATTTAGAATCAAAATTGTGGCTATAAAAAAATAGTGTTTATTGTAGGCTAAATTTGGTTTTAGAACATGTTTTGGGCAAAGGAATCTCTAAAATTCTACCGACTTTGTTTCTTCGCAATGCAGCTCACCATTTTTAAAAGTAATGCAAAATTATTTTTTTAATTACCTCTTCATTTTACAATTTACGAAGAATACAGTGATTTTCAGAAATTACTTAGGAATGTTAAAAGAATTCGCATTCTCCCATATTGAAGATCTGCAACCCGATATTAACTTTTGAGAGGAACTTGACAAAAAATCGATTCTGGACTTTTCAAGCTGGATTTACGAGCCGTTTGATAAAATCCAATCTTAAATCACTTAATTGCTTCGCTCTTTTTGTGAGTACAAGGGCAAATTATTAAGTAATCTAAATTTAATTTTTCTACGTAGTGTTTTCCAACAACCTTATCCCAGTTACAAAAAAAAAACTTTAGACACGCCCGTAAAATATGTTTTTACAGCAGCTTCAACATCAAATGCGTATCGTTTTTCTTTGAGTTTTTTTTTTGAGATTTGGAAATCGCTGTGTGCCAAATCAGGATTATAAATAGTTTTACAACAAACCTTTGCTGTAACCGTACAACCTTCTGCATATATTCAATCATTAGGATTCCTTCCGCGTCCTAGAAAACTGCAGCTTATAGTTTTTCCGCAGAATATTAAGTTTTGGCCTCTTCTACGTGTATAGAAGTGAAACACCAAAGCCTCATCATACCCAGTCACAAATGCCGAAAAAAAATTGTTCTGCATGGCATCAAAATTTAATGAGAAATTTTATTTTCGCAAAGATCTTGCTCTGGTGTAAGCAGTCTTGGTATTCAACGAACAGACACTTTTTCATGCCCAATTCATAGTGTCAGATAAAATAACTTTTGTTTCAAAAAAATTAATTTCCTTAGCGATTATAGAAACTTTCATTTCGGCAATCAGGCAACACTAAATTCTTTACTTTTCCTATTGTTTCTTCTGTTTCTGCATCCAGATATCCTCCAGAACTTCTCTTAATCCGGACAGATTCTCTGTTCCTTTTAAATCAGCATTTGACTTGAAAATATGTTCGGTAGAGTACTTAATTATTTTCCCTTTATTTCAGTTATTAAGTCATATTATTTTGTGCAAAAAAATGCTGCAGGTGATTCTATAAGGTTTGTTGTGTTTATGTTAATTTCTTGAGCAAACACATCCGTTTTTGCATACTTTGTCGTTGATCAAAATTCCATTGTCGTTTCAGTTATTTTTGTTTCTTTTTTTTTATTAAATCGTTTTGTTACTAGCCTAGAGTCTACAGTGACTAACCTACAATTTAAATCTTCGGTTCTTAAAAGACTAGGTACTTATCTGTACCGCTATACACTACACGAGTTCAAAAGGTTTGATTTTTTTAGCCTTCCTTTCAGACCAGCATTATCTAAATTCTAGAAGTTGCAGCACCTTGGTGTTGCAGTTTGCTTGGAATCTTTCTCGGGCTTTTCTGAAAACTTTTTGAGTTCTTCTCTTACGGTTGGGATCTTCAGATCTCTGTGTAAGTGGTGTAATTACGATAGTTCCATTGAGCATCGACAATATCTTGGAGCACTCTATTTTGAAAGACCTGGATCTTATCTATGTTGCTTCTGGCTGCACATGCTTAAAGCTAATTCCCATAAATTCATACTGGCTTTTAGATTTCTTTGTACAGACAATTGTGATTTTCCACCAATTAGAAAGTACATTTTTTGTTATCAAAGTCAAGTTCTTTTCCTTTTTTCTTTGTGTTCATTCCATCAAAGATGAATATCCAGATGCATACCCAAGTATTTTGCTGCATCGCAATGTGGGATGTTGGCATTGTTTATTGATATCGGGAACGGACCATTCTGCTTCTCCACTTCTTATTCCAATCAGTAACTCTGTTGCATGCTTCTTGAAATTTAGCAGTTGTTTCTTCCTTGTCATTACAAATTGCCAACATAGCTGTGTCGTCGGCAAAAGATGCAATTGTGACGTTTTGAATCTGTGGAATGTCGCAAGTGTACAGCAAGTATAAATTAGGTCCCAAAACACTGCCTTGGGGTTATCCTGGATTTATATTTCTCAAGTTTGTTAGGTAATTTTTTTCATGAACTAAGTTTAATTTGACTTTATCGATAAACGTACGTGAACATATATATTGATTCCCAAATACATTGAAAATAATACCACAATCCAAAGAATTCCCATTTAAAACGCAAATGTTTTATATAAAATACTTTCTACGTAACTAAAAACGTCGGTAAAGCTATCTAGACCACGTTTTATTTAAGCTGCATTATGATTTTACTACGAAGTGAAATCCGGATATCGTAAGTACAAGAAATACGGCTTAAGTGCAATGATTTCGTACATGTTACACCTTTTAAACAATGCAATGAACGTTAAACTCTTAATAATACGCCTTTAGACAGCACAAAGACTGCCTTGAAGTTCGCCGAAGACCTGTTAATTAAGCACCGACAACAACAGACATTTAAATTGCAGATGCAACTTTCGAAAACGACAAATATGCCGAAAATCCCGCGCCCGAGAGACGCTCCGAGCGAGCGGTCGTGATAGACCATAATTTTATGCAATTATAGAAAACAGAACTTTGTTTATCTCGCGGTTTTAATTATAATAAGTAAGTCTTGAGAGTGACTGACCTTAAAACCTGCTTGCGGCGTCGCAATTGCATAAAAACATGTTACACTTATTTAGAAAATAGTGAGTGCTAGACGTATTTACTTACAACTTCCTTTAAAAGGATTCACAGCCAAAAGATTTCAACGCAAGAGCACATATTCAAACGCCATCAGGAGTTATGGACTTGGACGAGGCGACTTCTTCATAAAATCAAGTCGCCAGCTAACTGGATAGACAAGAAAATCTCTTTAACGTAAATTTATGGCTTACTGATATCCTTTAATTGCTATAATTAATTACGGATACCTAGTGGATATTAAAAAAATCGTGTAAAGATATCGGTATTAGCGCTGCAGTTAGATTTCTCATGTGTTTGACGCGCATACTAGATTATTTTAATTGCCTCGTTTATCAAAACACTGTGTGTTGAAAGTCACGGCATGACTTTTGTTGTTTCTTGAATCACAAAACATAAATTTTGCTTTGTGTTAATTTTAAAAAAGTAAAAGAATAGTTGTGAACTGAAGAGTGCGGAATTAATGCAGAATTTATTATGTAATTGGGGCAAAAAACTGCTCTAGTTTCATTTTTCACCTGCTGTTTATATTCCAATGCTTATTTAAAGTCGGATGACATGTTCTGTCTCTTTGGCTCTTCTATTTAACAGTGGGTTATCATAATTAACTTTATGTATATGTAAAGTTTTGCCTACATATTTTTGAACCACATATACAGGGGTGCCCACTTATCTAACCTGTTGTACGGGTAACTCCTTTAATATTAAAGATACAGAGACGTTTAAATTAGAAAATTTGTGCAGAATTTAAAGCGAAATCTGATGCCACTTCAAATTTGACCTACGTCATCAACTTTTAGAAATATTTTTAAAAAACTAAAAAAAGTCGATTAACACAAAAAAGTTGTAAGAGAAAAAAGAAATTCATCATTTTCGTATTTTTTGGAATGACATTGGAAGTACGGAGAATTTTGTACTAATAAAAATTAATTGTAGCACCTCTCATACTAAGGAATAATTCATCTAATTTAAGCAAACCTGTATCTCTTATAATAAGCGAGATCCCCATGCCGGAAATGTTACCTGGGACACCCTGTATAGTTTTTTGTTTCAGTATTTGCCAAATTAAAAACCTATAAATGACCAAGAAATTGTTCAAATTGACTTCATCTTCAAATCAGCTGTTTTAACTTTCACCGAACTTTGAGTTTCGACTTTGTTGAGCTAATGAGTGTGATGGTTTCATCGTTTAAATACAAGAGACACGTTCTTTGAGGCGTGATTCCACAATTAATTGTTTTGCTTCGCAGCGCCATCGTGGGAGTGTGTGAACTAAATGTTCGGTTTGTAGTTTTGTTTTACGTAATCATCGTTAAGTTGAAATACTTGTTTATTTGTTGTTGGAGTCGTTAATCAGGTGTGATGTATTAAAATTCTCAATCATGAATAAGGACTTTTTGATATCAAGTTAAGGATTGTGGTCACGGTGACTGTTTTGTCTAGTTAATTGTATTTTTTTTTAAATTTTACATAGATGGTTACATTAAAGATGTACTAGGGAACTAATGTATAGTAGTGTTCCAGGTTTAAAAGTACTTTTAAGCTTACGTTAGCAAAAAAAAATACTAACAAACGTATAGATTATAATAATTAATAATAATATATTCAGTCAAAGGACGGTTGAGAAAAGAAAACATATAGTGTTTTGGCAGGACAAAAGTTTAGAAAGGGGTGCGCAATAAAAATCGATATGGAAAAGGGGTGTGCAATAAAATTTGATTTGGAAAAGGGAGACACAAACACAAAAAGGTTGAAAAACACTGGCCATAAGAGAAACACAAATCCTAGTGTTAAATCGATGAGAGACCCCTGGACAGCTAGAATGAAAACCTTTAATGTCTATGAAGTTAAAGCAGCAATAAAACAATTAAACCCCAAAAAATTGATGAAATTTTGAGCATAAGAATTTTGATGACACCATTTCGAACTGCTGGGTAAGATTCCTTATTATTTCTTACCTAATTTGGCGATTGCATTAGTAAATAATGCTTTAAAAAAATGAAGAGGATGTGTCACAATAAGCCACTGAATAATTAATGGAATATAATAAACTTACAACACTGTGAAATAGTTAACAAGACCAGTACATCGTTAATCTATGTATATTTATACAGCACAACCTACCAACCACACACACACTTATTACACGGAAGAATTCCGATTGTTTTTGATTGCCTCATTCTAGTGAAATATCAGTGTGAAAGTTGCATAAGACATAATTATACCCGCGTTAGTTGCTAAAATAATGTGTTAAGACCTGCGAACTGCAGGAATACATTCGTCCGTACATAAAAAAACGTACAGATCTATTAAGGCAATGTGTGATACAGATGTGACGCAAATTGAAAGATGTTATCTTTAATTCTCGTGATTAAGATTGTACCAGGGCGTTTAAGATTAATTCAATGCAGATTTAAATTCTTTTAACATTCCTCAACACTGACATTGTTGTGAGAGTATGACGAAATCTGGCATTTAGCTTAATATAATCTTAGGTATTAACATGAAACTGGTTGGACCCTTTTAAAATGGAAAGTCTTCATTTGATGTAAACATCCTGCTCTCGATTCCCTTACTCAAAACTTGCATGGTAAATTTCGGAATGGGTCATTCGTTTCGACACGTATATTTTAGATTGCATTTCTAAAAATTCCTACATTAAAAAAAGCAAGCCATGAAAACAAGCGAATGAGGCGATTACGTTTTGTTTTATTTGGAAACAATTGAAAGCTTGTCGCTTTGCGTAAAACACTTACTAACACTAAATCCTTAGAATTAACTGATCGTCATGAGCCCTAAATCAAGTAATCTTACAAAAAACAAGCAAAGGAATTCGTTTTTACAAAAGTTTCAAATGAAAGCTCTCTATCGCACTGTTTTTTTCAAGTTCTTAAGTTATGCAACTGTATGTCGTTAAAAGACAGTTTCAAGTTTTAAAAATACATGACTTTGCTTTATTAATAAATCTATTAACGGAACTGTAAGGTATTGATTGCACGGTTAGGAACTTGATACAATAACTAGATCAGCAAGTATTGCACGGATAGTGTGGGCGATGGCATTACCGTTAAAATAACGGCGATATTGTTACAATATCTCAGACAATACACTCTTAGGTCAACTGAATTAACATTTAAAACAATTACAAAGGAGACTTGACTTCCTATTTTGCGAATCTGATAAGAACGAGCGTAGCGTAGTACCTAGTTCAGGATCCTTGTATTTGTTCTTAAAATGAGCAAAATTGTTTGTTACTAGCGTAGTGGTCAGAGCCATGGCCAGGACTTTTGGTGCTGTAGGAGGGGCACTTCTATGCTAAACTGTCTTGACCGGCTAAAGCCTAAATATGCGCTCTTTTTTTTACCTTATGGCAAACTTTTAGGTTAATGCACAAATCAGTGTCATTATTTTGGCTCTTAGTCCCAACTCTAGTTATCAAAATTTTTCAGCAATAAAATCAAAACGTAATCATTAAAATTTTTCGACTTTGTTGTAGGCAGATTTATGAGCTTTTGTTCGATTGACAATAACTTTTCGCAAATACTCAAACATTGCTTTATTTCGGCCAGTTGTAAACTGATACTCTTTTTTTGTATAGTTATTGATTGTTTTTAACAATCAAATCAAATTAAATGATAAATTGGAAACAGATATCTATAGTTTAAAGTTTACTTAAAAAAATAAGCTATAAATGTTATTGCCTTTATTTGGAATATTGCAACTTTATATACTAAATGTATAAATAAATAAACGTACAACATTATACTTTATTGCATAACACAGCTATGCATAACCTGATAAATATTGATCAACTTATCGTATATAAAAAAAAAACTTTATAGCATAGAAGAAATGATTTTTGTATACAAATGCTATATTACAGTGATTTACTTAACATATTAAAAACATTTATGTAAAAAAAAGCGGACTAATGATTTTGGGCAGGTTATTTCAAAGACGTTTTTTTTTTTAGCGGATTTAGATTTGTATGAGCGTTTTCAAAAAAGTGTTTAGTTTTTTCTCATATTATTTCAAATCCAAAATACAAACTTCATTCATTACAATTATTATTTGGACTTATTAAACAATTTTTAATTAATAAAAATAGGATTAATTTAAAATCACTTATCTATCCTTGGAAGTGTCTCTTGCAATAACTACTGATGAAGAGACGCGAATCTTAGAACTGATCCAACCCTTTACCATGACTTCTTTGACTTCTTTAATTAAACTTATGTATATGTAGTTTTTCTTTATACAGGGTGTCCCAGATTAAATTTCCAGCGTGGGTATCTCGCTTATTATAAGAGTCACAGGTTTGCTTAAATTAGATAAATTATACCCAAGTGTGAGAGGAGCCACAATCAATTTTAAAAAGTACAAAATTTCTCGTACTTTAGATGTTACAGCAAAAAATATAAAAATGTTGAATTTCTTCTTCTTCTTATAACTTTTTTGTTTTATTCCTTAGATCAATTTTATTAGTAATTACTTATGGTCCTTTTTAATCTTAACAACGTAACTTAACAAGCTATCTATTATAATAAAAACAAAAAACAACTAATTAAATTTCAATTGATAGTTACTATTTGTGCGGTATCATTTATTAGAATTTTATAGTATTGTTGTGTAATTCGATAGTATTTGTAGGAAATTTGTTACCATATAATTATGTGCACATTTACAACTAATTAAAAATTTTATATGTTGAAATGCTACATTTTTTGCCATAAAAACTGGGTAAAAACAGATAATTCTAATTCTTTATTGATTTGTTTCGAATTTTTGGTTGGTTTCTCGAAAAAAAAAAAACATATATTTTTTAAACTTATTTCCAAATTTCCGTAATTACGCACACTTCGTTGCCTTCTCTCGGGATATATCTCTAAGTATATTCGCTCAGCTTCGACACAGTTTTTATAGTAAAGAATAGGGTAAAGTGTAGAGTAATTGACCCCTTAAGCAATATAAATTTTTGTTTCTTTAAAAAAACATTATATTTATTGTAAAACAAATATAACTTATTTGTAAATGATAGTAAAGGGTTTCAATTTTCAGATAATATTCGTATTATTGACATTTTTTATTCGGAAGTTTGTTTAAATGATACAAATAATAAGACTATGAACAGTTTTACTTATTGACCCTATTTTCACAGTTATTGGCCATCAAAGTGATATTGATTGGCCATACAAAAAGAATGTAGGTATTAGTTATTGGCCATATTCAAAACATAATAATTGGCCTTTATGCAAATACTAAGTTTAATTTAAATTATAGGTAGATAGGTAAATAAATTGAAGTTTTATTAAATACTTTACTGATTTTCTCTAAATAGGAATCAAATACATTTTTAAGTAAAAAACATTTTTAAAATTATTTAAACTATTAAATTGCGCCAAAAAGGTCTTCTAAACTTTAATTTTCCATAAATTCGTTTAGAAAATCATAGTTTTATTCAAACATATCAAGCATGTAAATATATTTGCATTAGATTTATGTAGATTATTTTTAATAACACAATTTAAGTGATACTGCCTTATACAAGTTACACATTTAACCCCTAAACTCTTAGGGCCGTTATTATAAACGACGAATAAGTAGTTTACTTGTGGAGTAAAATTAACTAACCTCTGATAAACCACGGGATAAATTTTAACTGTCGAATAAACATAACTCTACTTTTTAATTTCAACTGCTTAGTAAATTAGACATAATAATAATTATAAAAGGTAAGTAATAGATAATCATAAGAATATCGCATATACCTTTTACCTACACACGATTTATGAATTTATGATGTTGTGTTTATTTATTTATCACTTAAATTAGTTATTTCACGGTTAACTATTTATTCTGCAATTTTCGTTTATAATAGCGGGAATAAATTTACTCGCCAAGTAAATTTATTTGAAGGTTAGCTATTCGACTATTTAACTGACGTTTATAATAACGGCCCTTAATAGTAATTGTAAAACTGCAGGAATAGCATAATCCTCTAGTACAGGTAGGACCTAATTTTATATCTGCAGGTGATGACGACCCTACTATATCACAATTTTCTGACGTATTGTTCTCTATATCAAATATTTTGGCACACCCTCTTTAATACCACTTGGTTCATTCTCAATGAACAATACTTTTCGTACTTGACTCAATTTAGTTTCTTCTACATTCTTAGGGGTACTAATTAATATATTAGATATTATTTCTACTTTTTTAGTGTTCTTTGAAGAATATTTAATGTTTTTCTTTTTCTTTTGAATTTGCTTTTTTACATTATCCTTATTTTTTTGCTTTTCTTCTCTTCTCTTTGCAATTTTCTTATTTCCTTTTCCTTTATTTTATTATCTTTAGTTTCTTCTTTCTCACATTGCATTTGTTTCCACCTAGATAACGATAACACAAAAGCATTCGTACAACATCTTTTTCGTTTTCGAGTAGACGTTTTGGACCAGCACAAGTGGTACAGACAAAAAAATTGTGAGAGAAAGAATAAATTCGACATTTTCATATTTTTTGCTATTAAATCCGAAGTACCAGGAATTTTGTACTCTTAAAAAATGATTGTGGCTCCTCTCATACTAAGGAATAATTCATCTAATTTAAACAAACCTGTATCTCTTATAATAAGCGAGATCTCCATGCTGGAAATGTAATCTGGGTCGCCCTGTATAAAAACCTTAAATTAACGTTTTCTTCGATAACGTTTTTTTTTACATCTGTGGTCATCTATTCATTCAGACCTTTAAGGACCACCTTGTTAAGGAAAAATCTAAAACTGCGCTTATGAAACGACTAAGTTGTTGAAGATCCAAAATAGACAAAACATTTTACACAAAATCGAATTAGATTAGCGGATAGAGAACAAGAAGTTGCTTTGAGAAAGTGTTTTTTATTTATGTTACTAAATAAATTTGGGACAACCTGTATAATTCCTGATCTAATAGTTGTTATTTTCTTGAAACATAGTTTTTACTCTACTTTTACGTATTTCAAAAAAATAGTGTATTAATTTCTTCTATACTAGCGATAATAACCTTTTTTTAATACTAATTTGGTTTTTTGTAAACTAGTTTGATATGGAGCTTATTCTTTGATACACACTTAATTACTCAATCATCTTGTTTGATCAAGTTTCTAGATACAAAAAGTGAAACACTGTTTGAAAAAGCATTAACGATCTCGCTTGCCTATCGTAATGTTGAAAGCAAAATTTACCATGGACGATTTTAAATTAACGTTATCAGCGTACATTGTTTTGAAATGAACCGAACGTCGCCTATCAAAGTGTATTACGATTATTAGCTTATCGTTCTTGCACTACTCACTATACTACATTAAAAGTAATAAAACACAAGTAGTTTAGGTATAAAACCAGATTGCGTGTTGGAATGCGTTTGTATTATCCCACATATTTTAGAAAATTGCTTACTCCTTTTATTTGATTACTGGTAAAAATACCTCAAACGCCATTTTATCCTCAACTTTACGAACCTTCGTTGATTTTTATTTTAAAACTTGATTACTAGGTTAGAAACCAATCACTTTGTAATTTAAATAAATCCGACCAATGTTAATTGGCGAATTATTTAATTACGATTCACATATTTGGTCGATATTTCAAGACAAACTAGATCTAAAATTGTTTTGGTGGGTTTTAATGCCCGGTTAATTGGCTTTGTTGTGTATTAAATTGTGAAATTTATGTAAATATGTCGTTTTTAATTCTTTTTACTGCATCGTAAAATATCAATTAAAATGAAATGGTCTTTTTATTTTAAATAATGGGTGTTTTGTGTTTGATAATAAGTGTTTTAATAGTGGGAAGTAGTTGGTAATGTAATTTTCTAACAAGAAAATAACCTCCAAAGTTTTAATTTCCATAGATAAGTTGGCTATAAAAAGCCCACGCTTTGGAATATAAAAATAACATAAAAACGCGGATTTAAAAAACGAATGCCAGTAAAATGCACAAGGGCGAAAAATAAAGTTTTTAAGACCTTTAAACTTAAAATAAAGAGTTAGCTACCTATAGGATGTTTGAGAATCAATCTGCACTCAAATTTTCTGTTTTTAATTTAACCATGAGACATACATACTTGCTGCCATCTATTTCTTAGTCCAAATCACGATAAATTGTTGGTTAAATCAAAAATAGCAAAAAATTCTAGATACTAAGCCATTGTTCGTTAAAAACAAAAGACTCTAATACAAGTTTGTATCTCATCGAGCAGAAAACTATTCACTACATTTTTTCCAGAAATGCGTCCAAACGTTCAAATTAACAGAAGTCGCAACTACACGACAATCTAAGAATATCAGAAAAAGTCAAACCTTTTGGTGGCAAACAAACGTGAAAATATAACTATTAAAGAGAAAGGTATAATAAACAAATATACAAATGCATGGTTGGTACACTAGCAATGTCAAAAGCAGGTAGAATAAAAAAACAATTTTTTTTATTAGGATAAATTAATGATTGGATCTTTTATTAAAAAATCATAATCCAATTGGAATACATTTTAAGAAAAGAGAATAAACAGATTTGTAAAAGTTTTTTTTGTACATTCTTCTGATATATTTTTGCTCGTAAGTAACTTTCATTGTGAAAAAATGAATTTTTCATTATTTAAAAAGCAGACCAAACTTTTCGTATGTAATACCACTAGTGGTGAAGATTTTTTTGAAAATACTTTTGGGTTTCCATGGAAACTTGTTCCAGTTAAAATATCACGAAAGCAAATTGCATTTTTAGATGAAATTTGCTCGAGTGATATTTTGGAACCAGTTTACATGGAAAACGGAAGTATTTTCTTAAAAAAATCTTTACCACGAGTGGTATTCGAATGAATATTCCGCGAATTAAAAAAATATATATATTTGTTAATTAATTTATTAAATCACAGATAGGTAAATAAGTTAGGTATTATATTTATTTTAACAACATTATTTTTTAATTAAACGAAGAAAATGTGTAACTAAGCGTAACTAAGGAGGCCTACTGTGAAAAATAGACCTAGTCATGGTGTTTTCGCTGAGACACCTCAAATTGCGGTGTCTTCAGCGAGAGTCGTGTCTTATTGGCTGAATAGTATGTTTTGATTGGTTACTTATGTTATGAGTGGAATATTTACTCAAATTTTATTAAATATTCTATTTGAATGAGCCTCTATATTTAAATTCATAGAGCGCATTCCTATTTTAAAATGATGTCCAATTTTTCTCTGCAATAAATGTCATTGCAGTTTACGGAATGCAGAGTCGTTACAATTCCAGTTTTAAGTATTTTTGCTAAGTAGCTTCAGGTATTTCTAGTTTTATACTTGCCTCATGACAATTACCCTTCACGTATGCACTTGAGAGACATTAAATAGTCGGTCGGAGTATGAAGTAATTTTAGTAATAGCGGAATCAAGTGATGTTCCAAGTACGCATAATACTTTGAACATTCACTAAACGTAGCAACTTGTCGTAAGACATTTTTATTGCGTGGTTTTATTGTTAATTGAAATATTTGTCCTGCGAAACACCAAAAGTTTTATTATTAATATAATGTTAATACTAATCAACTTCGCTAAGAATTTGCATTAGGCTAGTTGCTGACATGCAATGAATCAGTTCTGCAACAGTTTGGTCCGCGAATGGCTAAACTGGGTACTAAACAAAAATGCAAAGGAAGCCCTAAGAAAATTGGAAAGAAATATAATTAGGAGAACAGTGGGAGGTAAGAGAACAGATGAGGGATATATAAGAAGAACGAACGAGGAGGTATATACAATTTTCAAAGAAGCGACCATTTACAAAGTTATAAATGCCAGAAGAATACCTGGCTAGGACATATTGAGGAAAGGGAGGACAGCAGAATAATAAAAGAGACAGCGTGGAAAAAAACTACATACAAGAAAAAAAGAGGAAGACCCAGAAAAAGGTGGAGACAAGCTGTGGAGGCAGAACTAAGAGAGAAAAACATAATGAATTGGAGGAAGAAAGCAAAGGAGAGAAGAGTGTGGAAAATATTACATATCAATTTGGCAACGCAAAAAGTAACAGACTTTTTTGTTTTACATAAGTAGCTGTAAAATTTCTTGAAATATGTGCCTAAAATTTAGCTTTCATATGCAGTTACACATCGACAATAGTTGAATTAAAACATGTATTGTAACAACTGTTCCTTTGTTTATTTATTTATTTGAATACAGTACATGTACTGCTATGTTTATCGTACTCCGGCATATGGTACTAAATGCAAAACGTTATCGTTTCCTGCAGTACTGGTGCCACTCGGCTTCGTCGAAGATGCAATACTAGATCCTAACCCCAGTCGGAACCAGTTATAGAAATAATTACAGAGGGGCTTTCGTTTTCAACGTCGAGCGCTATTCATCTTAGCGGACATGCAACTTCTTCACTTATAACCGGCCACATCGAGTTGTCTAATGAAAGTAATAGGCTCATTTCCATTATATAATGAGATGTACGTTAAGTTCACGTTAATCATTATCGTCAACGCCTGATTTAAAAAAAAGTTTTTTTGTAGTTTTCAGGACGTCAGAAACATAATTAGTATTTAAGTCATCGCAAAAAAAACACATTAAAGGAGAAATTTAGCCAATACAAACCACAATACGACAGTATGCATTGTAAGTCTTTATTTTGCTCCAATTTCTGGGAAAATGTCATACGAACAATACAATTTCGCTAACCCATTCACTCACGCAACACATTCTCTTCAAAAAAACAATATTTTACCGTCAAAATTATGATCAAGTTACCGCCATCCAACTTGTTAGTGATGTGAATCATGAGAAAGACACATTTAAAAACAATTACAGTGATATTCATCTTTGTAATTGAATTTTGAAAAGATGCTCAGACTTTCTTCTAGATTTTAGGTTGGTTTGGACAAGCAATAAAAAATTCTCAGGATACAAACGCTTTATTTAACAAGACAGATATTGTTTTAATGAGTTTACTTTCATTTAAAGGTGAATGTTGAAAGGGCTGATTAAAGCTGCATCTTCAATTTTTTCAACGTTTGCTTTAGTTAGCTTTTGTCTTTGCAAATGCATCTTTTTTGTTTATTTTTGTCGTTATTTACCCTTCTGTTCTTTGACTACTATAAGGGAATTAAAGGTACCAACAACTCCCATTCATTTTTGTAACCTGTGACTCTTGCAAAAAGAATTAGGTATCTTTACATCTCCTGAAGTGCCTACAAAATTAATTTAATTTTGAGAATCTATTGCATAAAATAAGAAATAGGAGTAATATTTTAATTGTGAGAAACCGTGTTACCCAAGAATAAATCATAAACATTTTAAAAAACGAAAGTGTTGCTACACATAACATTCTTTTGTTAGTTTGTGGCAACGGTTGCGCACTTCATTTTTTTTTTTTTGCTAAACAAGATGAGCGTTGTTTAAATAATTATGAGAGGTTGATGAAATATAACTATTGTATAATCCAAATTTGCATAGAATGTACTTTTATCTGGCTAATTATAATTATTGAAATAAGTTTTTTCTTAACATTAAACATTACTGCAACTTTTTTACAAAACATTTAAATTCTAGAGTCTTAAGAACCCTGTTAAAATCAGTTTAAAGTGACTTAAATGCAATATTTATTTTGTTAAGTCCTTCGTATTATAAAATTTGTGATAAGATTTTAAATCCATGAATCGAATCGCATATTATAGAACGATAAATCACATTACTCAGTTCTGAAATATTTTCAATAATCTCCTAATACTTCATAAATTAAATCATTTACGAATATTTCCGTATTGATATAGCAATTACGGTAACATTCGAAACAAAAGAAGACTAGTGGTCAATGTTCATAGTAATTGGTCATAACCAATTAAAGATATGTTCTCTGTAATTATTATCCTTAAAAGTATTCAATCTAGTGTGCATTTATGGTGCTGTACCACATTTTATACCGTGCTCTAGGGAATACGTGGAATATCAAAGGAATATTTTAAGTAGCCTCAGATGTAAATACATCCACCAAGAGTTACATTAGCGTTAATTAGAAAATTATTCATGATAGTAATTGGATTCAATTGGTAAATTAGTTTTTACAGACTGTGTTTTGCATAACTATTTAACTTGTAGAAAGATGTTCTTTCAGGGTTATCTACAGTAAAAGTTTTGCTATGGAGGAGCAAATAAATCTTAAAATACACAGCTTTAGTTTATAAGTATGTTTATGCTAGCAAATAAAATGCAAGAGTTTGACGCCCTCAATAAATTTTTTGCATTGCTATTAGTACCAAAAACGTTTTGTAACAGTTTGGTTATGTTTTGTACGACTTTTTACACTATAATTATGAGGTGATTACTGACTCTATAAAACTTATGAACAAACTGGTTGCAAGATAATTACGTTTATAAATCATTGGGGAAAAACAATTTTGTTCTGTTACATTTTCCCTCTACTGTAAAATTTCGCTTAAAGAAACTTTTTTTGACAAAGCATTCAACTTAAAAATTGCAAATTGCAAGTATGCAGTAGACTATAAATATAGGAAACGAATCAGAACTTCTTTCAATTATTCCCCAAAATAAAAATTTATAAACGATAGAATCAATTTCTCTCGATCAGTTATGTTGGATTAAAAACACTCAATTAAAAATTAAATTTATTTCCCTTATTGTATGTACACGTACAGTTTTAACTGTGATGAAGTGAATGATTGATTGTACGTCAAAATGATTTACTTTATGATGTACACCAACTGTTGTACCAAAGCTATGGTATTTGAAAAAAGAAGAAGTCAATTTAAATTGATTCCATCTATACTTAAAAATCTAAACCCTGCATGCATACAACTGAACAAAAGGACAATACATTACAATATTTAAGATTTTTTATCGCCCATAAATTTTTAATATAAGTAACGCAGTGACATACCTACAAAGAATTTCCTAAAAAAATCGCTTTTAAGGAGGGTCACGATACGTTGTCGCTAGAATTTGATTAAGGGTGTTTATTGCATTAAGGACATCAAAACTAAATGTTTTCCAGAGTTATATGTGCCATTGGCCATTTCCTTCGGAAAAATAGGGGAAAAACTAAAAAATTGGTGTAAAAAGGTCATTTTTGCGATCACGTTGGCCATGAAACCGTCATAGGCAAAATCAAAATTCTTCTATTAATCAATGCACGCATCCTTTGCAAGTAAAATGGTGCAAAGTTTTTGAAAAAATCTGGAGCGGTTCCAGAGAAAAACGTCAAAAACGAAACCCCTGCATAAGCGCTATGATTTGAGAAGTTGTGGTTTATCTGTATAACTATATCTATGCGACTTGCATAGTCGTTTAACTCAGACAAAACCGTTTTTGCAAAGGTCTCGTTTTCTGCGTTTTTCTCCGGAACCGTTTAAGATATTATCAAAAACTTTGCACCATTTTACTTGCAAAGGATGCGCGTATTGGTTAATAGAAGAATTTTGACTTTGCCTATGACGGTTTCATGGCCAACGTGATCGCAAAAATTACTTTTATTATTCAGCTTTTTAGTTTTTCCCCTATTTCTCCGAAGAAAATGGCCAGTGGCACGTATAACTCTGGAAAACATTTAGTTTTGATGTTCTTGATGCAATAAACACAGCCTTAATTCTAGCCACAACGTATTGTGACCTTCCCTGATTAGTCAGAAGCGTATTTAATTCGAAGCGATTTCCTCATTTTTTATTTCTAAATCAGTTTTTAATACAAAATATAGATTCTCAGCTGTTGTAGTTCCCTTTATCCTTACCAAATCTAATAATTCTTCAGTAACATTTAACTTTATATCTACTTCACGAAAAAAAAAATACAAGTGAAGCAGCATTAGATGCATCCGTTGATTCATCAAGACAAAAAGAATAAGATAAAATGTTACTAGCAGTATTTTTAAGAGTATTACTACGTTTTCTGCAATTTCTTCAATTTATCTTGCCACAGTTAATCTAAGTAAAATAATTAGAAAAATTAGAAAAGCTTTTTTCTTCCGGGCAAATAAAGTTCACAGCCATTTTAATACATTCTTTTATTAAACTACAACCAGAGAATGGTTTCACATGTTTAGCTGAAATATAAAAAATTTCATAACTTGCTATTGTTGTGGGGTCTTGTTGTATATACGAATTTTTGAATAAGTTTTGTTGTCTCGCTAAGGTCTCTTTCAATTCCATTACTCTTTCTCTTCTTAAATCACCTGTTAATTCTCATATTTTTTTAGCACTTTTTAACAGGTAATGACACTTAATGTTACACACTTTAAAAATAGCAATGTTTGTAATATACTACTGATCCCCGGGCCGCATAAAAAGCCAGATGGGCCGCAGGTTGCACAGGCCTGGTTAAGCTCTGTAAATGCACTCAACGCAAAAGTTTTAAGTTAACTTAGGAGGCGATGTCAAACGCTTTATGCAATCGGTCCTAAAACGAGCCTAATAAATAATAGAGTTAAAAATTACTTTTTTTAAACAAACCACTGTGTTAACAAGTTCCCTTTAATCTATAAGAACAAATATCCACAGGCACAGTACTTTTATAACATTTCTTGGTTGTCACTAATCAGATTATCTATACTTTCGTTCACGATTATTTAGCGCGGTAAGTCGAGTCATTCTCTGCACCAAAAATAAGCATTTAGTCAAGGTAACGGAGTCTTTTACAATACACCTTTAAATTGTTAAATGGACGCCTGTCGAGAAGGAATTTATTATATCTTTATTGTACCACATGCTTTGATCACAGCATTAGCAATTAAATGTTTTACTACGATTGTAGCATCGTTAGTTACGGTTTTGTACACAATAGCGTTTTGTGAAATAATGTAGGTGAATAGTACCATCGTTAGTGGATGGCAGTTGTATTGTTGATGACCGTTCGACTACTATAGGAGTGTATTTAAGATTAACCCACATATATGGCTTTTGCATGAGCCATCATTTTATGACAATGTCTCTTACGGTTATGACACAACAGTAAACACAAGCATTCAGTATAGTAATATGAAGCGTGATATGACAGTGACCTAACATTTTTGTGCTTGGATCATATTCTGAAGTGAATAAACTTTAAAAAAACGATAGTACTTCTTGCCAATGTCTTACTTTGTCTTCCCATTTTGTTCTTTGTCTTCCTCTACTTCTTGTTTCCTGATGCGCCAAAATATACAGTACTGAAACTCAAGCAGCTTGAACGTGCATGTGTGTTTGTCGACGGAACATAGCTCCAGCTGTACGTGTTCTCAGCAATGAAAAGGAAGTTGTGTTTTGCAATCGTTGTTGGAAATGGGTCTCTCGACGGAGGAAAGAGTATTTATAACTTAGTTGGGAATTATTTCCGCTTATACGAAAGTGGTCGTGAAGGCGAACCAAGTTTAAAATTTGAAATATACAGGCCCCTATTACATTGAGGATGAGGAAGGCTCTTACCGTCACCCAAGAACGCTAAAGAGGTATGGTGATCGGACCATTTCTTCAGGATTTGAGATTGCAAAACGAATTGAGAAAATCACCAGAACAGAAAAATATTAAACTAATTTAGGACTTTACTTAAACGACTGTAAAGAAGCGATAAAGAATTTAGGAGATAAAAAACATTCACACGCGAATCAAGAGAAAGTAACCTCAGGACATATCAAAATAGTAAAGAAGATTTACAGTATTCCAACTAGCACTAAAATTCATTAAATCTTTATTGCGAATTTGATGATGTAACGTAAAACCGCTCCTATGATTAGTATCTGTTAATCTCGAATAAACACAGTTAAATAAATAATGTTGTACCTGCAATCTGGTAATGAAAAAAAGGTGGTAATTCATTGACGTTGCAAGAATTTTATGAACATTAGATCATCCAAGGATTTATGAACAGTATGAAAAAGTCTAACTGAACGTGGTATATTCTGATATATTTTGGAAAATAAATCGTTGACATTTATAAATGAAGAATTTTAACAAAATTTTCCAATATTTTTTTCCATAACGCTGTATGGTTGACACACAAAAAATACTTGAAGTTTTTGTCAATCCTTAACATACAGGGTGTCCCAGTTATCGCGAACAGCATGAAGATCTCGTAAACGGTAAGAGATATAGAGTTAGTTAAACGAGTCAAAATGATCTATGATTTAAGAGTAACTATTCTATGACAAATTATCTTGAAAAGAATTAATGGTTTTTCCGCTGTTGATAAAAAACAAAAAAATGACGTTTTCGATTTTTCCCTATAACTTGCTTATTAGAATTCACACTGAAAATATTTTTCGACATTATCAGGACAGTTTTTTGTGCAGATTTGAAATTTGTTAATAAATTTTATCTATCTTTATTTGTTTTTGTTATCAACTTTCTTATTTTAAATAGAGGCTGTAGTTGGCTGTGACACCACTGGAAAGATAATTTTTTTCTCATTTCATTGATGTATGGATTGTTAGGTGTATCTTAAAAATAAGCAAGTTATTACAATATTATTGTATTCATAACACTTACATCAATGAAACGAGAAAAAAATCGATTTAATTGTGCCTCAGCCAACTACGACCTGTATTTAAAATAAGAAAGTTGATATTAAAATAACAAAAACAAATGGAGATAGATAAAATGTATTAATAAATTTCAAATATACACAAAGAAGTGTCCTTACAATGTCCAAAAATATTTTGAATATGATTTCAAATGAGCAAGTTAAAAGCAAAAATCGAAAACGTAATTGTTTTGTTTTTTATGAATAGCGCAAAAACTGTTAACTTTTTTCAATATTTTTTCATAGAACTGTTGCTTTAAATCATAGATCATTTTTTGTGTAATTTAACCAACTCTGTATCTCTTACCGTTAACGAGATCCCCATGCTGTTCACGCTAACCGGGACACCCTGTATATATCAGTGTACATTTATAAACGCAGAATTCTAACAACATTATCCAATGTTTTTTTCGATAACGCTGTTTGATTGCCACACAAAAAATACTTGAAGTTTCTGTCAATTCTAAACCCTTAACATATACAGGGTGAGTCACGACGGACGCGTCGGAGTTTTATGGCGAAACGCTTTATATTTTCCAATTTCTGTCACTGTTAGATTATGTAAGTCAATAAGGGCTACATTTTAAAAATATTTTCAAACATACAGGGTGCTCCAAAAAAGAGTGGCATATCAAAGTTATACTTTTTCTTATGGAACACCCTGTATATTTTTACATTTTTGGATTCCTATTTAAATTTAATTTAAAAAATGTTTAAGGTCATATGGGTCTAAAGTCTAAAGTCAACCGTTCTCGTGAAAATCGCATTTTCATGAAAATACAGTATTTTCGAAAATTTTCAACATTTAAAAACTTTGAGAAGTCTCAAGAAATTCGCTTGGATATAAGATTGACAATAGATTATGTAACACTTTGCACCACCTACATTTTTAAAATATTATACAGGGCGTTTTTTACGCTTGGTCAAACTTGTGAAACTTTAAACATCGATAACTCATTTTTTTTAAATACAACCCCCTATATTTTTTTACACCGTCTTATAGAAAATTTAATTCTCTTTCGAAAACATTAATACTGTTTTATACCTAAAATTGATATTTTCCGAGATATCGCGATTTTATTGTTAATTATTAGGTCAAAGTAATATTTTCGAGTAGGCTATGAAGGTAATTTGAAACAATTGAACGAAAGAACAAAAAGGTTTAGTTTTATCTTTTGCCTACGCATTTTTGACATTTTTTTATAGTGAAGAGCAATCTCACGTTTAAATCGAGATTTCTTACAATTATTTATGCATTTAGTTATTGGACCAGTATGATAAGATGATTTACCTACTAAATCCTATAAACCATTTTTTTGTATGTTTATAATACGACACTCGGTTCTACCAAAATGTCTTTGCTTAAATTCTGGTTCCACGCATTTTGAAAACTGTGTTTTAAACAGTGTGTTTTAAATAGTGTGCAAAATGTTTAATGTAAGTAAGTGTTTATGGTGTGTTAACTAAAATACAAAATACAAATACACAGAAAATATTTTAAATTGGGACCGTAGTAACTTTAATTGAACATTTATAAATATTTCTAGTGATAACTAAAATGTATGTAATAATAATTCAAAAACTTTTGAGACAATCAGCAATCACTCCTAATATATTGCGTAATGTAAGGCGTTCACTTGAAAAGATGATCACAATGTGTATTTAAGAGGATGGTCGTCATGTTGAACATTTATTGTAATCGGCTGTTAAATTTTGTTTTTGAATTATTATTACATACATTTTAGTTATCACTAGAAATATTTTTATAAATGTTCAATTAAAGTTACTACGGCCCCAATTTGAAATATTTTCTGTGTATTTATATTTTAGTTAACACACCATAAACACTTACTTACATTAAACATTGTGCACAATGTATAAAACACAATGTTTGCAAAATGCGTGGAAGCAGAATTTAAGCAGACATTTTGGTAGAACCAAGTGTCGTATTATAAACATTTAGTAGGTAATCATCTTATCATACTGGTCCAATAACTAAATGCATAAATAATTGTAAGAAATCTCGATTTAAACGTGAGATTGCTCTTCACTATAAAAAAATGTCAAAAATGCGTAGGCAAAAGATAAAACTAAACCTTTCTTGTTCTTTCGTTCAATTGTTTCAAATTACCTTCATAGCCTACTCGAAAATATTACTTTGACTTAATAATTAACAATAAAATCGCGATATCTCGGAAAATATCAATTTTAGGTATAAAACAGTATTAATGTTTTCGAAAGAGAATTAAATTTTCTATAAGACGGTGTAAAAAAATATAGGGGGTTGTATTAAAAAAAAATGAGTTATCGATGTTTAAAGTTTCACAAGTTTGACCAAACGTAAAAAACGCCCTGTATAATATTTTAAAAATGCAGGTGGTGCAAAGTGTTACATAATCTATTGTCAATCTTATCTCCAAGCGAATTTGTTCAGACTTGTCAAAGTTTTCAAATGTTGAAAATTTTTGAAAATACTGTATTTTCATGAAAATGCAATTTTCACGAGAACGGTTGACTTTAGACCCATATAACCTCTTACATTTTTTGAAGTAAATTTAAAGAGGAATCCAAAAATGTAAAAATATACAGAGTGTTCCATAAGAAAAAGTATAACTTTGATATGGCACTCTTTTTTGGAGCACCCTGTATAATTGAAAATATTTTTAAAATGTAGCCCTTATTGACTTACATGATCTGTCAGCGACAGAAATTGGAAAATATAAAGCGTTTCGCCATAAAACTCCGACGCGTCCGTCGTGACTCACCCTGTATACAAAAGAGAAAACACTAATCTACCAAAACCTTAAAAAAAAGGAAAAGTTTGACCGTTGTTTATTGTTATTGGGTTGTAAACATCAGAAGCGATTTGTAATAGACATAATTCAACCACATGGGCTATGCCCAGGTGGGTGTATGCCACTGATTTATTACTGAATGAGCCTTCCAAACCATGATCCACTTGTTTAACTCGATTTTCCGTTGATCGTTTACGTGTGAATTCATAGTCCGAAGGAACTATGGTCGGTTGAATAAACTAACGATTCGGTGGGTGGCGACGCCGTACATTGTGATGCCCGTAAAAATTAATAGTCTAGCCACTTTCTCTAGGAAGCGGCGTTTTCTCCTGTTTAAGTGGTGATAATTGAGATGATAAGGTTAAGGTTTAAAATTCCGTTTAAAAAAGACTACACACCCACATCCTAGGAAAGTTTGTAAATCTTTTTAGACGGATATAAAACACAGCGGATGGCAGTTTTAAACTAGTATAAGAAATAATTTTGGGGCATTTGAAGTTAGGCATGGTTTCACTATAATGGTGCAACTTACTGGAACATCAAAATTGGAATTAATAAAAGCACTAACAATTTTTTTAACAAACCTAAAAGTTAAGTCACTTTAACAAACTGTTTGGGGTTGCACATTTGTGTTTAACTGTCACAATTTTTCTCTCTCGATTTATTCTTAACTCGTGTTTCTTGTAGCTTTAATCTAATATTTCAAATAAATCACACTTCATTGTTCACGGTTGTATTTTATCGAACACGTGTTGCCTAACAGGGTCGTATGACACAAATCTGCATAAGAATTATACTCTTATGTAAACACGCATTAGAAATTTAAATTTTCCTTCAGAGACAAATAACCCGTATTGTAATTTGCTGCGTTAACCTTCACTATAAGCATCGTTAAGTAAATACAAGTTGTACAACAACTGTAATCTACATTGAATAACAATTTGCACTCTAGAAGAACTTACCGCTAAGGCTAGTACACTCTGCGGGGCTTAGAAACTCCGGCGTTGGTGTAAAGAGATGTTAAAGCGTTCCTTTAATTGACAGTGGTGATGAAAAAGGTGGTTTCAAATGGTGCACAATTCTAAAAGAAAAAAAAAAACGATCTGTGTAAAATTAAATACACGCGGCGCCCAGCACCTACTATGCTGTGTATACAGATGGATACATATAGCAGTCAACGTGTTAAAGAGATTAGGATAAATAACAAAATAAATCGTACGTGAGGTAAACTTCTCAGGGCTTTATTTAAATTCAGCTCAAAAAATACTGTAAGGAGCACATATTTTTATCCATGTTACTGAAACACTGTTGACTATAGTGATATAAATCAAAGGTATGTCCCAATGCATATAAATCGGTTTTATAGCGTCCATCGGCGCTGTCCGATCCCCAGACTGTTCCTCCAACCTTTCCTATCCTGCCACTGGTCCTCTTGCAGATTTCTTTCGCTCATAGCTCTCCGAATGCCCTCGTTCCACGTCTTCCTGGGTCTGCCTCGTTTTCTCCTTTCAGAAGGGATCCATTCAAGCGTTACTTTTGGCAGTCGATGGTCTGCCATTCTTCTTACATGTCCGTACCAAATTAGTTGTCGTCTTTCTGCCTCTTCTATTAAAGTTTCCCTCAGTCCGATTAATTCTTTAATTGTTGTGTTCGGTACTCTATCTAGTCTAGATATTCTACACGATCATCTTATGGCATCCATCTACAGAGCTTCTAGCCTTCTTTTATCTGCTTCTGCCCACCTCCATGCTTCTGCTTTTACTATACTTTTAATAACTGTGTTGTGTATGTTGTATTTTCTCTTTTTTGTTATTTCTTTACTCCACCATATTCCATTTAACCTTTTGATGCCTCTTCTTCCTTGTCCTATTCGTTGTCGAATTTCTTTTTCATCCTTTCCATAATCTTGAATTTTTACACCCAGGTATTGGTAGCCATTGCATTTAGATATTTTCTCTCCTCTTTCTAATTCTAGGTCATCGGATTCTTCCTCAATACAAAGGTATTTAGGCTTCTCCATATTCATTGAAAGCCCCGCTTTTTTGTCTTCTTCTTTTATTTTCCTTGTCATGTATTGTAGGTTCTTAAGGAGTGTTCAATGAATATTTTAAATAGTGTCGGGGACAAGCAACATCCTTGTTTTAGTCCTTTTGGTGTATCAAATTCTTTCGATGTCGATCTTCCAATTTTAATTTTAGTTTTAGTGTCTCCAAAAATGTTAGACAAATAATATAAGCAGATTTTATTTAATTTAGGTGTTAATCAACTAATAACGAAAGGTATAATTAAATTTGAAACAGTAAGAATTAACAGATATTGAAATTTTTATTTCAAAATTAAAGATGAAATGAAATTTTATATCTTAATTTTTATGCTGCAAGTTAAGCTCTAATGCAAGTAACAATTAACTAATTTAAACAAATCTGTTTCTTCTATATTAAGCATATATTCCGCATGTATTCCGCATAGGATCGTAATATGTATTTCTGAAGGATAACATGGTCATTATTTATTGGTGTGACTAATTTTCAGTACATATTTTTTGTTATTATATGTAGCGCATTGTTCGGTGTGGTGTAGAGTTGTCACAAGAACATGTATACACGTAATGAAGACAAATCTAACCACATGTTACATCGAGTACCGTAAAATGTATTTACCGTATTAGTAGGTACTGGTAACAGCTTTAAATGGCAATAATAGACCATAGACTAGCCAGACAGTTTAATGGTACCTTTAGTATAGCAATAAAGTATCTTCAAGAACAAAACACAGTAAATACCACAGACAATGCAAAAATGTCATAAATAGTGAAGTTAATATAAAAAAATTAAACAATGTTGTTCAATTTCAGTGCAAACAACATTTAAACTTCAAGTTTTAATCGTTTTTTATGATTTTTTTTAAGAGACCCTCACGTCACTTGGAGCAGAAAATGAAGAATAAGTTGTTCACTGACATTTGCTTTTTATATTAATCAAATCGTTTTTTAGTTATTTAAAACGAAAAGGTCACTTTTCTTTACATTTTTTAATGTAAACTATTTTTTAAACCAATGTTTAAAGGATTAAGCATTTTAAAAAACCGATTTAACAGTTATCGCTTGCGAATTTAAAATCCAAATATTTTATCACATAGTTGCGCCGTTAAAATCACACAAAAATAATGTCTTTGTTTTGTTGGCACAACCTATCATGATGGGAATGCATTCTTGTAATTTTACACACACACATACACATTGGCTAAAAGATACAAATCTGAACTTTCCTCACTTATACGTGAGGAATTTCGTCTTAAGTTCATATTTCTTGGATGTAAAAAATTTACAGTTACAGTGAGATAATTGTACATTACAAAGTTTTAAATTAATTTTGCGTGTAGAAATTCAAATCGCCCATTAACATAAAACAACCTAACGAATTAATTCCTAATACCGTACACCGAAAATATACATAAACATAAGTGATGAGATTACCATTGATGTAAGTCATTAAACAGCGATGCAGGTATTTCAGGCAAAATACGTTGTAAAATATAATTATACTTGGTTTAGAGGCGGCTATTAATATTCTTGGCAAAATTGAGACTACAGAAAGAGTGAAAACATGGCATTAATCGGTTTTAATGGATGTTTTACTCCCATTGCCCGTCCCAGTAATAGATTACATTCGCTGATGAGAGAATTTGCAGGATCAATAATTATGTGGCTTAAAGTTTTTGTGTTAATAACTTTGTAAAAGAAGCTAATGTTTATTCAATATTTTAAAGATATAAAATTTAAATATTCGTAGACTTCTTGGTTGGCTTTTTTCATCCCCAGAAGTCTACGCCGATAGTGTGTGAATTAGGGTTTCTTTCCCGGGATCCCGTTCCATTTTAAGCTATTTTATATTTCCCGGGAAATGCTATTTGTCCCGGGAATTCCCGGGATTTTAAAAAAGTGTTGTTTTCGTTTATTTTGTGCTAAGATCTTTGTAATACTATTATAACTTATCAGAAGGTTATGCTTAAAATGTCTTTACTAACAGTAAATTATGGAAAAACTTCAAAATAATTGTTCTCTTTTAGTATGGCGCAAAGAAGCCCGGTCTCCATTACAAAGTTAATATCTTCAAAATACTTTTACAGTTTTATTTTTGTGTACCCTGATAATTCAAAGCAAAATAGCTTATAAATGAAATTTTATTGATAATAACGAAGTTTCTTTGCTGCTAGATGCGCTCAAGACAATTCACCTACATCAATAGAGACAGAGAGCATTTTATGCACAAGGACTTTTTGTTAATAAATTAAGAAAAAGACTAATTGACTGAAGCACAGATCACCTTCGTTTTCTTAAATCACATTACAAAAATTCATTGTAAAAATTATATTATTGTATTCATAAATATGAAATTGCAATAGAAAGGTTATAATTCCCAAATGTATGTTTCTCTCACCAATATTATTGAATTATTTGTAATAATCATAGAGCAAAATGTATTACATGTATGACTTGGAGTTGTTTTTAAGTAATAAACCGCTCCCTTAATTTTTTGGGTTATTTATTTAAAAATATTGACATAATTTATTACATCTCGGGATCCCGGGAAATCCCGGAACAAAGGCCGATTTCTTCCCGGGATCCCGGGACAAGCAACATGGTCAAATATGAGAAACCCTAGTGTGAATCCTTCACACTGGCATATTAAGTGAAGAGGAGTTTCTTCTTCTACACCACATCCTCTGCAAATGTCGGTCTCTGAGAGCACTATTATGTAGAAGTGTTTGTTTATACCACAGTGTCCTGTGGCGAGTCCTGTGGCTGCTCTGATTTCTACTCTGCTCATCCTGAGCATTTATTCTGTCTTTTCTTTGGAGACCATTGACAGGATAGCCTTAGAATGGGCTTTTCCTGCAACTTTTTTCAAAAAAGCATTATGCCCCTGTATTAATGTCAGTAAGACACCGCTTGGCTGTTCCATAGGATGCACCAACTGCGGGTTCTGGTCCGAAGAAAGGTGTCCCGCTGCCAATTTTGGTTAGGCGATCTGCCTTCGCGTTCCCTGGACACCAACCAGTTTAACATTATTTCTGTTTCCTAGCACGTTAAGTGCCCAAATGCAGTTCAGAACAAGTCCTGAGTTTACTTCTGACGGGCCAAGAGCTTTTAACGCTGCTTGGTTGTCGGACACTATGAAGATTCTTTTATTATTAAAATCTCTTTCTGATAGTGTTTCTGCACATACGTGCATAGCGTACACCTCGGCTTGAAATATTGTTGCACACTGGCCAATGCTTATAGATATGTCTTGTCTCAGTTGTGCTGCTCACCATATTCCGAACAATATTTAAAGATAAAATTAGTTGAAACAAAAATACAAGAAAGACAGCTGGGATGGTTGGGTCACATTTATAGGATGAAAGAAGAAACGTTAACCAGAAAAACCTATGAATCAAAATCACGGGAAAAAAAAAAAGAGGTAGACCGAGAAAAATCTGGCAAGACGAAGTAAAAAAAGCAGCAACAGCTCGAAACCTGAAATGGAAAGACATTAAAAAAGCTAGCACAAGACAGAAAAACATGAAAAAAAGTCAGCACAACACAACTTAACAGTCCTACAACTAGCAGTAGAAGGACTCATGACTAAATAAATAATAAGAAACAAAATATAAAGAAGTGAATATCGTGGGTTTACTGCAAAAACTGACCAAGTCAAATTTTTATGTTTTGATTTAATATGACTAAGTTACTAACAAAAGTGTTTTACACTACTAGAAACTGCCAAGTTATACAGGGTGCACCACGACCCTGAGATTCTTCGATAGCTCCTTTATTAATGAAAATATCAAAAAATGTTGAATACAAATATTGTGCAAACCTGTTTTCTACATAACCTAAAATTATTTTCAAATATACAGGGTGTTTCGTTAGACCGGCACATAAAAAATTTAATTTTTTTAAATAGAACACCCTGTATATTTTTACATTTTTTGATTTTTCTTAAAATTTACTTTAAAAAATGTATAAGGTTCTATGGGTCATAAGTCAACCGTTTTCGTAAAATTTACATTTTTGTAAAAATTTTGAGCGATACAGCACTTTCAATTTTTTTTTACATTAAAGTTATTTAAAAAAGCGGTAAAATTTCGTTTAAAATTTAGATTGACAATAGATTAATTAACACTTTCCGCTAGCTACATTTAAAAAATATTATACAGGGTGTTTTTTACGCTTGGTCAAACTTGTGAAACTTTAAACATCGATAAGTCATTTTTCTTAAATGCAACACCCTGTATATTATTATATTTTCTTGTAGAGAATTTAATTGTCTTTCGAAATTATTAAGCATGTCCTATACCTAAAGTTAATATTTTTCGAGCTATCTCGATTTTTATTAGTATTACTAAGGCAATTAAAATATTTTAAAGTGGGCCATGGACGTAAGTCGTAATTTTTCAAAGAATTTTTAAACAAAAGAATAAAAAGAGCTGCAACTTTAATTTTAGGCTAAAAATGTACCCCATTTTACCGAAATGTATCGTATAAATTGTTCAAGATTATGTCCTTGTTCTACGCACAGCCGTAGACCTTGTCTGAAAGACTCTAGCTCCCTTTATAACATTTCGGGGGTTATACCATCAAAAGCAACACGAATCCTGTTCTGCACATCTTCAGCAGTTGTTGGGGGGTCTTGATACACCTGTTTTATGGGTCCCCACAAAAATAAATCTATAGGGGTAAGATCAGGTGTCCTAGGTGGCCAGGAGATTGGTCTACCTCGCCCTATCCATCTATTACGATATTCTGTGTTCGGCAACTGCATTACTTGCTGTGTTGCTTTTAATGGTATAACCCCCGAAATGTTATCGAGAGTGCTAGAGTCTTTGAGACAACATCTACGGCTGTGCGTAGAACATGAACAAGGATATAATTTTAAACAATTTATACGATACATTTCGGGGTAAAAGGGTACATTATTGGACTAAAATTAAAGTTGGAGTTTTTTTAATTCTTTTGTTTAAAAATTCTTTGAAAAATTACGACACGTCCATGGCCCACTTTAAAATATTTTAATTGCCTTAGTAATACTATTAAAAATCGAGATAGCTCGAAAAATATTAACTTTAGGTATGGGACATGCTTAATAATTTCGAAAGACAATTAAATTCTCTACAAGAAAATGTAAAAATATACAGGGTGTTGCATTTAAGAAAAATGACTTATCGATGTTTAAAGTTTCACAAGTTTGACCAAGCGTAAGAAACACCCTGTATAATATTTTTAAAATGTAGCTAGTGGAAAGTGTTAATTAATCTATTGTCAATCTAAATTTTAAACGAAATTTTACCGCTTTTTTAAATAACTTTAATGTTAAAAAAAATTGAAAGTGCTGTATTGCTCAAAACTTTCATAAAAATGTAAATTTTACAAAAACGGTTGACTTAAGACCCATATAACCTTATACATTTTTTAAAGTAAATTTTAAGAGAAATCCAAAAATGTAAAAATATACAGGGTGTTCTATTTAAAAAAATTAAATTTTTATATGTGCCGATCAAACGAAACACCCTGTATATTTGAAAATAATTTTATGTTATGTAGAAAATAGGTTCGCACAATATTTGTATTAAACATTTTTTGATATTTTCAGTAATAAAGGAGCTATCGAAGAAGCTCAGGGTCGTGGTGCACCCTGTATACATTTATAACTGTAATTGTGCTTACAGTAAAGAAATACCTGATTTTACACAATATTTTAAACTTTATAGCCAATTTCTCAAAAACAACAGTTTCTGACTTGGTCAGTTTTTGCAGTAAGACGATATGTGTCTACATAAAACCAAATGAGAATACAAAGCCTTCTTAAACATTCTCTTAACATTTTTAAGTCGGTTCATACGCCCTTGAACCCAAAATGTTCGTTTTAATTATTCATGCTTACGCAATCCTCATTAACACAAATAAAATCTAATTACATCGCCAATTAACACCATCCTGCCAAAATTTATTTGTTTAATACAAAACTTGAATTCGGAGATTATATACATATATGCATAGCACCGCGATATTTATCTAAGCGATTCTCTTTTGTTAATTACATATGGTTCTTTAATGTACTGTTATCCTTGATGTTAAGATAAGTAAATAAAAAATGCCATAACGAACTGTATGATCAACGGTGAGTTTCTATAAATGAGCTGAAAGTAAATGTACACACAAAAATTTTATTGCTTGCTTTGTTACACAAGGAACAAGTGAACTATCGTCTTTGCACACGTGTTTGTAAGACACGCACAATAGAAAACAACTTTCAAATATTATTTACGACTTAACCTGCAAAGTTTATTGTGTATTTCGAACAGAAGATAAATGTATGTTTACTTTATTTATGTGCTAAACAGAACTAATTGAGTGTGGAGGTTTGAACGACCGTCTAGGAAAGAAATTTTAATGTTGTGACGCCAACTTGCAGATGTGTATGTGGATGACCATACTATATCGTTTACTGGTCTTTGAAGAGCAGATATTAATAACAATTAAATAAAGAACCAATTGATTTAGCACAGTTTACGCCACTTCAGTCCCTCTTTGTTTCACGTTAAGTTAAGACACCATAATTTTTTTACATTAAAAGCACTTCTTTACTAACAAACTAAAATTTTGGGCCAGTTATTATGACTTGCAGAGCATACAACAGTGTTATCCAAACGTAAATTCCCGGAAATTCCGGTTTCCTGGCTTGTTGATAATCGTATCAAGTTGTTTTTCCGTCTTCATGTAAACTGGAGGTAAAAAAACAATTTCTTCACACATGTAGAACAATCATGCACAGAAATGTTTATTTTAGAATTTACAAAAATGTTGCAAAACGAATGTAGCTAATCACAGTGCTGCACAAGTAGGGATGGCAATCCTGCAAAGTGGGATCCCGCAATCCCACGGGATCCCGAATGATTTTAGCGCATGCGAGATCCCGCACTAATAGCTGCGGGATTTGCAGGATTTGCGGGATTCACTTTTGCAATGCAACTGAAATGAAGGTGTTGGTGGGGGGATTGCCCTATGTCTTTGTTTGGTTAGTACACACAGTAACAGATATGTTAATTTACTTACAAAATCCTAAAAAGTACGACGAATTAAGAAAAACTGGAAATATAATTTTAAAGAAAACCGCGATGCGTCAGGAAATTAAAAAATTGCTGACAAGAGTTTATAAAATTGGAGAAAATGAAACTGAAGATGAAGAGTCTAATGACGAATCCCAACAACCTACTAATCTATCGTTGAAAGAAGAATTAGAAAACCAAATACAGAAAGAGAAGAAAAATTGTATAAAGATAGTAAAGAATGTGCCAGATACCGAATCTTTCGAGAAAATATTGAAGAAGGAAATGTCGGCCTACGAAAGTGACGGAGTTAGAGACAAGTTCCTGAGTATGACGTATAATTACTTGATGACCATATCGCCAACAAGCGTAGAGGCTGAGCGAGCTTTTTCTGCTGCTGGTTATATATATATGTATATATGTAGCCCTTTGAGAAGTAGATTGGGAGATGATACTTTGAGTAGTGTCTGCTTGTTAAGATCATACTTCTTGCAATGATTCATTTAAATTAATTTCAGTTTTTAGTTATTATTGTAATTTGTTATATTTGAAACTGACCAAACATTTCATTATTATTTTTGTATCATAATTGATTTTTATTTTAATAAATTATATAAAATACTATTTATTATTAGAAGAAAAAAATATCTTGTTACCTGAAGTCATAAAATGTCCTTAAAACTTAAAACCTGTTTTAAGTATATTGAAATAGTTTTGAACATTTGTAAACAAAGCCAACAACATATGATTTTTTTTATTTTCTAAATCTACATATATGATTTCAATTATTGTCGCTTTTTGAACTTATTTTTATAAAAATACTTGAAAGGAAGTATTTATGTCATTTTGTCATTTATAATGTGAACAAAATCAATTTCTATCATACAAAATTAATCCCGCGCGGGATCCCGCGGGATTTAGAACAATCTTGCGCGGATCCCGCGGGATTTAAAAGTGTGCGGGATTGCCATCCCTATGCGCAAGAGTATGGAAACAGAAAAATATCTAGAACCTATTACAGATGTTACAATGAAATTCGGTATCTGACAATCATCGTATGTTACAGATTCGATTCGAGTATTGAGGTTGTAACACGGCTTTCGGTTCAACCGGAAACGGAGCCAAACTTTAACATTTTAAATAAATTTGTTATACTTTTGAATTTCTCTTTAAATTTACTTCAAAAATGTATGAGGTTATGTGGGTCTAAAGTTTACCGTTTTCGTAAAATTTACATTTTTATGAAAATTTTGAGCGATACAGCACTTTCAAAAATTTTCGACATCTATAAACTTTAAAGATGCAGTAGACATTTACTTGAAATTTTGATTGACAATAAATTAATCAACAATTTCAACTGGCCACATTTAAAAAATATTAAATAGGGCGTTTTTCACGCTTGGTCAAACTTATGCAACTTTAAGCATCGAGAAATCATTTTTCTTAAATACGCACCCTATATTTTTGTAGACAGTCTTATGGAAAATTTAATTGTCCTTCAAAACATTCAGTCTGTTTTATACCTAAAATTCTTATTTTCAGGGATATCGCGATTTTGTTGTTGATTATTAGGGCAACGTAATATTTGATCCCTTTAGCTATTTACATATTTTGGGGCATATATCACTTCAGAGTAAGGGTTGAAGCAGCTTTAATGCAAATAAAAAAATTCCCTTGAAAGTAAAATCGACGTATATGGTTGAATTTTTTTTTATAAATTGGCAAAAATTCGAGTCGATTGTTTTTAGTTTGCCATTGTCATTGCGTCAACGTTTTAATATTTTGTACAACTTACTGATTAAATTAAGTAGATTTCGCAAAAAGAAACTTCTACATGGTTTTACTTCTATAGCTACGATTTATAAAATTTCCCCCAGCTCTTGCAGTATTTATATGATCAGAATGGATCAAAATAACTTCAGAAAACTTCTGGGAATATGGTGGATGTACCAAAAATTGTCATCCAAGAACATGAAGAAGTTTTTAAACAGACTTTTCAATGTGTGGTTGTGCACTATCTTGCTGCAATATCAGCTCTCTTCTGTAGAAACTAGCATGTCGTTTTTAGTTGGTGTTAGCTAAAAACGATCAAGCGGCCTGTACAACTCAGCAGAAATCATTGATGAGGATTTAAAACCACAAAATAAATTACTTCTTGAAAACGTAACACTATGTAATGCAAAAGCTACACAAAAAAGATTTGGGAACTGGGTTGGAGAACAAAGTTTTAATTTTATCGGATATGTGGAAGTTGGTCAAAAATTACAATATTTGACCCTAACAAACGAGTGAAGTTAAATAAATGTTTGAAAGAACAAATTATTGACCTTCAAAGGTTGAAAAAAAAAGGAGTTGTTTTTTAATTGTACATAATAAACTAGAGCAGTGGAGCAATCAAAATTATTTGCTCCGGACTCCGCTCCTGCTCCGGGCAAAAACCTATTGCTCCACTGCTTCGTGCTCCAGCTCCGTGCTTCGCTCCAAACCCCTGTTTGCCATATTGCAATATCACCCGGATGTGTCTTTAAGCAGTTGTTGTTGATTCAATGTGCAACATTATATTTGAGGGACAATTTTATAAATATTGGCGTTGATAGCCATATGAAAGACATATGGAAAAGTTGTGGAGAATGATGGAAAACATAATATAATGGATTTAATTTGCTAAAAACTTGCATTAGTTATGAGGATACTACTTAATTTCCACTTTTATCCTGCAAAAATTGAATCGTAGAACTGGCGTGTGCTGCAGTAAAAGTCCCCTTTAAACGAAGCAAAGCAACAAGCCGGATTAAATTAGTTTCTCAATGAACGTAACTGAAATGGTTCTTTTCCGACAAGGAACACAATAGGTGATTATATCGCCTCGAACAAATTAACATCGCAAGACACCGTAACAATACCGCTCTGAATTCGCATAAGTAACGACATGCTTCCCACCTTTCTATGTTAATGTGGAGTATAATTGTATCCCCCACCAAAAAAAAAGTCGTAGATTACCTCAGGCCAGACAATGACGGCGCTTCCTTAGTCTAAAATGTTTTCTTTCGGAGAAAAGTCTTCGTACTAACCGCGAATTTTAAATCGCCATTGTTTGTCGACGCGGGGTGATTGTGGCTAAGTGCGAGACGGTGTTTCGAGTGTTGAAAATATTGTACATGTAACAAGGTTTTTAACCCCATTAACATGTTATCTCTACTGCGTTTTAAACATTATTCATTTCTGAACAGGATATAGCACATGTCTTGTAACAACTACGGGTTATTTAAGCCTTTTAGACTAGAAGTCCATGGCGTTACCGATAATTGTCACAATAAATTCAATATGGTTACGATATTATGAATATTATGTTTCGTGAAATATAAGAATTTACATAATTGCGTCCAAAGCATATATTAAGAAAAAATAGAAAGTATTGAAACACATGCAGTCCTCAGTCATACTAATAACACTACAATTCATTAATTTTTCTTGATACAATGTTTTATTAAAGATATTTTGATGAAGGAAATGTAAAATGTAAATAAGCAGGTGGTACGAAAAATATTTACATATTAGCATGTTCATTTTACAACAAATTAAGTCGCCTTAATACTGACAAGTTTAATAAAACACACTTTTATTTAAGTATCTCCTGTAGAAATGTTTACTCAGTTTCGAGATTCGCGTCTCTTCTCCAGTGCCAGTCTTATTTATTGAATAAATAAAATTGCTACTGTTGAGTCTAAAAACTGGTATAGCATTTCTACAGAAGATTCTGCACAAAATAGATAAGTGGTTTTTGATTAAACTTATTTGTATTAATATACAGGGTGTCCCAGATTACATTTCCAGCAACTTTTTTAATAGGAAGAATACTCAATACTTATCACAAAAAAATCAAAAAAACCTCATTTATGTTTAATACAAATAGGTTGTTAAATGATCTTACCAAATTTGAAATATTAAAGCAAATTAGTAGTATTTGTTTTAACTGCTGTTGACTTAAGTAAAGAATTTAGAGAAAAACTGTAAACATTATAGTGTTATGCACTTAAAGAATGTTTCATTAGATTAAACATTTAGTGAAACAGAAAACCAGTTAAAATTTTAAACATAGGTCCAATTAATACATATTAGAATTACTCGTACATTCTTAAGGATCATGTATTAATATAACTTAGTTATATCCAAAGATTATTGTAGAAATGCTACTGGAGGAAAAATTTGTCTTAAGGCTGGTATGCATTGCTACAAGAGATCGTTCGAAAAATAGATTAATGAAACCTTTTTATATTAAGATTTATTAATTAAAAGTTAAGTAAGACCAAAACTGAATAAAAACTGTGGAAAAATATTTTAATTTAATTTTTTTAGCATGCAGACTCTAAAAAGTATTTTTTGGTGTTAATTTTGTTAATTTCCAATTTTGAAAATACCCATTTAAAAAAATCTTTCAAATAAATTGGTGTTAGTTTTGTACAAAAATCAATCAATTTGTATTTAGGGCACACATTTTAGACTTAAATATAGGTAATTAACATCAATAAATACGACATAAAAGCTATTTTGTACTGAAAAATATTTTTTATTGCACTAAAGATTCGAATTTTTCACATTTTTTTTATCAATTGAACTAACAAAATGGCAATACTATTTGATATGTATATCGAGACTGTTTAGTATTTCTCAACAATATATCAAAATAAACTACGTATACAGCAATTACTATCAAGTCATAAGGGTATCTAAAAAACTAAGTATGTATTTACAAAAAAAAGGAAATGATTTCCCAGCGTTAAAAATTATAAACTTATTAAAATATTACTATCATAAGTTCAAGATGCTGCAGTTGTTTATCTACTACATGAAGCAACGAAAACAGACAGTTCTCTAGCTGAAAGCTTATTTTGTTCATGTAAATTTCGTCGTTAAATATTTTTGCTAATGTATATCATCTCAAAATTATTTTCTTTCTTCATCAGTAAATCCCAACAATATCGCGTTGAGAGTAAACTTCTACAAAACCGTTTAATTCCATTGCAAATATGCACACGCTTAGATACTTTACGTTAATTTGCATTAATTAAATTGCGGTTTCGATTGTTGGAGAAGATAATAATGTAGTTTATGGTAGTTTATTGCTGATACAGCAATTTATAAATTTACATTACGTTATAGTCCAAAGATTTTGCAATATTTTGACGCTATTAAGATCAGCCTGGATACCTTACGGTATTTTTTGGAATTTAAATAGCAAAATTGCAAATTAAAGAAAAAAACTTCAGGAATAAAGTGGTTGAGATAATGATTTAGTCAAATTATTGGTTATAAAAACCTAAAAATCCCGACTTTTTGCTCTCTAGAATCTAATATCCCTATAGAAACATCGAAATTTGCCCACCCTGTACACCAGTAGAAGAGTTTAAGACGATGTAACGATTGTGTATTGTTTTTAAAGCTGTTTGCTTTTTTCTAGTAAATTTGGTACTTTAGCATCACAAGTACATTGTTCTAGCACCAAAAAGAACCCTTTTCTTAATAAATTAAACATCAAAACCGTCTTAATTCGGCTCATATCCAGAAATTTGCCAATATAAAGTAATACTTAATAAAATATGTAAATTTTCTCGATGTTTTGATGAATACAGAAGTGACAAAACTTGGAAAACTGTCTAGACAAACAACCTTCAACTATTTTGCACCAAATTATCCAAACCAAGATGGTATGGAGCTATATCATTAACGCCACTTGACCATTGTTTCATTCTATTAACGTATTGTTTTTCGTACTAATTTACATTTCCAATCCATGATTGTTGTTCAATTAAACTGCACCAATCACCTTCCTCAACGTGCCTTATTTACATCAAGTCTCGGCGCCAAGTACCGCCAACTTCTAGAGAGGAGACATACGCTATATCCTTGTCCGATTTAACAATGTTTGAACGTACAAATTTGTCCAGGAATATGTAGGATTTCCATCAATAAACGGGTGATAAAGTTGTATTGGTTTTAATGTACAGAGTGTTCAATAATAATGTCGCCATGTAATGGCTACGAGTCGAACAGTGCGGCAAGTAAAACAGGGAGAACGACTAAGAAGATCTCAAAATTCGTTATCGCAGCTTTCGGCTCCAGAGCAATGTTTAGCGCCAATAGACAACAGCAAAGTTGCATCTTGTGACTTAACTGGTAGGTTATACTAAACTTAAATAAAATACCCGTAATTAAACCATAAGGAAAGGGCGTCTCGGCAATGGCAACTTACGATTCTTAAACATTTCAGAACAAAATTTGCAGTTGTTTATCGAGTGATGATCTTAACCCATAATTTGTAAATAAACTGATTTAAATCCCTTAAGTTCTTGTGGGTTCATGATTTACTGTTTTATTCTTTCCACTCTCCTCTGTTTCTGCTTTGTTATCCTTTGATGTTTAATTGTTCTAGATTTTCTTGTACTTTTCTTTTCCATTGTGTCCTTGCTGTTTTTGTTTACGGCCATAGTTCCACTGGGTTTCTTTCTGGATTTATCCTTAATACGTCTCCTAGCCACCTGGCTTGTGTTAAGATTGTTCTTACAATGTGTGATCCATCACCTTTAATTTATTATTGGTCTGTTTTCCCATCACCCTTCCTCTTGTTTATTACCGTACAATTTTCTTAATATTCTCTTCTCATTTTATATTGTATTCTAATATTCTCTCTTCATAGTCTTATTTTCCCGATGATAGATTACAAGAGATAAGTTATATGCAAGGCTTGTATAAATTGGAGTTCAATTTTAATGCAGTCTTGTTGCTTGCATAATTTAAGTCAAAAATCTTTTTACAACCAAGAATAGTTAATCACTAATGGTATTTATTATTATTTCCGCGGAAGTGGTCCCCTTCCGGGTTCCTGTACTGCGACCTATTGGTCTATTGTACCTTCTGGTGATAACCCCTTAAAGAAGTCCTGTGTTTTTAAAAACTCGAGGATTTTCTTTAATGGTGTTTGTCTCAACACTTCTTCGCTGGCTTTTCCCATTCCTAGATCGTGTGTGAATCCTTCACACTGGCATATTACGTGAAGAGAAGTATCTTCTTCTTCATCACATCCTCTGCCTATATCGGTCTCTGAGAGCCCTATTATGTAGAAATGTTTGTTTAGCCCACAGTCCTGTGACGAGTCCTGTGGCTGCTCTGAATTTTACTCTGCTCATCTTGAGCATTTCTTCTATCTTTTCTTTGGAGACCATTGACAGGATAGCCTTAAGCCTAGTCCAGATTGTAAACAAATGTTTCGGAACGATATTGAACACTGTGCCTAAACAGTTGCGAAACATTGTTTCGGAACAATCTGTATACGTTGTTCCGCGTCCAGACTAAAGCCAGTGTTTCGGTGTTTCTCAAGTGATTATCATGTCTAGTGAGACTATTGCAGGAATTTGTGCTGCCAATTTATATATTTTACTTAACGGTCGAAGCAATAAAGAAAGAAGAAGGTGGTGGATACGGAAAGCACTAATATAAGGCACCAGTTATGGCAATGAATGAAGAATGGTGAAGAACCACTTTTCTTAGTGCCTTGCAGTTTTTTGTGTTCCAGTCGAAATTGGGATTTTAGCATATGCACTTTCTTTTCAACTTCAGCAACTGTTACATCACATGATTGCGCAATATTTCCAAAAGCATCCCTCTTTTTATTCCTATTTTTGTATTCACCACATGTGACATCCCACAAACAAGATGTGCTATGCACTTTTTCTATCAGTTGTGAAGTTTGTTCTTGATTCAACATTGTAATAAATATATAACCAAGAATCACTCTAACCAAAACTCTGTTTGACTGAACCGTGTTTGACAACAGACTTGTTCAAATGTTCCAATGTTTCCCATATAAACGGGAAACAAGGAACAGGGCTTTTTTTGTTTCGTAACATTAGTGAAACAGTTCCGAAACAAGCTAGAAACAAAGTTGAGCTGTTCCGAAACATCGGGAACATTGTTCATGAACACTGTTTTTGTTTACAATCTGGACTAGGCTTTAGAATGGGCTCGTCCTGCTACTTTTTTCCATATGGGTATCATGTCCTTGTGTTAATATGTCAATAAGACACCGCATGACTGTTTCATAGGATGTACCAACTGCGGCTTCTGGTCCGAAAAAAGATGTCTCGCTGCCAATTTTGGCCAGGCCATCTGCCTTCTCGTTCCCTGGTATATTAGTGTGCCCTGGGCACCACACCAGTTAAACATTATTCCTGCTTCCTAGCACGTTAAGTGCCCGGATGCAGTTCAGACAAGTTTTGAGTTTACTTCCGACGAGCCAAGAGCTTTCATCATTAATAGGTCAATAAAGAATTATTTTACTAAAAACAAATCTCTACTTTCTCAAACTCTATTAGTCCTACTGGAAGTCGTAATAAGAAAATTTTCTTCAAATACACAATTCAAAAATTGACCAATGTAAACTGAAATTTGTTTGTCTTTTATGGCAATATTTTATGCAGCACTGTACATTTTTGGCACTAAATTTTTGATACATGTTAAACAACCTAAGTCTGTGGTGTCACTTTACTTCTTTTTAATAACTGTTCGTTTGCGGTATAATGATTTACATACTATAACAGTGATTCTCAACCTGTTGGTCGCAAAATGTCACAAAGGAGAGCACGAAAAAACCGGAAATCAAAAGCAAAACTGTTTAATAAAACAACAAAAATACAATAACATTAAATACATACTGAAAATGATAGCAGTCTTACGCACAATAGATTCCTATTGAACCTGATAACTAGTGTTCCAGATTTCAATGTATTTTAAAAGTAGATTAGCAAATCGATTCCGCAAAGATTTTCGTTGAATAAGAATGTTTTTATTAAAAGTGGATATTAAGTATTTATTTAAAAAAAGCAATTATTGTGAACATTTTAAATTAACTCTTGATCTATTACCATTGTCTGAATCGAATCGAAAACATTTTAATTTTTCGTTTGTTATTAAAGCTTTAAAAACATCTATTTATGTGTAAATTTTTATAAGGCGCTTATTTTTTATTTATAATATGATGACTTTATCCGCGTTAAGTCAAGCGAAAGTGAAGTTACAAAGCCGTAAACCGTAACAAAATATTCGCACATAATTAGTTCCTTGTTCCCAAACGATCCATTTTCATCCAATTACTTTTTTAATCATATATTGTTGCAATTCATAACATGAGTTGCAGGGAAAACGTAAACAAAATTTTTAACTAAATGTGTTGATATAACTGTAAATGCTCTATACAAACACGTTAATTGCATTGTTGCCACAGAGCTTAACCGGGAGGGTAATTAAAAATGCTTAATTTTATCTCACAATTATAAACTTATATTAAGTAAGCTTTAATGCTTTATTTAAATAAAATGTGATAAAATAATCTATTTATAATTTTAATTGCGCCTGTTACCGTTTAATATTATAATTCACTGATTATTACTGAGAATTCGTTTAGCTTACGTTGGTTAAAAAAATTTAGCAACACTTTTTATTTAAAAAAACAAATTAGCTACGCACACGTGTTTAAGATTTTTGTTAAAATGCTTAATCAATTAATTTTTAATCGACTCATTGATCTGGCACGTCACAACGTTGTTTAATCGACCGCGTTTCTGATTAGCATAGCTTAAGAAAATAATATTCAAACTAAACATTTCGTTACAGCTTCTCTTTTAATTTTAGATAAAAAAGTATGAAAACTAAATTTCTTCATCCGTTGCCTTTTCAAAAATATTTCAATTAATTTTAATATTTAAATTATCAACACCATATATGTAGTTTTGGTCGATGTCGAGAAAGCATTTGACAGCATCCCAAGAAAAGAGGTATGGAGTAGTCTTAGATAAAAAGGAATTAGTAAAAAGCTAAAAAAAAGTATATACAGAAAAAATAGAAATTATGCTAGAACAGGAAACCTACAGTCAGAGAAGCTCGTAACCAAAGAGAGACTGAGACAAGGGGGAGTACTGAGCCCAACTCTGTTCAATTTAGTCCTCGGAAAGTAAAGAAAGAAACGAAGGGTAAAACAAAGAAACTATAAGGATGGTATAAAAACATGCAAATAGTAGAAATAGTGGAGTGCTTTTGCCGACGACTTGATCATCTACATCTACGCAAACAACGAAAAAGAACAAATGAATTTAGACGTCTGGAAGACAGCATTAAAAAAGAGAAACATCAAAATAAATATCGCTTAAACCAAAGTTCAGACAATTGGGAAGAGATAATTAAGCATAACAATAAAACTAGATGGAAAAGAGATAGAGCAAATAGAAACATTCAAGTATTTGGAAGTAAATATACATAAGGATGGAAAGGAAGAGGCTGAAATCAACAATAGAATACAGAATACAACTAAACTCTTCTACACAGTTAAGAACACAAAAAGAAATATCGAAGAAAACGGAAATTACAGTGTACAACACAATATACAAACCAATTCTGACATACGGATGCGAAAGCTGGGTGTTAAGCAGTCAAATGAAAATCATACAGGCGCTAGAAATGAAGTAGGTATTTAAGAGGCGTCAAAGGTATTACCCGGAATAGATAAAATACGAAATGAGACAATAATTATCAGAGCAGAACTCACTCTTAAACCAGTTTTGGAAAGCATAGAAAAACAAGATCTAAAGTTGTTTGGGCATCTAGTAAGGATGGAGGATGGAAGACAAACGAAAAGAATATGGCTAGCCAAATCTACACAGAAAAGACAAAGAGGGAGACCTAAGAAGGCATGGATTCAAGTGGTGGCTGAATGTTTGAAGGATAGAGGAATATCCTTAAGTGAGGGGATGAGGATGGCAAGGCACAGGAAAGAGTGGGCAGTGTTTATTCATTAAAGTGGTTGGTGTTCTGTAATGTACCTTAACACCTTCGGGTAAATAAGGTTGTTAATTAAAAAAAATTATCAACCACAAAAAAAATTATTTAAAAAGATAAACGTTCAATACTTCTATGTATTTTCACGTACCATCTTGAGGTAAAAGCTGTACCTCACTTTCATACTTCGGGGTTTTAGTCCATCCCTCAAAGCGCCTTCGAGTATGCAGTTTACGCACAAAAATCTGATATTTCCACAAAAATTGCACCTGTCACTTTAGAAAAAAAAAACACTAGCGGTAATTGAATAGCTAAGTAATTTCTTTGACCATTGCCTCGACAGAAGTTAACCTAGAAAACTAAGTTGGGTTGCGCATAATCGTAAGGAAGTGTGATAAGAAAATTATTACTATCATTTTAATGCAATGAGATTATTTACTGATAGTGTTGTTATGCCATAAAAATGCAATGTGGCGACCATTAGAATTAAAAAATTCCTATCGCATCTTTAAAATAAGTATTGTATGTCGATTAATATATTATTTATTTAATCAGCTCTTCAGGCAAAGCTGGCCCATATCTTTGTAACATGTTTTACTACTTTTTAAAGAAATTCTTTGTCAATTTTTTCATTCTTTAAAACACTTAGTTCCTTCAGGTTGTTTTCCTCCGCCTCTAATTATTTTGTCCGGGTTCTTCCCCTCGTCCTTCTTCTCTTTCCTTCTCCCTTAAGTACTTGTTTTTTGTCCTTATTTTATTTTCTCCCCCTCAAGTACTTGTTTTGTTGTTCTTTTCTCCGGCAATCTTAATATATATCGCAGCGTCCCATTCGTTGTATCTTTACTACATTCATTAGGTATATTTGATTGATCACATAATTTCTCCAGTTCTCCATCGTTCTCTTTCCCTTTGCCCCCCAAATATTTTCCACAGTACCTTTCTTTCCCAGATCTGTAATGTTTTCCTTCCTGTTGATTCATTTTCCACATTTCACCCCTGTACGTAACTATTGGTGTTATAATTGTTTTGTACATATTAATTTTTACTGTCCTTGAGATATTCTTTGACCTGATTACATGATCTAATGCCGCTAGACATGTTGAGCCTTTGGTGATTCTTTCTTGTATCTCAGCTTCCTCTTCCCCTATAGTTGAATTTATCCACTATCAAATTTACATTGCTGGCCATTCAGTTTCATAAACTTAACCACATAAATTATATTAAATTAAAATAGCCTAAACTTCAAATGCTGTTTTAAGCTTACATTATTGGTGATAAAAAAGTTGTAAAAAAATTGAAATTAAAGTTTATTTTGCAAAATATTTTAGAAACTGGACATTTTAAGTTTAAATTAATTTAGACATAAAAGTTAAATAGATAAGTTTTCACATTTGTCATGTAGGTTTCTATTTAGTTAGGTTAGACGATAACAATATTACTTTTTGGCACTTGAACGCTGTCTATGGCTGATATGCATTTTCCTTCATGAAAACCTAAAGATAATGCGATTCAGGCAGTCAGAGTCAATTTTAAAAACACCCAAATTTTTGTTTAGACTTAATTTAATTTAATACTAACAGCACAATCGTATTACCAACGCCAACAATATAGTTTGCTAAAAACGTTATGAGAAAAATGAGTGAGACATTTAACTTAATAGAAGCTTACTTGGCGGAAAATTTAGTGTAAATGCAGCGCAATCAACAATTATTACAAAGTGTTTAGTACTTTTGTTAAGGAACTATATCAAGAGACACCCTAACTAAAACAACTGATTAAATATCGTTTAATTTATTGATGAGAGTACATTTTTCTTGAAAAATATCTTTACTAGATTGGAGACTAATGTTTGTTCATCGGTAGATTTCCTAATAGAACCTGCAACTAGCCTTAATAAATTTCAAAAATAGACGCGTTATTTAAATAAGTATGTAGTAAACTTATAAATATTTACGATTATCATTAAGTTAAATGTTTATTATACTTATCGAATCAGCTCTCTTTAAATGAATTATTTAAAATACTAAGGTTCGTTTAATGCTTATGAGAGTTCATCAAAGAATTTCTCGGTATATCACCTGTTAATCCGCCTCTAAACCGCAAGTTTCCTAAGAAAATTACAATAATATTGTACGCTATATTTTAAATTCCCCCAGCTAAGGTATATATTTATCCTGCCGTGATGAGTTAGTGCTTGCGGTCATGTCGTGAACTTGATATATGGAGCTAAGGCGAGTCGCGTGATCGTGATCTTCCAGTTACTTAAGCCTGAAACTCACGCTTCTGCAGACAATCGCTGTACGGTTTCCTGGTTGGAACATATTTCTTATCTAATTTGTTTCGTTTTTTTTTGCAGTTGAGGTGGAAGGGTATGGGCCTTATAAACCCGTGCCTCCTCCTAAACCGCTTCCTCAACAAAGTACAACTTGCCAAACGCCACCCCCTTACAGGATGCCCCCATATCCTCTCTACAGTGAACCAAATATACCAGGAGCTGCAGGTTTGGATACACCCAATGCAACGTCTAGTCCTGCCGACCCACAAGGATTACAGACACATTCAAGTAAATTTCCGGTGAGTTAACATTTATTGAAAGTATACTAGCTTTTCCTCCATTTGATGTAACATAATGTATCTACAGCCAACTCTTTTTTCAAAATGTTTGTAGTAAACTTTAATATAACGTCACGTGGCTACCTATTTGGGTATCTCCAGGCGCTACCCGACCAACAATATTAGTAGTCACAGTGTATTTGAGCGTTTCCAAGGGCAAATGGAATCATTCGTCTAATAACAGTAAATAAAACCGAATAAAAAATACTCTAATGTCTTCTCTGGAAACCCATATACACTTACAAAATTTAATTCAATTCAGTGGTTCTCGAATTATAAGAGAACTGGCACACAGATAGACAGAGAACATTCTGTAGATTGGGAAAAGGATGATATCTACCATACGTAGTACATATTTTTTTGTTTAAACACCAAAAATTACATGACATTCTTTTTATATTGTGACGGACCGTACTGTACATAGGTCGCACTGTTGGGAAAAAGTACTTATTACTCTTATATTTATTGTTGTTAATTATGGCTCGTGATCGTCTTTGTATGTTGGTTGGACCCTCAAACGTTGTTTTACGTAGTACACAGGGCTAGAGTAATTATTACACAGTAAGAAACAAATAAAACAACAATTTTAACGACAAACTCCTTTATTTTTCGACCGGCTGTACATATCTCGTGGGTTGGTTCTTAACTACCCCAGCGCGACTGTCCCAAGATTTTAGGTTCCCTGTTGCTAGCCCTTTTTTATTGTAGTTGCATCTTTGTCATTCTTTCCTATAAACACATGTTTGTGAGAGTAGTTTGTTCTACTTATAATGTACAACTTTATCAACAAATCGTTTGTTGATTGACGAAACCCAAATGCTGGCGTTGTAGGACCCAAATTATTTTAACGTTGATGTGTTTTACTAAAGTTGAAATCCTCATAACTTGGCTCTTTTGAAGTGTTAAATGTTTTAGTAACTGATGCATCAGCATTTGTTGCAATGTTATTCATTTAAAAGTAAATGAAATAACATTGAAGTAAAATAAAATAATTGATCTCAGGCGGGGTGTCACAATATCTGTTAAACAATTAAAAATTTCGATTTCTCCTGATTTAAAAAAATCGTCAAAGGTGGGCGATAAATGAGGAACACAGTTAAACGAAATGTTAAAGATTATTAACGTCATTACGAAGTGAGAAAGTACTTCCAAGCGTGATCTATGAAACTCGAATTAATTAATAATAATTGCAATTACTTTATTTACAAAACATTGCACATAAAATCGCAATGAATAATTTATTATACCAATTTTGTTTTCATAATACTAATTGTAATGTTAAATAGAAATTTATCGATAGCAGTTTTCTCTTTTTAACTTCCTTTTAATTGTAATATAAAGACAGTTTTCATTTTACACTATTACACTAATTTTTGGTACAATTCTTGTCATTAAATTTAGGTAATTATCTAAATCTAAATAGTTCTATATTTTTACCATTACACTAAATCTTTAGTGTGGCTACTAATATTGTTAATTTATGCAAAATTTACGCAAAAGTTCAATAATAACACAGTTTTTGAACAACTACACATAAGCAAAAACAGCTTGGAATATTAGAAACAGCAAATAATTAAAAAACTTAAATACAATCAAATTCTATAACTCTTAAATTATAATGTAGGAGCAATAGGGATTCTCCATTTAAGGCATAATTTATTTCTTGCATTTCATACGTTTTGTTTAAGTGTTAAATGAATTTTACGTTCATCGCGAAGAAACTAACTAAAATCAAAATCGAGTATCGATATGCACACATTATCAGTGCATAAATCATATTATTATAAAAGGCTGTGCATTCCATTTGGAGCTCTACTGATTATTTTTCGGATAGTCACTCCGCTATTTCTGTTCTTTCACTTCCCAGAGGTTGTTGTTTGTCTTTGAATCTTGTTCGACTTGCTTCCATGTTTTCCTATTAAGCCTTTTCTTTTTCCATCCTGTTATTCCTATTTTTCCTATATCAACTATCACTTGGTCTTCCCAGCGCATTTTTGGTCTTTCTCTCGATCTTGTCCCTTGTGCTTTCCATTTTGAGATTCTTTTTAGTATAGACTGTCCTTATTTTCTACTTATATGTCCATACCATCGAATTCTTGCAGCTTTTATTTGACTATATCTTCCCCTTTTAGTATTATTCATTTATTTTTCTCGCCCATAAATGTTCCTCACTACTTTTCTTTCAAAAATTTTCAAATTTTCTTCTCTCTTCCTTGTCATACACATCGTCTCTGCTCCGTAGATCACCATAGGTCGTATCGCTGTTTTATAGATTCGCATTTTTGTATTATTACTGATTTTCTTATTTTTCATGTACGTTTTACCTTCATCATATTATAACCTGATTAGATATAAAAGTCAACAATTGGCGCCGATTAACCAGCAACCGGCCATTCCCGGTGCATCCCTAATTGCAATTAACAAGTAACTCTTCATTTTCTCACCCGTCTTATTCGTTTGTTTAACATCATTACTGCACATAACATTTTATTTTAGTTTATGACATGATCATATATCATCATATAACATATAATTGAAGGTACGAATGTCCCTAATTGTGAGAAGCTTCCCATAAACTGCCATGAGAAGTACAAAACGGCACCATAAATATAGCACCGGGCTCTAAACCTTTTGTCAATTAACGCCACAGTAAACAGGCACTGCCAACTGCGATTGCAGATTAAAATAACGGTACTCAATTGTTTATAAAATAATTAATATTAATTTAACCTGGCTTTGTCATGCTTGATCGCTGTAGTGAGAAAAATCTTATTGTGTTATTTTCAATCATTGTTTTAGCCATTCCTATTCAAAGCAAACACTCATTCTATCGTCATTATTTTAGCTTTTCAATTAAACTGGGTTTTGGGCATGCCCATAGAAAATTTCCTGCTTCTTACTGAAAATTATTATTGCCTTACGGGCTTTTGAAAAGACTCGGAGATTAATTTTTCTTGTCTGCGCTTTTGTTCCTTAATTAAAGTTCTCGGTCTTTCATCATCCGGCCTTTTGAAAACAACACGCATCGCGTATTTTCAACGTGTTTTGTTCTGGGAAATGCGTCAAAACCGCAATAATGACATAAAAATATCGTCGCTCATTACAATAATAATATATCAAGTAACAACAATAAACAACGATGCGGAAGTTAACCTCAAACAACGAAGATAATGAGATGAAATCGGTCCGTCTATTAGTTAGTAGTTTTTTGCCGCTTTTGGAAAAAAGTGAAGTATCTTAGTGAGTGTTAAACCGTTGTAATATAATTTGAAATGATTGTTGCCTTTAAGCTTCACGTCAAAAATAGTATATGTTTGATCAAGATAGCTGGGTATAAATTACATTTCGCTTTGAAATTTGCCGCTCGGTTGTTGACGATAAGCTCAAGAAATGTTTTGCGTTCTTCCACAGAAATCAATAACTATCGATTAAGTATAAAATAACGTTTTTTTTTACACGGGCAAATAGTTTCAAAAACAACAGTGACGTCTATAGTAGCAAAGATAAAAGATTTTATCATAAATCCTATACCAATGATAATAAAATTTCGAATCCATATTTCAAAGGCATTCGAAGCGAATTTTCCTAATTGTAAAGGCATCCTATTAATCTATTTTTGCCCTAAATGGTTTGCGTATTTGAAGTATAACATTTTCTAGGGACAGCCTAAATCAATCCGTTCGTGCATATTGTAATGAAAAATTTGCTTAAAGGGTTCTTGAGTTGCCCATTTTATGGATTGGTTTTTTCAATTTTCCTACATATTTTGTTATTGTATCGTTCGTAAAAAATGTTTTAGCCTATTAGTGATATCGCCATTTTATTTCAGCTTTGTACAGCCCTTAACTCTTCACCTTTATTCTTGTTTTTTGTTTGGGCGAGTGCAAATTTTTGTCCAAACAAAAATGAATGGCTAACACATCAATTTTGTCTCAAAAAGTCTTGAAGAGCTGTAAAAAATAGTTTTAGACCGTTTTTGGACACATTAAAGATGAAAATACATTGCTAAGGGCGTACTTTACATATTTTTTTAAAATATAAAGACCATGATAAACTTTTCGAATTTTTCCAAAAACAATATGTAGGCTATACAGGGTGATTCAAATTCGAGGGCGACTATGGGGATCTCGCTTATTACTGAAGATAAAGGGTAGGTTAAAATTTGGCAAAGTTGCTAAATTTTATGCTCAACAATAATATCCCAGATTACAGGTTTCTTTAAATTAGATGAATTATTCCTTAGTATAAGAGGAGCCACAATCAATTTTTAAAAGTACAAAATTTCTCGTATTCAGATGTTATGGCAAAAAGTATGAAAATGTCGAATTTATTTTTTCTCTCATAACTTTTTTGTCATAATCATAAATCAATTTTATTTGTACCTTCTAATGGTGCTTTTTTATGTAGAATGTAACTGTTGCCTTAGATTTTTGTATCACTATTCATTTTTGAGATAATACCCCTAACTTCATTTTTTATGGGTCGTCAAGTTGGCTTTGGAATAGTTCGATGTGCTTTTTTTTCTCTTTCTAACGAATAATAACATAGCTCCGAAATTTCTTTGCTGAAGTAAAGTTATCCAACAATAAGGCAAATTATAGTGTATGTAGCCCTTACTAAAAAAATTATAAAGTTTTTGCAACTTCCACTTTTGGTTATGGTTTGTTTTAAATTATTAAAAGGTTCTAAAGCTTTAAAACCACACAACTTACAGCATCACACCACAAATACTATTCAACGCTTGACCAAATTACCGTTTCAAAAGTCATTTAACTTATTCATTTACTAGATTTTAGCATCGTCATGAAATTTTATTACGCAGTTTAAAGGTAAGGATAACTGCAGAACAGTTAACTAACGCTATAGTTGGATGATAGTCTTCAATAAAACACCATAAAGTCTTTGTAGCTAATCGATGATCGCATTCATCGAAGAACTTTGGCGCCTATTAAACTCCCATCAACATTTAAAACAGGTTAGTCTATTGGTTTAATAACCCAATTAATTATTTTAAACGTGAATATTTAAAAAAACGGTGATATGCAATCCTGGGTTAATAATTTTGTAGATGATTACAGTAATTACATATGTATGCATCAATGGAGGCAAAATTTGTAACGGCGTCGAGCTATTACCAAGCAACACGTTCTTGTAGCAACAAGACAAAAATTGTCGAAATGATTAATGCCCTTGGGTTGTGATAACTGACAATGAAATTGAGTTACTGTTATAGAAATCCTGTCCTTTTATTCACGTTCTGTGTTAATTTTACCGCTGTTAACACCAGTTTCCAGGATTTGCTGTCTCTTTAAAACTTTTGCATATTAGCTTGAAAAACTAACTGCTTCAAAGACATTACAGGAATGCATCTCTAGCTCTTTAAATTGTCTCTTTTAAATCCCCAGCACCGTAAAACTGCCTGTTATTAGCAATAAATCTGTAACCTTATTCACAACATTTGATTTATATCGCAATCAAAGTGCAAATCAACAAGATGCAGGTATTTAAAAACAAGTTAAGACTTGTCAAACAATTCTTTAAATGTATTATCCTTCATCTGACACTGCTAATACCCGTATAGGAGAGAAAATGTTTAATGCAATAAGTGTGCAAAAACGCCCAGTTCCACATTATACCGTAACATAAGCTTATCTGATATATAAATGTTTATCGGCGGGAATGTCGTCCGTTTATAATTACGTATAATATTCAACTTGTTTATTAGTGTGCTGTGACACTTTCATCTCGACGCTAATCTCGCCGTGGGCAGATATTCTAAGAATTTGTCTACATGGTTCGTTGCTTTAAATTAGTGTTTCCATTCATTTCGGACGTGTTTTTGGTCATGGTGTAAGGTTACAAGTGTTTCATTATGAAAAGTTTGATCACGTAGACGAAAATTTAATTATCTACTGATTTACAACGATTTATGGTTTAAAATGTTGTGCACCAAGTGGCGAGAACTAAAACTCTTAGCTAGAAATAGGTCAAGATGGGAAAATACTGTGGAAGCCCAGCCCTATGTTCCTAACAAGAAGTTAAAAGAACTGTTGATGGATAGATGGATGAAAGTGCTGACAATGCAAGTTTTCGAGCTAATTTGCAATAAATTTACTGTCTAAAAATGAATAGTTTATTTAAAAATCACCTATTTTATTATCTATGAAAAATTCATTTTGTAAAAAAAAAAACTAGACCGGTGTCTAGACTCCTGTGTCTTCGCCAATCTACAAACCAGTTCAGGTTTTTCTACAACAGATGTTTCATAGATAATAAGTGATTTTTAATAAACATATTTACATTACATTTAAAATGAATCACATAAATAATTTAAACAGTTTGCTATCGTGTATGTAAGTTTATGTATTTCATAAAAATCGCTAATGTTATTCAGTTTATCTTTAGTTACCTATAAAACAGTTTCACAGCTTTGCACCGCTTGTTTTTTTCTAAAGAAGCAATTAAATATGAAACGGTTTGGAGTGAATTTTCAAGAAAAACATTAAAGTTTTATTTACTTACAAATTTTTTTTTACAAATTATTCACTGAACTAACTACATAATTGCTTATCATTGTGATTTTATGTCAACGCGTTAGTAGTAATAATTTTAAATTTAACTTAGTAACGTGAGGTGCTACTTTAAAATTTTGTTTTGTACCCAGCCTCAATTGCAGTCCAGGCTCTAAATCCAGATTACTGTACTAAAAATCATTATTCATTAACACAGCTTGGTTTGTTTTCCCAAATATTTAAAAAAGCTTTGAATAAGACATCATCAACATAGTTTTAACACTGAAGTATTATTACTATCTCAACTTAATAATAATCCTATCTTTTTGAATCGGTAAATCGCTTGAAAACGTAAACTTTATAATAAATTTCCCAGTACTCCTGAAATTTCATATATTTCTGCAACACAGCTTTAAAAATTCTTCATTTGTTCAGTAAAACCACAGAAACAAAAACTTGTTTTCCTTTGTTATATCAATAACTAACCATCAACTGGAAAGCTTTTCAGGGTTCTGAATTGAAGATAAACAAGCAATGCCTAACGTTTTATTGCGAAACAAAGGTCAGTTTTCCAAGAGCAATTGCAATAGTATACAGTGTAACGAAATTCCGATAAACCGCCCCAAACAAATATTTCGATAACGTTTCGACGTCACTGCCGCAAAGTAGGGAGTTATCATCTTCCTACTCTGTTACCATCTCTCCTACCCACACCACAAATTTTGGGTATAAAACGCCGGTACAAATTATATAGAGCTCTCTTTCACGGACGAGCGGGTAAAACCTGGGTAAGAAAATCCTTCCGTTAGACCTCTTGGGCGGTGGTGCGACACGACCAAGAGTTTTCTAAGTCCCGATCCGATTTCCGAACTTAGTCTCTTTTAAGCGGAGGTGTGACACGATTAAAAGAGCTAAGTCCGAATATTTGAACTTAGACTATTTTGAGCGGAGGTGCGACACGATCAAAATAGCTAAGTCCGAATTCCCGTCTTTAAATTATTTTACACATATGAAAGCATAACCTGAGTCCGTACTTAGTCTCTTTTAAGCGGAGGTGTGACACGATTAAAAGAGCTAAGTCCGAGTATTTGAACTTAGTCTAGTTTGGGCGGAGGTGTGACACGACCAAAATAGCTAAGTCCGAATTCCTGCCTTTGAATTATTTTACTTATATCGTAGCATACCCTGAGTCCGTACTTGGTCTCTTTTAAGCGGAGGTGCGACACGATTAAAAGAGCCAAGTCCGAATTTCAATTTTTTTTATTATTTCACCAATACCGTAACCCCGTGTCAGGACTTCAGAATCAAAATCAGAATGAGAATCTAAATTCATTTGAACCCTAATTGTATTAAACAAATACTGGCCCCATTTATTATTAACTGCTTTACAATTATCTTTTGAGTATTAATTATTTGTTTTATACCAATTATTGTATATTATGTAAATAAAGAAACCAAAATAAAGATAACCATTTTAAACCGTCCAAGTTTTATTCAACGAGAGACCCCTGGAATCTACATTCTCCAACAGAGCTACAGCAATAGAGGAAACAACCCCTACAACAAATTTGGCGCCCGAGAAAGATTAAGTTAAAAAAATATAAGAAAGCAAAACCGAAAAGAAACAAAAAAAAGCGTCACATTTTGGCGCCCGAGCAGGGACTCAAATTCCGTACGGTACATACCGACGAACAGGGGCAAGGGCCGGTTAGATTCTGAACGCACCGTACGATAAATTAATAGTAGGTACAATAATGACACATTCAAAGACAAAATCCGTAGCCAGCGATTCCGAAGGCGAAGGCTATGGCCTAGAGAGTGCCGACACTAAGGTGGGCTGGCTCTATAAACTACGCAAGGACGAACTTAGCAACGAATTGAAAAAGTTCAACCTGGATCCTAATGGTCGCGTCGAAGAGATGAGACAACGGCTTAGTTTGTTCCTACGAACCGGCGAGAATGACAAAGAGTCCACCAAGCCCCAGGTCCTATCCACCGCTACCGAAACTGTGGCCAACGCCTGTGATCAAATACGAAAATGGAACGTCCATTTTGACGGCAAGACGGACGCTGTCCTTTTCCTGGAGCGTGTAGAAGAACTGCGAGAATGCTACGGCTATACCGACCGCCAACTTCTTCACGCGCTGCCCGAACTATTCCGCAACGATGCCCTGCTATGGTTTCGAAACAATAAACAGTCCTGGCGTACCTGGAACCACTTTTTAAACGACTTCGAAGGTTTTTTCTTACCATCCGACTACAGGCTGAACTTAGATGAGCAAATCAGCCGAAGATGCCAACGCCCGCACGAGACTGGTAAGGAATACCTTCTCGCTCTACAAACATTAATAAGACGTCAAGGTCTGTTGACACCGCAACAAATATTAAACCGTTTGTATAAAAATCTCCTGCCCCAATATCGTCAATATATCCGTCAATCCGACTTTAACACAATACCTGAATTGTTAAGAAAAATCGAAGAGCACGAGCTACTACAAAAAGAATTGGCCGCTCAAACTTCAAAGCGAACGGAAGCCGCCGATAAAATCCAGTACCGTCCTATTAAACTTGCAGCGCTGTCAGATAGCCAAAACGCGGCTGCAAGAGATAATGTTGGCCGCGCATCGTTTGCCACGCCCCTAAGGCAAAGTCCCAATTATAGCCGCGAGCGGTGCTGCTGGAACTGTGGTCAGTCAGGCCATCTGCGGTTCAACTGCCGACTACCTCCAAAACTTTTCTGTTCGAGATGTGGGCAACCAGGCGTACTCACGAGGAACTGTTGTGGCGTAACGCAAGCACCGGGAAACGCCGTCAAGATTGGCAACCCACCGGGCCTCGCCAATCTTTGCACCCCAAGGCCCGCTACAAACAACCCTCCGCAATAATCCTTAAGAACTCCACCCTCGCTTCCACTAGTTGCCAAGAATCCGATAACCGCCTTTTTATTCCAATTCACATTAAAAATCAATCCTTCCGAGCTCTAGTTGACACCGGATCCACCTGTTCCTTCATCAGTCGACGTGTAGCCGAATATTGTAACCTGCACGATCCCTCAGTAAGTCAACTAAAAGAGCACCAGGTCCAGCTAGCGAATGGTTCTACGCAACGCGTCGACCAGATGTACCGAATTTGTTACAATATGAACGCAGAATGGGTAACCGACACCTTTCTGTACCTTCCGACGCTAGTACAAGACATGGTATTGGGTATGGACGTATTAAGCAAGCGTCAAACAGTAATTAATATTACTAGCCGGTCCGTTAAACCGATTGGCGGACATACAACCGAACAACCGTTACAAAATGCTTCTGTATTCGTCGATAATAAAGATCAATTATCGCCCGTCGAACAAGAGCATCTCCAACAATTCTTGGCACAAGAACTACCTCGATTTGCGTGTGCAAAAGGAACTACAGACCTAGTGGAACACGAAATCCGACTCTCCGATCCGACCCCTATTAAGCAACGCTACCGACCCCAAAATCCAGTAATGCAGCAAACTATAAACGAAGAAGTGGACAAAATGCTCGCTGAAAATATTATTGAACCGTCTAACAGCCCCTGGAGCTCGCCTGTTGTAATCGTTCGTAAAAAAGATGGGCAACCGAGATTCTGCGTAGATTTTCGTAAAGTTAATGAAGTATCGATAAAAGATGCATATCCATTACCCTACATCAGTGCTATCTTAGACAAACTCCGCGAAGCCCGTTACATCTCTAGCCTGGACCTGAAACAAGGGTACTGGCAGATACCGCTTACCACGGCAAGCAAACCCGTTACAGCCTTTACCGTCCCTGGCCGCGGTTTGTATCAGTTCAAGGTTATGCCCTTTGGATTACATGCAGCTCCTGCCACGTTCCAGCGCCTCTTAGATTCAATAATTGGACCCGACATGGAGCCCAAGGCCTTTGCCTATCTAGACGACATCATAGTTCTAGGTAGGACGTTTACAGAACACTTAAATAATCTACGAGAAGTGTTCGATCGCCTTCGTAAAGCTAATCTACAACTAAACCCCGATAAATGCCACTTCTGCCGACGAACACTGAAGTACTTAGGCCACGTAGTGACAGCTGAAGGCATTCACACCGACCCGGATACCGTAGCTGCCATTCTACAAATACCCGCACCCAAGAATGTACGCGATCTCCGCCGGTTCCTGGGCATCGCCTCCTGGTATCGACGATTTATTTCATCGTTCTCACATGTTACAGCTGCGTTAACTAAACTACTACGGAAGGGAAGTCGTTGGTTATGGGGTACCGAGCAACAAGAGGCCTTTCAGACGCTTAAAACAAAATTGACGTGTGCCCCAGTCCTTTCCTGTCCCAATTTTACCAAGCCATTCATTTTGCAAACCGACGCCTCAGAAAAAGGTCTTGGAGCCGCCTTAATACAAAACGATGACAATGCAGACCATGTAGTAGCATATGCGAGCCGATCTCTCAATCCTGCAGAGAAAAACTATTCTGTTACCGAAAAAGAGTGCCTAGCCATAGTATGGGGTATCCAGAAGATGCGACCCTATCTAGAAGGATACCACTTCACTGTAATAACCGATCATCAGTCCTTAAAATGGCTAAATTCCATACGCAATCCGAGTGGACGACTGGCGCGATGGGCCGTTTATTTGCAACAATTTGATTTCGATATTAAATATCGACGTGGAGTACTTAACCGGGTGGCCGACGCATTGTCTCGACAGCCGCTGCCAGATATGCAACCAACATACGCCGGCGAGCTGTGCGCTATTACGAATGTACCCCAGTGTCCATGGTATACCCAGAAAGTAAATGAAGTTAAACGTCATCCTGAAAAGACACCAGACTATAAATTAATCGACGACCGGCTGCATCGGCACTTTTGGGAACCAACCGACCTCCGTGAAGCGGATATGGCTAAGCCTTGGAAACTGTGCGTCCCTGAACCCGACCGTGAGGCAATACTACGCGAACATCATGACGCTCCTACAGCTGGGCACATGGGAATTGCAAAAACGATTACGCGAATCGCACAAAATTACTACTGGCCTCGAATGTTTAAAGATATTGCTAACTACGTACGCCGCTGTAATCAATGTCAAAGATATAAACCGTCGCAACGACAAACTCCTGGACAAATGTACCCTCCTAAGATCCATAGCCCTTGGGAAACAGTTAGCGCCGACCTAGTGGGCCCGCTCCCACGCTCCGCCAAAGGCCATAACTACCTCTTCGTGCTTCAAGACCGCTTCACAAAATGGGTGGAATGTCGTCCGTTAAGAAAAGCCACCGCTAGCACCGTCACCCAGGCCTTAAGAGAGCTGGTGATTATGCGATTTGGATGTCCACGCACAGTGATAACCGATAATGGAGTACAGTTCGATAGCCGCCTGTTTCGTTCCTTACTGGCCGAATTTGGAATCCGACACCGATTTACGCCGCCATATACGCCACAAGCCAACCCCGTGGAGCGTGTCAATCGAACCCTCAAGACTATGGTAGCACAATATTGTGAGGCCGACCAAAGGAAGTGGGACCAATACATTCCTGAATTTACACTGGCTATGAATACCGCTCGGCATGAATCAACCGGTTTTACTCCAGCCTTCCTAAACTTCGGCCGAGAACTAGAAATACCGAACGGGCTCCAAGAGCGCGGACACGATGAAGACCCAGACGATATTCCGAAAGGACCCGATATTCAAGAGCGGAACCATAGGCTACAGAAACTAGACGAAATTTTTGACCTGGTACGACTTAACCTCGCAAAGGCCTTCCAGTCCCAAAGTCGACATTACAATCTACGCCGACGCGACTGGAGATGCAAGCTGGGAGATAAAGTGATGAAGGTCGAACGCCACTTATCGTCTGCCGCAAAAGGTTTCGCAGCCAAGCTAGCCCCACGATATTCCGGTCCCCACACCGTTGCAAGGGTGATATCTCCACTGGTATACGATCTTCGCGACCACACTGGTCGTCGTCTGCAGCGAGTCCACATCAAGGACTTAAAACCCGCCATCTAACTCCCCGCTCCCTACATAATTCCGAACCGCTAACATTATTTTTTTGTCCAGAGACGCAATATGGAACCTCCACGGACGCCATCACCGACGCCGCGCTCTCCACTGCCGGGAACGCCAGCAGACCACCATCCCGAGGCCGTCAAACCACGGGATGACGATAGCAGTCCTATGCAATGGCTCGATACGTCCCCAATACCTGGCACACCACCGGCGTTACCAATTACGCCCAGAAGCTTCAATTTTAGAGCATTTCTTTTATTAACTGTATATAGTAATTTTAAGAAGTGTGATTTATTTATTTATTTATTTACTATATTACCGGATATTTATATTTGAAATGTTATTTGTTTATTTATTTTATTACCGAGTATCTAAGGTTCATTTTGTTACCAAGGGTTCATATAAGTTTATTTTATTTTATTTTTGGGTTTTGAGATATTCAGTTAACCGTAACTTTTGATTATTAATTTTGCACATTACCGTGATGGCCGTAATGCCTTTAAGAAAAAAAAAATCTTTTTTTTCCCGAAGAAAGAGGGGGATGTAACGAAATTCCGATAAACCGCCCCAAACAAATATTTCGATAACGTTTCGACGTCACTGCCGCAAAGTAGGGAGTTATCATCTTCCTACTCTGTTACCATCTCTCCTACCCACACCACAAATTTTGGGTATAAAACGCCGGTACAAATTATATAGAGCTCTCTTTCACGGACGAGCGGGTAAAACCTGGGTAAGAAAATCCTTCCGTTAGACCTCTTGGGCGGTGGTGCGACACGACCAAGAGTTTTCTAAGTCCCGATCCGATTTCCGAACTTAGTCTCTTTTAAGCGGAGGTGTGACACGATTAAAAGAGCTAAGTCCGAATATTTGAACTTAGACTATTTTGAGCGGAGGTGCGACACGATCAAAATAGCTAAGTCCGAATTCCCGTCTTTAAATTATTTTACACATATGAAAGCATAACCTGAGTCCGTACTTAGTCTCTTTTAAGCGGAGGTGTGACACGATTAAAAGAGCTAAGTCCGAGTATTTGAACTTAGTCTAGTTTGGGCGGAGGTGTGACACGACCAAAATAGCTAAGTCCGAATTCCTGCCTTTGAATTATTTTACTTATATCGTAGCATACCCTGAGTCCGTACTTGGTCTCTTTTAAGCGGAGGTGCGACACGATTAAAAGAGCCAAGTCCGAATTTCAATTTTTTTTATTATTTCACCAATACCGTAACCCCGTGTCAGGACTTCAGAATCAAAATCAGAATGAGAATCTAAATTCATTTGAACCCTAATTGTATTAAACAAATACTGGCCCCATTTATTATTAACTGCTTTACAATTATCTTTTGAGTATTAATTATTTGTTTTATACCAATTATTGTATATTATGTAAATAAAGAAACCAAAATAAAGATAACCATTTTAAACCGTCCAAGTTTTATTCAACGAGAGACCCCTGGAATCTACATTCTCCAACAGAGCTACAGCAATAGAGGAAACAACCCCTACAACAAATTTGGCGCCCGAGAAAGATTAAGTTAAAAAAATATAAGAAAGCAAAACCGAAAAGAAACAAAAAAAAGCGTCACAACAGTTATATGATGTCATATTGTCAAAGCTAAGCAAAATTGTGATGTTATTTATTGCAGTATTTACACAATATTAAACCAAATAAACGCCTTTTACTAGTACTTTATAAAAATAGCCACTAATAATGTTTGATAAGCAAGAAGGAGATATCAAAACAAACGAAGACGCGAGTTTTTAATGCAGTGTACGTACACATACAGTTCAGAAACTTGGACACTAACACAAAAGCAAAGAATAAAGGCACAGGAAATTAGATTTCTGAGAAGAATAGAGGGATGTAGACTAATGGATTAAATCAATAATGAAATAACCTAGGAGTAACAGATATTAAGAAAAAGATGGAGACGAATCAATTAAGATGGCTTGGACATCTACTACTCATGCCAGAAAGTAGATACGCGAAAATATGATGGAAAATGAAGATGGAGGGAAAAGGAAATAGAGGAAGACCAAGAATAAAATGGGAAAAAGAAGTGAGGCCAGAAGAAAAAGGAGTGAGTTGGAGAGATGTGCCACAATTAGCTAACGATAGGCAGGAGTGAAGAAACAACACAGAAATAGAAAACCATACCTCGACACCGAAAGGTACAAGAGGAACCGATTTAGAAGAAAAAGAAGAAGAAAAATAGCTACAAATTCTTTAGTAGAATTTTTAACACAAACTGAAACGGTGACAACTTAAATTTTAAACAAGGATCAATTTTGGTGTTTTTATCATATGTATTGTGCCATATCTAAAAACACGGCTAATTTGCTTTATATAATAGATAACTCTTGTACCATTTAACCATCAGATTTGGCATACCTTTAACTATTTGTCTACATACTTTCCACTATAATTGAGAAATTTATTTTAACGGGAAACCAGCTTCTGTATAGATCAGCGTCGCCTGTAGCTACTCCTGCACTGTTTCTTCGACTTGATCAAGTCTGGGCTGTAGGGAGGGTGAACCAATTATTCCCATCCAAATGACGTGATGAAGGCTGGTGCCCATTTATGATTAGAGTCTCACCAATGGTAAAAATTATGTAGAGGAGTACTTTAATGAAGAGAAAATTTGATACAAATTTTCTAAAATATTCTGTTTATGTTCAATTAAACAATCCTTTTTTTCCAAGGAAAATTGCTGGTTGATGGAAACGTATACCAATTTCAAGACTCTTACTTTTCATAAGTAGATTGTTGTCTTATTTATCAAATAACGAAGAGACAGGAGTTTCAATACTGGTAAAGATTATTTTCAAGAAGCGATTCTTCATGGAAAATTTGTGTGTTTATAGCAGTACCTTTTACACCCTTTCGACTTGTAATTGTTTATTTAATCTTTATGTTGCTCCAACAGTATAAACACCGGAAACTCAAACGGGTACATTTCGTTATCGCGTAAGTTACTGGCTATATTTCTTCGAACAGTATTGCAGTAGTCACTTGCTCCTGTTAAATACTGCAAGCAATGATCATAATTTAATTATTAAATATTAACGTTTCGAGAGTTACGACCTATTCGCGTGTAGTGTTATTCACGAGACGACGCTGCCGTAACATGAAAAGTGTGAACGAACTCATAAAGATTGACCGTGATCATGTCTACTTCTTTTCCCTCTCCTTCCTTCTTCAAACAGTACAAGAGGACCTTCACCTCTATTGTTACCTTGATCCATTGTGCATTATTTACAAATTATGAAAAACAAATCATTTGTACAAAACACGTATGGAGGAAACGTCCGAAAACTTATTCTTTGAATTCCAGCACAGGTAAATGGCTAAAGTTTTATGGCTCTTTAAAGGTTTTCTAGACATGCGTGGAGATTAAGAGAGCTCGGTAGTTTTTACGCATCACGATCAAAATAAATCAGCTTCGTATACGGCTGGATAATTAGATATACACCGTTTTACCTAGAGAAATAATTATCTATCAACTTTTCCATGGAATCATGCAATTACGTTTAGCAGCCAGTGATTTCTAGCATTATTAATTTGAGATTAATTGATGGTTTTTCGTATACAAAAGCTTATAACCAAACATGAAATCATCTGTAGGGACCACCAAATGCGATTTTTTTGTGAGTTCCAGCAACCATTCGCAAGTAATCACCCAATTTGTGTTGATGATATAGATATACGAAGCATTAGCCTGGAGGCAATAAGTAGATCCACTGACACGTACCATTAGTTAAAATCTAATGTTAGAAGCTAAATAAACACATACATCGTGAGGTAGTTTTCAAGTAACTGGTGAGATAGGGTTAGACAAGCCTTAATTTTAAAGGCATGTTTTGGAGAATAATAATAAAAAGGACTTTTGTAATCACCTCTAAATTAATCTTCTATTTGTAAAACACACTTTATTTTATAAACAAAAAATAAGATCAGTTGAAGCTGTATTATTTATTAAGTCCTCATAAAATGCGTAAAAAGTGACACCTCGTTTGGGGTGACCAGATCGGTACTTGGTGGATACCAAATAAAAACACTATCAATGAAGAAATAATACTGATACTGTTTTTTTAAAAACCGAATATAAATTCTACTTTAAAAAACCCATCCAAAATTTAGAAGCAAAGTTATGTTTAAGTGTTTCCGGTACTGGAAAGTGCATTATTTATTTGTTTGTTAATTTTTTTATATATATTTTTATCTTCAAGGATGGTTGTTTATTTCTGTTTTGTCCTCTTCTCTTTTAAAATTTAACATAATGTATTATTTCTTATTCGTAGATACATATATTATATCTACTATTCATAAGTACACCAAAACATTAAATTGTTGGGAAGATTTTTTCTGTTTGTAACAACTTCGGTACCAGCCCAAGCTGCTTTGAAGTTGATAATTATAGTTTTTTTTTTGTTAATATAATGTAAATAAACAACTAAAAATCGGGACGTAACGACTAAAAACATAAAAATAGAATTTTTGGTTACACCGATTTTTAAAAATTTGCAAAATACAGAGTAGGTACCTATTTAAAAAGAGACTATCTCTACTTTGGTGAATTTTATTAATTTTAGTACAATATGTTCATTATTATACAAATTTATGTATTTAAAAAATCGTGTAAGAAAATTTAACTTTTTTATATGCACACATTTGTATAATAATGGACAAACCGTTGTGCCAGAATATAATTTTTTTAAAGACACTTAAATTCACCAAAATAGTTAATCTATTTTGGGACACTCATCACAATGTCATATAAAATATATCTTATCATTATTATTTATAAGAAAAATTCTTCTCATAATATTTTATCATCCATACTTTACATACTTTGAACACTTGAAAAATTTCTTCTAAGCAGACATACAAGAAATAGATTTTCAAAGTACTTTTAAGAAATATCAAAATTTTATTGTGAATTGTCTATATTCGATAACTAAAAATTATAGTATTTGAAAATCCGAACACACAATAGCCAGAAAATACATCTTGGGAACATCGGAAAATTAAACTAAAAATAGGGAAAAATCCCGAAAAATCAGGACGTCTGGTTACCTCGTTACAAACCTTAAACTTGAACTAAATGCATAATAGAACTAATTTATAGTTTAACCAGGTGTTAATAATATTGACTTTATAATGAGAATAAACAGTTCATATTACTCAAAATTTCGTCAAAAACAGCAGACTTTGGTGGAGTTTGATGAAGCTCAAATAAAAAAATAATCAAAGCAATTCGAGAACACATACTCGTACTCTATTCTATGCTTTTTATTTTCCGGAAATGTAGGGAAAATTACTGAAAGGGAGACTGCAAATCGTGCATCTACCCGACCTGTCATTCTATACAATTCTACTCAATACGAACATCAGCAAACGATGGTAGCCACCAAAATAAATCGTTTTATTTTAAAACATTTAATGATTCATGTTCACTCATTTGACTTTCTACTCAAAAACTGTAGGTTTTGTAGGAAAATTTAAGAAATAAAAAAAAATTCCAAATAAATCAAGCTTTCAAAGAATTTTTTTTAAATTGCAAAATTTTAAGCCTTCAAAAAGTTCTGAAAACAACAGGGGTCGCACTTTTCAGCCCCCTGTGAAGGTGGGAGATGATTGAGAATATTAATGGGAAACCTTTTAATAAGTATAAAACATCTACCAAATGTCATTCTCCTGCACATCTCCAAATTTGAGAAATAAAATAAAAACCTCATTTTACCGCTTTTTTTTTAGGGGGTGTAACTCCGAAACGAGACGTCTGAAGAAAAAATCTTAATGAGAGACCCCCCTTAATTTTCGATAAGGAATTGCCTCCCGAAGTTTTTCGCAATATTTAAGAAACACCCTGGACTTATTTTTAATGGTAAAACAATTTATGCAATTGTTCCACACTTCCGACACAATTAAACGATATTTAAAACACCCACTCATCTATTCTGCATAGAGTCTGTTTATAACTTGAACGACCAATTACACTAATTAACTATCCTAACCTCAACTTGTTGCATTGTGTATATTTTTATCTCTCTCGGAAAGCAGAATGGCGAACAAAAGACAAACTTTTATTGTATGTATAACAGATATTAAAATGATTCTTACATGCAATTATTATTAACTTTTATAGACTGGCCCAGTTACTAGTGTGAAAATTCATAAATGGTGTATTTCGCAATTAAAGAAGTAGGACAAAATTATTTTATGTGTTATTTGGTTTTATGTCTTCACACGTTTTAATACGACTTTACGCTAACAGTTATTTCTTAATGCGGAAATTGTAATTAAATTAATGCAATAATAAATCTGTTCGTGCAATGATGCACTCGCTTTTATTGCCAGGAAATGTTTCCTTTATTAAACTTAATTTAAAAAATCAGTGGACGTTGAATAAAAATAATTTCAATGTTCCTAGCATCTCGCATGCAATGACTTCGCCCATGGTAGTTCTTGCAAGTGTTCAATGGACTGGTGACTTAAAATTTTTTCCGGGAACATAATGTGCATGTATCCATTTATAGATGCGTACGGTCTTGCATACAGTTAAAGAAGTACTTGCCTCGTGGATCGTGCTTTGAATTAAAATTAGACGGTAAATATACATTGGGCAAGTACTTAACAACGGCTTAATGAGTTTTTATTACACCGCACATCGAAAATAAATACTGTATGCTTGCAAATCGTTTTGCGGCAGACTCCAGTTAAAAAATCATATTTATTGGTGTGTCTAATTGTGGTTTGGTCCATCCGGGACAGTTGAGGGACATTGATAGAAGGCTCGTCAGTACTTAAAATTGTTACTTTCCAATGTATGCGGGAAATAGTCAGCAAGTGTCTAAAATGGCAATAAAAAGTAGAAGAAGTTTGCTATGAACGTGTTAAGAACATTTAATTTCCGACATAATCCTCAAATACACTTGTCTCATCCAGTCAATAATGGAGACTTTAAACATAGAATTCTCTGTAACCTTAACTAATTTCACACTTCATCTTTAACATATTCTTCATTGAGACACCTAGAAACTCTACTCTTAACATTTCAACAACTCTTCGAAATTAGCAACATAAAATTCTCCTTGTTGCCTCGCCCAAGCCCACTCTTCACCTTCCTTAAACAGAAACTGCTGAATATGTAGGGATGCACTTGGATCGACCTTTAACGTGGAAACATCATATCTTTATAAAGAAGAAGCAGTAAGGATTAAAATTAACAAAACTTCTGTGGCTAATTGGCAGAAAGTCAAACTCTTGTTGGACAAAAAACTAATCATTTACAAAACAATCCTAAAACCAGTGGAGACTTACGGTGTGCAGTTGTTGGAAACCGCTAGTGCTTCAAACATAGGAATCCTCCAGAGATTTTAATCTAAAACACTAAGAACAATAACTAACGAAGCTTGGTTTGTGACTAATGAAACTCTGCACAAGGATCTAAACATTTTTCTGGCATTACCAAAATGTTAAAACAACGATTATTGCTCTAGAACAGATCTCGAAAAAAAGGAGAAAGAAAAATATTTTCATTGAAAAACCCAATAGCACCAGTCTTACAAGTTAAACGGGTCCTAGAGACTAGCAGCATAGAATTCTCTATTGCCTCAACCAATTCCACTATGCATCTCCAACAGCTTTTTCACTGAGACACCCAGGAACTTTAATTGAATTTCCTTAACATCCGCTTTAAATTCTGTCGTAAACGTTGTCTCTAACGTCTGGTTTAAAAGAATCTTGATGAATATTTCTATGATAACGAAGATATTGAAAATGAGTTGCAGTATTAGATAAATCAACATATAAAAAAATTCTACTTTGCTGTTATTACAGCTATGAGAAAAGTATATTACGGATTATTTCGAGTACTAAATGTTTTTTTCGTGTTGCTTTCTTTCTCACTTGTTTCAATTTGTATAGCCATTTACGACTTACTTACTGTTCCTTGTACCTTGAGTTTAACTAATACCAAATTTTATTGGATAAATTTAGTTATCAGTGTTCTTTTTATGTTTACAGATTGAGCGGGAGGTAATTCTCTCAAGCACAGACAAGAACTCCAAAATACCCATCCTCCACGAATACAAGAAACGCACGAAGGCCGCTATAGCGCCCGACATTCCACCAAAACAAATGGCCGCCTGGACTCAGGCCCAGGGGCAAATTCCTTCATCCCACTTCATAGGTTCTGACCAGGTTCGTACGAAAAAAATATGTAATGTATGCGTAAACTTGACGGTAATTTAAAAGCGGTATGTTCCGTGCGATATTGCACGCTGTTTAGTACTCAATAAAAGATGGTAATCTAGTTGAAACCACTATCAGGTTTCGATCATGGTTTGTATACAAAAGGAGTTGATTTGGCCACGCGCAGGTAAACGATTGTTAACGATAGGCACGATGCTGCGTGTCTCTGTGGAATATCAATAAAAGCCATTTAAATCGACTACTATTACATATTCAGCTAACATTTTGTAAATTATTAGAAAAATAAGACAAGGTTTTCAGTGCACTCAGTGATCCAATTTTGAAGCTCAACAGCGGATCATGCTTATCTTATAAGTACGCTACGAAGACGGTTTTATTAGGACAAGAAGTCGTAATTTGGCGCTTAATTTATATTTTTAAAAAAATCCATGGCCCTTGATTCAAAATTATCTACAAAAAACAAAAATTATACTCCTATTTAGTTTTTTTTTCTTTGTTTTTAGAAAGATTGGAAATGTAGAAACATTTTCTGGAAGCAAATTTTATTCTTTATCATCATCATCGTTGTCCTTTTTTGCCCGCAAAAGAAATCTATGTAGATTTGATGCATTTCAAAACATTTTTTTTTTACTTTCAATTTTTAAATTTTGTTTCAATTTGGGTACTTTTTGTTTTCATGGCAATGTAGATTCAATATAGGTATTTGCGTTGAAATCTAATATTGCGCAAAGTGAAAAATTAAAAGTTTCATGATAGCCCATAATAGACGAAACGTATGATTCAAAATCTAATCAGATAGCTTTAAAGACGTGTTTTTATTTTACAATATCTCTAAAGATAAAGAAAATAAAGCAAATTGTAAAAAAAAACATTGTTTTAAATCCTATTTTAATAACTTTAAAACTAAGGCTACGAAAAACTTTACTTCAACAACAAATGTTGCGACTTTTTCCCTTCTGTAACTGACTTCGTAGCTCTTAAGATTAACGAGATCTCTATGTTTAGCTACAAATTTGGGACACCCTGTGTAATATTAAAATTTCGTCAATACTAAGACTCTTTTCGGAGATTAATAAACAATGTGTTGTTATAAAAGCTCGTTTGTTTTTATGCAAATGCACTTAATTTAAATATTCTTAAAAGAACTTTAATGGTGTCTAAAATGAGTGGCTTATTTTTTCAAACTAATAATTTTCTCGCTTTTTTCACGTACCTACGTGGAAGTTTATTTACTAAATGTACTCTACTCCTGAAAATCTTCCTCCTTTAAGACCGATTTGTGTCATTTTCATTGAATATTTGCACAATTTTACGAGTTCAGATAGTGAGATGCCTAGTCTTACAAAAAACATGTAAATCATGATTTATAAATTTGTTGCTGCTTACTATAAAGGCATATTTCAGTTCAGTTTTTTTTTAAACAAAATACATTTGTTGACATTTTCTGTTTTTGCAAATAATGAATAAAATCAATCCACGGTTCTGCACTACCAACAGAAAGTCGTGTGTGGAGCTAACTCATACCTTGCTTGCAAACAACATTAACAAATATTACAATTATGCAAGACCATTATCTTAAATCGCCGTGAAAAATTCAAACAGTACCAAAATCCGTTTCGTTAACATTCTCCCATTAATCTTGGAAGTCTCTGCTGGAAGCAACGTTTGCAAATGTTTAAAACACAGTTTATGGTAACATATTTCCATAAGTTGATAAACGAAAAGATAAATTCAAATCCTGCAGCATTGTTGGGCGTCGAGTCGAGATTAAGTTTCTTCAAACATTAATCCCCAACATATTTACTTCTACTTTTTACGCATGAAGTGTGCATTAATTACATCAAACAGCGATGGTACTAATTTTGAAATTAGAGAATATTTAATCACGTACTCTTCCATGCGTTTAAGAACGGTAATTTACCAACGGATGTTGGCAAGGCCACGAAGGATCATCACGGCAACACGTAAGGTTTTAAAATTAGTCTTATTTAAAGTAAAGATAGAAGAACAAAGAAGCCAACGATTCAAAGATGCAAATGAGCATGCATGTTCCCATTTACCGAGTCTTTTTACTGGTTGTTCTCGCCCCGGAAATGCATATCTGACTTCGTCCGTCTGCTCTTCGCCTTCTCCCGACAACGGCACACGAGCGTTGAAAAAAAAAACCCAAAGAATTAAAATGTAAGGAGCACCTTACCTATACGTTATGCATTTCAATGATAATGTTCTTTAAGTGCCGTACAATTAAGTAGTCTTCTCTAGCGTTATTTGTTTTTCGTCTTTATTTAATTGTAATTTATTTGTACGATTGTGTTTTCACTGAAAGATATTATCTTCGGGAATGTTTATATTCCATGTAGATGGCACTGCCCTCAAGAATATGTAGACAACTCACTATTGTTGTGCCAGTTGCTGTGTACAGAAGTTATGTGATATATACTGCGGTGTATTGTATATTATGGTAGAATTTGCATTAAATGTCGATGCTGTAAGTTATTGCTTTACTATATCTTCTTTGCACATAACACCATTTTAAAATTAACGCGAAACACTGGCTGGAATTATTTCACATAACTGAGGAACTAACGATGGATAATTAGCTTAAAAATGGAACAATTTTACACAAATGTCTCAATAGAATTGTTTGCGAACGAAAAGGAACTGTGTTTACATATTTAACCCGTAACTCGTGAGGTGAGGTTTGTCAAATCCCATGAAAATTAAGAAATACTTCTTTAGACAGACGAAAAAGGGTAGATGCGCGATCTTCGATCTATCCTCCAATTTATTTTCCCCACTACATTGCTTATGTGTAAAAGCATTGAATAGAGGAAGTGTTTTTGACCCAGTTCGATTATTTTTTAAGTACACCAAACGCCGCTTCGCCTGGAAGTTTTTGATGAAATTTGATTTAATTTTAAAAGTTGTTTGAAACCTTCCTCAAAACAAAATTAAATTGTCATTTTCTCAGATCGTTTTTACATGTATGTACACAAAATCTTTTCAGTTTCTTTATTTTTCTTCCAAGCAAGTTCTTTTTCTGACAAATTTATAGCTCTCTGTATGGAATCTTTTGATCAAAAAATATCACGTTTAAAACACAATCCAAACACATAAACATGTCTGCTAACAGTATTTTGTATTCGAAGTTTAAGTATACCTTCAACAAGCATTAAATTTCGTACTGTCGGCATCGTTGAATACGCTTCGACGTTTTTATTTGAGATTTGTTTTGCATCGGTCAACATATTTAAACATGTTTCTTTGACACCGTCTTTCGATTGTATTGTGTCTGATAGAAGAATTACCACCAGACAAGAGCACAGCTTGTCTGGAATGTTCTCTAATCTCTTGGCTTAATTTCTTTAGCTACACTTACAATAAGCAACTTGTTGAAATACAAAAACTCTTTTTTATTAGCCCTCTCTGCATACGTTGGCAACGGCCTGAATAAACTGTTCTGAAAACCTACTGAAGAACGTTAAAAATAGTTTTTTTGTTGATTAATGAAAGAGCAATGCGACTTCTTTTAAATAGAGTATATTTATTTTCAGAACCACTCTGGTCATGCACCATCCTCACAACAAAATGCTCAACACAACAGCTCAGATCAAAGTGGTATGTATCGAGCTACTTACCTGTCATCCCAGGACTACTACAATGCCCAAAATTCCTTATATTCCACTGGTGCCGTTCCCCGATCTGCTTGGCAAGGCGGCGATATCAGTAGATCAGTCCAAGGAGCCAGACAATATTTACAAACAGAAGAACCTACAAACAATTCATCGGCTCCACCCACACCAATGGAAAACGGGAAAGAAAATCACAAAGAATCTAATAAGAGCTCGAAAACCGTCACCAAAACCTACCACACCATTAAGGATCTCATATCAAGCAAGTTTAAGAGCGGAAAAGACACAACTGAAGGAAAGATCGAAGAACCTGGTTTAAACAATGTTGCTGAAGAACTAAGAAAAAGTGTTCGGAGTGTTGACCGGCTTGAAATGGAACCGCCATCCGAAGATAGAATCGGTAACTTTAAAAAATCAGCAGGAGAACAAGGAATTTACGGTAAACCAAGAACCGACCTCGGCATGAACGCGCATCAACATCCACTCAACCAACAGTTGATTCAACAACAAATGTTAGCGCAACAAGCAATGCAATCTCAACAAGTCATGCAACAGTACGATATGGCGCAACAGTTAAAAAGCCAACCTCACCTTCATCCTAACCAACAACTGCAGCAATCCAGATCTCAAGAATTATTAGCGTCACGACAACAGGACCAAATGTACTATCAAAACTCTCATGGATCAGCCCCGCAACGTCCTCTGCACAGATACGGCATGTCGCCTTCATCGGAACAGAATTACGTCATGATGCATCACCAGCAACATGACGATACCAAACCAAACTCAAGAGACATCCTAAACGAAAAATATGGTGGAGAAAAAAGAAGCGCGCAACAACTGGAGCGCGACAATTTGCGGCAAAAAAGTTTCGAAGCGCGCCGAGCCGCTTCCCAACCACAGCTGACATATGAAGACGAAGTTAAGAATGAAATTTCGCGCAACCGACCACAACCTCAAATTGGACCAACGCCGGTACGTCGGGGATCTCATGGAAACCTAATAGAAGCGGCACAATTACACACTTCCATAAACGACACGGAAAAAGACAGTGACGACGGTGGCTTCATAAAACGCCCATTTCGCGACGGTAAAACTGACGTTCTCCAACAAAAGCCAACAGATAATGACGGCCAACAACCACTAGACTCCCACGCGATGCAGAAGAACGAAATGAGCTACAATAAAGATGAAGGAAGAATATCGGAAGCTTTAATGGGAACGCCTCGGAAAAGACTGGAAGGAGAAATCGGAAAAATTGAAGGTGTCTATAATCTTGGCCAAAAAACTAACGCGGAAAAAGACGACGGAAGAGGACAAAAGAAGCAGAACGCCGAATCAGCTGCTAGCTCCGATTATGATAAGCCGGGGCAGTCTTCTTCTAATGCGGATTCTGGTAGAGGAAGTGCTGCTTATAGTAGCGGGAGAAGACCTGGAGGAAACGGAATAGATACTAGCAATGAAAATTCTGATCCACATCAAACAACCATCAGTTACAAAGATTCTTATATGGGTAAGTCTTTTCTGTTAAATGCTATTGTTTTTATATGGTGGGACGACACAATTTCCTCGATATTCTATTTATTTGAATTTCATTTCGTAAACAAAAAATCTGTAAACTAATTTGTCGTTTTTGCAAATAGGATCAAAATGCACAAAAGACGTCAATGTTTTCTGAAAAAATTGCTTTATTCATGTCCAAAATTTTGCAGCTAGCAGTGATTATAAATGATTTTAATAAGTAAATAATAATTTAAGCAAATCTTATACAATGCAGGGTCCACTTAATGTGTATTGACAACGGCTATAACAATTTTTTATTTGTTGAGTGAAGAATAATTTAATAAATACATGAGAGCCAATAATAAATAAATTCTTTGTAATTAACCTGTCTAGTCAGGAGAAATGTAACAAAATATTTATTCCACTAATATGCTATAATCTCTGGTTAGCCTTGCTACCTGACTTGAACCAAAGATGAATAAATTTGCATAATTGAGTATCATGCCATCCTTGCAGCAATGATGAATTAAGGCAATTCCAAGTTATACAAACAGTTTTAAACCACGCCGTATACAAACATTTGCAAAATAATAAGACAGTTATATTTAACGGAAAAACGTCCAAAAATTTCGGAAAATAATTTGAAAACAAAATCTAAGAGATTCATGTAGAAGTTGCTCAAAAAATTTTTGTTTTTAGGTCATGATTCCGAGTGGGTAGATGTAGTAGAGAATGAACTCCGTACCATCCTAGAACCAAAACTGCATGAATTATCCTTGCATGGAAATGTCGGTATAGCCAATTCAACACTAAGTGAAAGCATATCTTCCATGACTCCTCCATTACCACCTCTTTCTCCTGGAGAGCAATCCTCTCCAAATTTAACACCAAGAAACTCCGCCAAATACAAAAGACACAGCAGGTAAGGAAAAGTTTGGGATGTAAAACATTCGGTATGAAAGAGAAACTTTTTTGTAGTTTGCCCTATGGAAGTAAACCGGAATATGGGCTTGATAACTACAATAAAATGTCCAAAGGTGCTTCAGCTGTTGGTCCAGGAGTGGGAGCCAATCGTTGGCATGGAGTACATAGTAGTAGCGCACAAAAACACCGCTCAGGAAAAAAAGTGGACCACGGAGCAATACTTAGAGCAAAACAAGGAAGTAAGTAGCTACTGTATGGTACTGAAAAATTATGGAAAGAGAGAATTACACTATTAGTTTTATTTTTTTTTAAATCATTGGTTGATAAAACAATTGGTTGTTAATGCAGTACTAATTCTTTTTCCTCTAGTTTTCAGCTTGGATACAACTGATGTAGCATCAACAACAACCCGTTCCATGGATCTAGAATCAATGCTCGACAACCACAGTGATTCTGAAGGTGATATAAGCACAACAGATGCAAGAGCAATCAGAAAACAACTAGAAGGCTTAGAGGGCATGTATTCAGAGGTATTTTCTTTGCAAATAATCTTGGAAAATATTCTAAAATAATTTTTTGTGCAGGTATTAAAGATGTTGGGTGTCAAAAAATACATGGGCCGTTATCAACCCTCCGATCCAAGATTCAGCAAAAGACGATACGGCAGCATGTCTTCACTTCCTTCCAGTTCCGTAAGCAGCAGACCAATAAGAGACAAAAGAAGAATGCACGATGACCGTAAAAAAGTGAAAGACATCCGAGGTATCAATAAACGTTTCCAGAGGCTCGAATCCCATGTCGTTACGCTGGCTAGATCAGTTGCTCATTTGTCTTCCGAGATGAGGACACAGCATTTGATGATTCAGGAAATGGAAAACATCAGAGGAGAAATTGCTGCCCTCAGGACTCAAACAAATATGTTAAATATTCGATCTCATTCTACTTCTAGAGCAATGAACAGCTCTAAGGATTTGCCCGGTCTGGCCAATCCTACTAGAGTTAAAAAGCTGACGAAGTTTTTTGGAGATGAGCCGCCATTATTGCGATTGTTTTTGAGAAAGTTAGGATATGAGGTAAGTTGTTGATCCAAATTTGTACTGTTGATGTAAAAGTGTGAAATATTAATATACAGGGTGTCCCAATAAGAAGTCCCCAGCTTTTTTTTCTAAAGATATCTTAGGGGTTTATTGTACAATATTTAAAGGGATTTTTAAATTGTCATCAAATTTTACATTATATTCAATTGTTTTAAAGGTATTCCAACTTGAAAATTTATTTTTTTTCTTTTAAATGGCATTCTATGTACAGGGTGATTTAAATTCGAGGGTGACCATGGGGATCTCGCTTATTACTGAAGATAGAGGGTAGATTTATATTTGGCAAAGTTGCTAAATTTTATGCTCATCAATAATATCAAGACATATTTGAAATATCTTCAACTGTTTTTGGAAAAATTGAAAAAAACTGAATAAATGACTTTTGTTTGCCATAACTTTTTTATTTATAATTTTTTTTTAAATCTGTGAAAACTTTTACATGGCCACTTTGTATTTTACTAATTGTGCCATCAATTTTTTGCTGTGCCGATTTCGTTTTGTTTTATAGGAAGTAACTTTTTAATTTCTTATGGGCAACAAACTTGATTTTCATCCAGTTAGCTAGAACTTTTCTTTTAATTTCAAAAATGTAATTCATGATTGTTATGTACATAAACAACGTATTTATTTGGAAAAAAAGGTTTTCATTTATTTAACATATCTAATAACTAGATGAAAATCAGGTTTGTCGTCCATAAGAAATTAAAAAGTTAGTATGTACCTATAAAACAAAACGGAATCAGCACAGCAAAAAATTGATGGCACCATTAAAAGTTAAATAAAAAGTGGCCGTGTAAAAGTTTTTACAGATTTAGAAAACAAATTATAAATAAAATAGTTATAGCAAAAAAATTATGTAATTTTTTCAGTTTTTTCATTTTTTTTCAAAAACAGTTGAAGATATTTCAAATCTGTTTTGATATTATTGATAAACATAAAATTTAGCAACTTTGCCAAATATAAACCTACCCTCTATCTTCAGTAATAAGCGAGATCCCCATGGTCGCCCTCGAATTTAAATCACCCTGTATGTATATATTTAAATATACCCTGTAGCTTTTGTTAATTTGTTCTTTTATTTTTTAGAAATATGCAAATGTTTTTGAAAATGAAAGAGTTGGTATGGTCGAACTTCCTTACCTAAGCGAAGAGCGATTACAGAAAATGGGTGTTCCGCTTGGTCCACGGTTGAGAATTTTACAAGAAGCGCAAATATCGGTTTGCAAAGACACTACGCTGTGTGTAGTTTAAGTATGTTTTAATAACTGCATAATGTACATAGTTTTGTATCTGATATTTGTAAAATAATTGAAAATGGCGGCTCTATAATGTTAATCTCGGATTTATAATAATTTATTTTACTGTGTATTTATGTTTTGTAATTGTTACTTTTATTTGTTTACACGTTCCACACATATTATGTAATTAAAATGTTTTTTTTTTTACTATGTATTATATTTGCCAATAGTACCAAAGATGCTGAAGCGTATGGTAAGCTAAACACATGTATCCATTGTACTGTATAACAGGAAATAAAAAATAAAAACTTAAGTGTCATTCATTTCATCTTTGTATAAAAACAATAAGATAGCTTTTCATAAAAAAACGTGTCTTTATTGAAAATGAATAATCCAACATACCTAAGTTACTGTACAGGGTGGTCCAAATTCGATGGGATTACATGAGTATCTTGCTTATTAGTCAAGATAGAGAAACGGTTATATTGCCAAAAATGTGCAGTTTTTCGGAACAAACTCAGAACCGTTTTCAAAAATATTCTATCATTTCCGGTTTTCGAGTTATTAAAGAAAAACTGTTTCTTTGTTATATTTATAATGTGTCATATCTTCCTTATTGTTTTAAATATCGAAAAAGTTTATGAAGATTATTTTTAGATATTTTTATGTAGATTTTGATAGCACTACAAAAAAAAAATTACGCTCGTCGTTAAACAGTTATGACACAAACTCAACTTTTTTTAAATAGAAGCTATAGTTGGCTATGGCCTATTTAAATTCTTTATTTTTTTCAGTTTCCACATATATAAGGGTTGATGTATTTATTTTCAATAATACAAAGGTTTTATAATTTTTTTAAAGATGAAAAACAAAAAGTAGGCTGTGAAAACAAAAACAAGAAAGATAGAAAATATTTGAGAACTGTTCTGATTTTGTCCCAAAAAACTGCACATTTTTGGTAATTTAACCGTTTCTCTATCTTGACTATTAAGTGAGATACCCATGTAATCCCATCGAATTTGGACCACCCGGTACACTGTAAAAACTTAAGAAGAAAAAAACAAATGTGATACAAAATTATCGAGTTTATTTAAAAAAAAATACATTTTTAATGTTACATAATTAGGCAATCATTTATAACAATTAAAAATTAACATTTGCACCCACAAAAAATACTGTTAACTTAAAAGGCAACAACAAATAATTGCACATGAGATCAACTGCTAAAATATGTTCAATACTTATTCCAAAAGCATTATAGCAAAAAAAAAAAAAATTCATACACAGAAATCTAACACAATTTCTTAAAAAACTAATAAAATTTACTTAAAAAAATATTGTATAAGTAAAAAGGTACTGTATTTCTTTTAATATTCCCTTAGTGATAAACTATGCTAAAGAAATAGAATCACAGTATCAAAATAGTTGATTTAGTAACAATTATTCTTCAATTCATAAATGTATAAGGTTTATTAAGGTTACTTACATGATGAAAAATGTTGACACTTAGCAATAAATTGTCAATACATATATAACAATTAAATGATTCACATATTCAGCTACTTATTTAAAAAATTAAGTATTATTATGTCACAGCCACTAACAAGGTACCTAATTGCAAAAAATATTTCTCATGATATAATAAACAGAAAAAATCAATTTACACAATAAAGACAAGGTCTTTAAAATACAGGGGCCTATATTGCAAATTTTGTATTAAATAAACTTAAGCAAATCATATTGCATTACTGTAATAAGTTTTTGCTGTTTGTGTTTTGTTATATTAAAAAATATATTTAAAAAAAAACACATTTAACTGTCACCATAAACGTCATTTGAATGTCCAACTAAAAGTTATGGGAATTATGTTTGCTTGCAACTGTCAGTGCGTCAAACGTGAGAAGGATCTGATGGATCAGGTTTAGACAAAAACCTGTCGGTGCTCTGAAAACTTAACTTTTCTGATAAACTCAGATCACTCAACAAGTTTGAGTGTTTAATAACCATTGCATTATATTCACTAAGCATGTAATAATCCATCACGTTTCGTAAAGTAATTAAATAAGTGGCACGGAGCGATGCGTTCAGTTTCTTCTTTTCGCTAAGAGGCCGTCCGGCCCACTTCTGTGGACTTTTATCCTTGATTTTTTGTAATATGTAAACCGGCACACAAAGATATTGCCAAAGACACTCACCTACCGGTCGTAAACTTTGAGGTAAGGTACCTGAATATTTGTATTGGAGCATGAAATCTCCAATGCAAGTGTCAGAGAGTTTATTTATAGTAGTATTATAGCTACGCTCTAAGCAGTCAACCAAAGGTCGACCGTCGTGGATCACTTTATTGATAAGATTGGACTCCAAAATCGACTTTACTTCAGTAGGTAGTTCTTTGTCAAAAGAAATTATATCGAATATATAAACCTGATCCCAAGCTGCCAAAACTAATAAAATTAACTCGTTGTCGTTTGTGTTGCACATTCCAACAACACCAACACTCTCACGGTTACTCAAATAATCAATAGCTTTCCAAAAATGTCTGTCTCTGCATGAAATGTAAATAAAATCATCCGCCATCCGTAATAAACGGCTTAACTCGATAGCAGGTTCCTGAGGATCTTCGTGTCTTGCAAAGACAGTGTCCGCAGGTAAATTCGATTCAACTTGCAAAGTGGCAGGCAGTTCTATACTTTCTTTATTTGCTTTTAATCGTACGTTGTTAATTTCACTTCTATAAAACGTAAAAGTTCCATGCATCTTGGTATCAAAAGGGTATTCGGATATTTCTGATAAATCTATGTGGTCTTTCGAACCAACTACAAAGTCACCTTCTATTATTTCCATGTTGATTAATTCTAAAATTATTCTTTGGCCTCTTATAAAACAGTCCATGATGCACTTGTAATTAAAAAATATATTTACAAAAATAAATTATTATTGAACGTCAGACGAATCAAGTTGAGGTTATGTATATGTAAACATGATTTATACACAGGCGCTAAATTTAAAAAAACATACATGAGGCCACAACTTGTTGGACAGTTTTAATGAAACAAAAAGGAATATAACTCTTTATACAAACTCATTTAATTGTGTGTAGTAATTAACATATTTCAACATGATTATTTTTAAACTGGGAGATTGGCAATAAAAAATGCACTTTGTACAAAATTAAAAGTAATTACTTGTGGAAGTAGTTGATGGTTTTATTGATTATATTACTTCACCAATTTAAACGCAAATCAGTCACATAAACACTATGGTTGTTTTGTTTGGCTTCTATGTAGGTCTACCAATACGCAAGTGTATATTAACACCATTTTTACAGTACTTATGAAAAGTATACGTAAAAATACCGATCATAAACAACACAGATATAATGTAGATAGTAATCGCAAATATTTTAAACTCCAGGTCGTTATATGGATGCCACAAAATTGTTGTTAACACGAATGGTCCGATCACCATTCTAAAAATAAAAAATGTGCATACGAATGCAATGTCCACACAATAAAACAATGTGGTGTTATGATATCCATGACTTCTTATAAACCATCGTGCTTGTAATAATGGATTGCTAATTTCCATCCCACCCAATCCACAAATGGTCTGACCACCACCGGTTCCTTTAAACAACAACCTGCTCAATGCTAAACACGAGTACACATGATGGGCAATCATTAATTTTGTTTCAGTTTGATAATATAAGCACCATGATAGGTCTTCAATAAAATAACCAAGGCTGAACATTATCATCATTGCTTCTGTACAAGACGTCGGTGAATCTGGGTGGTTAAATGGATCAAAATCAGTGTAGCAGTAATTCATTCCCACGATTGAAGTTAAAAGACCATGGGTAAATGATAATATGCGGCAGCGATATTCAGAACTTCGATGTGGCAAATAATGTGAAAGTATCAAATAAAACGAGAACCATAATGTAAATGTCAAACATATTGCAAGCCAAGAATCTATTCTAACTTGTTTAATTGTGTGGACTATATCATCATCAACAATAACTGGCATTTTGAATTAAATTAGGGGGCATTTTATAATACACACAATTACATCTTAATTTTAGTTTTAAAAAAGTAATTCCATAACTTTGACAATTACTTTCAATGCTAAGTCAAAAACGTCAAAATTGGCTGGAAACAATTGAAAAATGTTTACTTGACAACATGTTTTTATGCACATGCAGCTTTTTTTGTTGAGTTTTGTCAGTTTTACTTTAAAGCATAAATGTAAGTGAATTGTCCACAACTAATTATAAATATGAAAAATTTAAATCCAAAATTGAGCCAAGTTTTGCTGTTTTCAGAAATGACATCAGCTTTGAAGATAAATCCAATACTACCATACAGTTATACCGAAGAACTGAAATACCGCAAGCAACGTGACGCTATTAAAATTTCGACTGCTCATAATACAAAAGACAGTGACTTCAGGGCTTTGAGGATGCCTTTATTCAAGTCAGCGCAAAACCGAGCATCCCCAACACAGCAAAAATTCGATACGTTGAAGACGGCACATTGCTTGAAATGTTTTCTTGTTAAGAGACTTTGGATGATGTCCGTTAACATGTACGATATAATGGGACTTTTAGATATATGTCCATGCGGGACTTTACATTCTGTAAGGCCCTATATCAGTTATAAAATTAAAAGCAAATAAATGTATCTCATTTGGGTAAGCGTATAATGTTATAAATATTAATATATTATGTTAATTAAAGATATTTCTGTAATGATCTGGCTTTTTTTCTGTATGACTACACAATAATTACACCATTAACAATATTTTAAATAGTGTCTAAAATACCCTGAGAGCAGTGGCGGGCCAAGAAAGGTTGGTAACACAAAATGCACTCCTATTTTCTTCATCAGCAGGAAAGATCTCTTGATGACATTGAGATTTATAGGTTCTTTTTTAATATCTTAAATACCGCTTACAGACTTACAGACACCTAATTTAAGCTAAATTTGTCTTATCTATAAGTTGGTTTGATATTGACCAACCCCAAAACACGGTCTACTGTAATATTACCATCTTTTACAAGTATCTTTTGATTTCCTGCGTTATAAGTAATATTTGAACTTAGAGACACCTAATTCAAGCGAATTTTGTGTTTTAGTCTGTAAGATGGGTTGATACTTAGGGTTGCCAGAATATCTCTTTTAAACAGAACATGTCCTCTTTTTTTATTCTGATAATTTTTGTCCTCTTTTTTCCTTAGTTACTTTTGGTCAGATTTTTAAAAAATTATAGAAGTGAGTCGTTTACAGGCCAAAGCAATAAACTCCACTTAAATGATTTTTTTAAAATTTTAGTGCCAAAGCACTTGATTGATGTTTAACTTTTTATGTTTAAAACCAATTTCTTTAATAATTAGGTTTAACAGCATTTAAATGTCAAAAAAAATGTTGACCTTCGAATAATAAGTTATTTATTTCAGAATAAACAATTATTAATAATAATATATTTATTGATAACAGGCGCCTACTGAAATACAAAACGCAACCCACTTAGCAGATTGCGCCTAAATAGGTATGCAATGTGCTTAACAAAGCGCCTACTTTCGGCATTTTCAGGCAACCTGCGTAGAAACGACGTTAAATTAATTGCATATCCATGTAGGCGTAATGTACGGTATGCAACCCACTAAACATTGCGCCTATTGATAGGCAACCACGACACGAAACGCCTACATAGACCTGCAACTAATTTGACAAAACAGTTACGCAGGCTGTCTAAAAATGACAAAAGTAGGCGTTTTGTTCAGCACACTGCATACCCATGTAGGCGCAACGTGTTAAATGGGTTGTGTTCTGTAATTATGAATTACAATGAAAACTGAACAATATTGTTCTTTGTCAAACAAAATTAATTTCTGCAGTATACAGTACGAAGGTAATCGTAAACTTCAATAAAAATTAAAATAAATTGGGTTAAGACCGGAGCCGATCCCCCCGCCCTACCCCTTTCGCCGACGTAGCTTGA